>JARFXV010001495.1:0-328791 GCA_031761425.1 Cosmopolites sordidus | reverse complement strand
CTCAGTTGCAGATTTCTTCAAATTAAAGAAGTAAAGCAAAAATTCCCGCAAATGACGCTTATTCGGCTCAAAACTTGACATTTTCGGACAAAAAAAATTGTGAAGCTGATACGGAGTCACTAATACTTTAAGATTATGTTGTTACCAGAGGACCAAACTTACGATATTACGTTTTACATCTGACAATTTCAACATAACCTTCTGGTGGGGGCCATCTTTTGTCAAACGGCGGAAACTTATTTGTATACCTTTTAATATTAGCTCTTTGTTCCATCGTGTTTTTGTATAGGTATTGTCACTTGTCAAGCGCTATAACTTGTCAATCCGTTAATCAATTCTAATAATGGGGGTCTTGTTTTATAGAGGAGATATACAGCTTTCATATTAAATATTGTTTCAATAGATGGCCCTAGAAGTTTTCTTTAAATTTAAAAATACCGTTAGTTTTCCGATATACCGTGTAGTTTCATCGCCTCCGCTTTCTTAACATGTTTAATGCTTCAACACAATAAATTTCGTTTTTAGACAAAATTGGACGCAACTCAATTTGAAAAAATGGCTCTCAAAAAATGTTTAACAGTTACAAAAGACGCTCTCATTTCTAATTTATACAGCGAAAATATGTGAAACTTCTGTCAGATGTTAAGAACAGTCATACCAACTTAAGAAACAGATTGTTATATCGATACGTAAAACGCGCGAATTTGTAAAACAATTACCAACTCAATTATACCAAATGTTTTTCTTTTCAATCTTGGAGGTTATAGGAAAGGTCGCATGAAACTTTCCAACGCTTTTAACTGTATTATATTGTTACTATTTCTGTACAAGACATTTTATACAAGGTACATACCAAAAAGCAATATTTCGAAAATAGTACGCATTCTAAATTGAATCGTGTCACTTAATTACAGTCCAGACTAAGCTACATAAAACTATTTTTAATTTACCTTAGCGTTATTGCCGGACGTAACGCTAACACAAAGAAAATAAAAGGTTTTGCATTTGTGACGTCTGAAACCGTCCCATAAAGATGTCCTTTTCCTCATTCTACTGACGAGTACCTGTTTCAGAACAATTCGAAAGATTTATGAATCGATAATGCGAATAATCTGTTTATGTCTGCCGTAATTTCGCCTTGCAGACGTTTTGGACGTAATCCAAGAAACCCACCGTACATTTTCGACAATTGGAAAGAGGACTAAAAAAAAGCCACAAATCTATGATTACAACAGACTGGTCGTCTACCGATGTCTTATTTCGATAAACAACCACAATTTATATTGCAACGAAACTGTTTTTATTATCTCTTTAGGCAACACATTTTCGTAAAGCTCACATTTAGCCAACAGGAAAGTAACATTAATTTGAAGTTCCTGAGGGCGTACAAAGCATATAATTGTCAAACAGACACAACTCTTTAATAATTATATATTACACAAAAAAACCTTTCCAAAAAAATGGAGTAGTTCAAATGTCCTACAGTTTATCAGACTTACAGCAAACATATCCTAGAGAAAACTGCCAAAGTATTAGTTCATATAGTCAATAACTAATCAAATCTACACTGTCATTCAACATACAGGCCAGATTTAATCACACTAAACAATTTTTTAATTTTTGTACATTTCATGTTATTCTTCTTCCTGCGAAACTACAGCCCGTCAGTGAGCCTTAACCTCCTTCAATCTTCGCCTTCGATTTTTCATGTACAGTAGTTCTTCAGCATCTCTTCTTGGATTGTTCTGCCATCGTGCCTTGATCTGTATGTCTTTTTCTGTTAACCCCTATTCGTCCCATGATTTTCCTAGGTATTCGGTTTTCTGGCATTCTCGCCGCATCTCCCGATTATCCCGTCACTGAACCCTCACATAGTGTATAACATTCAGATGCTTGAGCTCGATATTATGCCTGATCCTCCAAATTCGATTGTTATTCACAGCAACAAAAATTCTTTTCAGTACTCTTCTTTCAAATAGTGCATCTCTTCGGGTTTCTTTGTGAGAATCTACATCTCGCAGATGTAAGTGATTACTGACCGAATGAATGTTTTATAAATCCTTTTTGTGTTCCTTTGAATAAGTTTCGATTCGTTTGAATAAGTTCGATGACAGAAAAAGTTTTCTGATATTTCGATTTCTAATATTTTCTCTGATGTTTTTTTCGTCAAGTTTTCTTACCAGATACGCAAATTCATTCACAACTTCAATGTTATCGCCGATTGCCCAGTTCCGTTCTCTTCTTAGATTAGTTCTTCTTTCCATTACCTTTGTTTTGTCTACAACCTTGATCAAAAAGTTCCCGGAATGATCACCGTGTGCCGCTCTCAGTCACCCGATCAGAGTTCTGTTTTTTTTGCTAGGTCGCCACATCTGTGCGTCATTGGCATTCCCACTAAATTTCCGCATCATAGCCTAACATTTGTAAAAGTTGCGCCGCGCCGTCTTGAGTACATCTGCATCAGTTCAAAATGGAACTGCGTTTGCAACAGCGAGTTTGTATTAAATTTTGCGTTAAAAATGAATTCGATGGTGCGAGGACCTTGGAAATGTTGGAAAAGTGTTTCGGTAACGATACTCTAAAGAAGACAGAGGTCGTGAGTTTGTCGATAATGAAGAACGCAGTAGCAAGCCGTCAACATCGAAAATCGACGAAAACATCGAAAAAGTAAAAGAAATGGTGGTCGATAAAAGCAAATTAACCATCAGAGAGCTAGCAGAGGACTTGAACATTGCTTATGAATCCGTTCAAGGCATTTTAGTTAATGATTTAGGTTTACGTTTTAGCAGCCGAGAGGAGGTTATGTAAAAAATCGAAGACAGTGATGGCCGTACCCAACACCGAGTATACAAAATGTTCCGAGAATTAGATCAAGCGCTGGCATAAGTGCGTTACAGTCCATGGGGAGTACTTTGAAGGGGACAATATTAATTTTGATGAATAAACTTGTATTTTGTATTTTCTGAATTCCGGGAACTTTTTGATCAAGGTGATATATTTACTTCTTTCCCCTTTGGCTTTTTGGCAAATTCATCTGCATATCCTACGATCTCTTTTTCTTTATTTATCATTGTTCTATATGGTATATGGTTCTATCTGGCTACTGTTAGAACTGCGCATACTATCAATTCTTCTGTTGGAACCTTTGGTGTGAAATACTAAACTTGAAGAGATTTACCACTAAACACCAAAACGCTTTTTTGAAGTGCTCGAAGTACGTTTCGCTAACCATGTTAGCATCATCAGGAGATGATTTAATATCATGCATACTATGTTAGAACTTTATAAGTTTGTACAAAGCAATGATATCCACGATAGTTCTCGCATTTCAGTTTATTTAATTTCTTATAAATCGAGCATATTACCATACAATGAAGATTTAGTCACTCTGGACTATTTTTAATTTTTGTATCTTTCATGTTATTAAACTGCACAAAATAAAAACTCTTCAAGCAACTAAGCAGACAAAGTAAATATTCATGTTTGGTTAAAGTTAAAAGGCAGCAATTTATCTAGATTATTAAGATAAATTCTTGTAAATTATTTTAAGTTTTTAAATCCTACAAGACAATCTATTTCCAAACTATTAACACCAGAGAAAGTGGCAGTTCATACATCTCAGCATTAATCAGATTTCCTCTCTTATTTAGCATACAATGAAGATTTAGTCCCATTGGATATATCTTTAATTTAGATATAATAAATTAAAAAATAAATAAATTTAAAATAAATAAATAAAATAAATTAAAATAAATAAAATAAATTTAGATATAAAATTAATAGACTACACAACAAAACTATTTCTTGTTCTCTCATTGGAATTAAATTCCAGATTACCAGGTGTGGCCATAAATAATTCTTAATTTTTTTAAGAGATGGCGCTGGAAACAAATATCGGTTCACAGTATAATTCTCTTCTCTTATGTCATTTTGTTCCTACGACAGTACCTTTCAAAACACCACTGATGTTTAAACAATTTCAAGTTAGTGTCATATTTTTGTCGTGTGGTAAACATGTCGAATTTCGAGCCAAATAAAGAACATTTGCGGCACGTACTGCTTTTCTTGTTCAAGTCAAAAGAAAAACGCGAGCGAAAGCTGTCGTGTGCTTGTGGAAACTTGAGTTCCCCACGCAAGACGCTTGTGGGCCTCAGTTTAGACAATTCAAAAGTGGTGATATCGACTTGATGTCACCACTATCGACATCAAAAGATTTTGTTTTTCTTTGTCAGAAACGGTTTTTCTGAGACGGCATCCACAAATTGCTAGAGAAAAGGGGAAAATGTGCATCTAGCGATGGCACGTACATTGAATAAACCATTGTTTACCTTTCTCCCAAATTGAACATGTTTTTTTATGAAAAATTTAAGTATTATTAACAGCCACAGTTGGTATAAGGAGGCCTATATATTAGGTCTTCAGTTCCATGTAGTTCATATATTCAAGAATCCATAAACACAAGCATTTTTTATCACAGTGCAAAGACTGTTAACAAGTCTTTCAACAGGAAGCTGTTAAATCACTAATCTTATGAATAGTAGTACTTGTATAGGTCACCAGGCTTATGTAGTGCATTTCAGTAGGCAAAAGTGTGACCTCCAACAAGGAATCACCTCTTAGTCGCACCAGTTTGAAACTGGGTAGGGTCGGATACCTTTTGAGATAAGTTTTACATTGCTCAGTCGATAGGCTTTCAAGAAAACCAGGAGTTAAGCACAAACCCATGGTCAATAGCTGATGACCGAGGTTTGGAGCCCACCTTACATTTTAAATCCAGTAACAAAATAAAAGAGCATTGAAGGAACCCATATTTAAAAGCTGAATGGCTATTCCAATTGACACATGGGAAACTGTCAAAATAGCTATCATTTATAAAAACATCCTGATACAGAATATCATGTACACTTTTTTCAGCTTTATTATGATGATTAAATGACTTTTTGACAAAGACTTTTTGGAATTCTGTGATGAAGAACAATTTCATTGAAACAGGTACTAAAACAAATAAAATCGCCCTATTTGGAATGAAGATAATCTTAAGAAACAATTTCAATCAACCTTCAAGTTCTCCAAGAGACACTCTTCAGTGTCTATGGAATGAAAAGGACATCCTAAAATGTTAACCAGGTTATTCTAGCTGAACTCGAAGCATATTGATCTGGACAGTAATCAACAGGATGTTGCACAACAGAGAATTTGAAACAACAGCTTTGCAAAAATTGAACACACAAATCGAAATGACTTGAGTAGTTCTTTTGTGGCTGTGTAAAAGACAAAATGGTCTGTAAACGATTCAGGAGATATAAATTAACAACCACTTAAATTTCAAACTAATCAAGAAAAAACATTAAGTATTTAACACTTAAAGAATCTGGAAGATGACCCACGCTCCAAAAGACCTTCATCTTCAACTGATGGACTGGGGATCAACTGGAGCTTCCTAAAGAAATTATGTGAAAGACGTGTAAAAAAACCATGCGAGACCAAAAAGAGCCGGTTAAAAATCAAAATCAATTATGTTGGCTGTATTCTTCTCTTATTCAGGTGGAGAGTATATAACAAATCTTCCAACAGACCAAACAAAAAATATAACATATTATTTGTATGTTATGCGTCGTTAGCGTGAACCAGTTAGCAGAAATACTTAACCATGAAGACAAATGAATTAATGTATGAGCCATAAAACTATATGCGGCATTTTTCCGTTTGGTATGGGAAGATCTTTTAATTTATTTATAGTCCGACTAATAAACCTGTGCAACAACAAAAAATTGGTCATAAAATAGATTCTTGTTCTATTTGGAAAGTACTCTCTAGGACCCATCGTAACTATTAATAGCTTTCCTCAATATTCGGACGAAAATGACTAACTACCAAAAATTTTCAAGCCTAAAAATAGTAGCTAAAACGAAAATAAATGGTGAGAAGAACAGCGACGGCCTAGGTCAGTAAACTCTTATCGAATCACTCTACTTCAACTAAAATATTAGAAATATCAAAAAAACCTTCGTAAGTAACACAACTAAAAAAACGGGAATACCGATTTTAAAACACACTTCATCATTTTCTTTGGATAAAAAATATCATTTTTTGCTTGTTGTAAATGTCTATATTAGTGTATGTTTGGTTGCGGTAAATATATTAAACTAAAATAACTTTAAAAATGGCATATCTTTTTAAGTTGTGCAAGTATTTAATCAAAAATAATTAATGCACCTTTTATATTGTGTGTTAATATATGCAGTATGTACATTGAACCAAATATGTTCTAATTTTTAGAAATATGCATGTGTCAATAACACCAACAAAGTCAAAGCCTACTTGAATCAAAAGTAAATAAATGTTTGACTTACATGTTAAAAACACTTTATATTTTAAATACTTCTTTCATTTCAATAAATCTTTTAATTAATGGTAAGACATAAAACATCAATAAAATATTACTTGATAGATCTGGAGCTAATTTTTAACAAATTAATTATGACCAACCTAGAAACCAATGTAAAAGAATAGGTTTGTAATGTACATTTTAAAAGTACAATTATTTTGATAAAAACCCATATGACAAAAATAGTTTGTATTAACAATAATTTTTAATTGTTTATAGAATACAAAGAGTGATCAGTTTCAACCAGATGTATACTTTATCAAGGTCGTATAAACAAATTAAAAACATAAATATTGCGTTCATTTCAACACTAGACCTTCCTAGATCTTGTAGGTACCTGGTCAAAATCAGTAATTTGTAGTTATACCAGGTAAAAAGCCTGAATACTTGGTAATCCTGATCCTCTTTTTCGAAAAAAAGATTTAGCATTTTTCGGCGTGTCAACAAATTTTACAAAGAAAATGAATTCTACCTAACGAAAATTTCTAATTTTAACCATGTGTATGTCTGTGCAGACAACGTACCGAAACACTGGCTGACTCAACAGCATGTAAAATAACAAACAAGGACAAATAACGCGGTTAAATTGTTTTTAATTTTCCGAAAAAATTCCCCACGTACGTACCGCGAGATGTTCCTCGAAAACAAAAGACTATCAACGAAATGTCTTTTGACAGGTTAGGATTATTTTTTCTTTCCAAGGCCCGCTTAGTTCCCGCACGCCAAGAAGGTCAGGTATAAGTATCAAACAAAAACAAAACGCGAAACAATCAATAGATTTATTCAGACACACATGACCTATGTCATGGAGGAAGATTTAATTTTTTCGAGGTACAATTTAGTAAAAATTGGCGACATGGAAAAAAACCCAACAACCAGTGAAAGTTTGCGAACCGAAGATCGATATTGAAACGCTATTCTTAGAAAAAAATCCACGAGGAACACCTTCTTATTGACATTTTCAATATTTGCCCGTCTACCATACGATTTTTACTAGGGGACAGCCACAAACGCAGTAGAATAAAAATTTTAAAACAAGATCTGCAAAAGATTTTCTCGAAAATCGTTTGGCGAATGTTTCCACGGCCGTTTTGATTGTATTTATATCAGTCAAGTCGCCATAGCACACCACGATCCGGCCGGGCAATTCCGTTCGATTGTATGGAAAATTTCCGAAAATGAAAAATTGTTTGTCCGGGATAATTCAAAAGGCGAATTCGCAGAAAAAAACAACAATGTGACGTGTTGGCTAGATGGCTAGGTCACCCGAATTAGCTTTAGCGGCATGACAATGGTGGTTGTCCACGGGTACGTCTTATATAAGTTAAGGGTTTAGGGCGAAAAAACCGTAAAGCCTACTAGATCCGATTCAATCGGTGAACAATTGAACGGCACAAGATGTCTCTCGGCCATAAGTTCATTGAAACCATGGCCTGGAGCGATCCGCAAGCCCGAAAACCACACCACACAGGACAAAAAATGAATTAATACAAAAGGCCTACCTCCGAGACTGAATCCTCTTCGCTTTCCGATGTTTCCGACATGAATCTGCGATTTTCCGAATAAGTTTCCGTTTCAGATTTGGTCGGTGTCGAGTTTGTCGATTGGGGAGTAGACGAAACGTTTTCTGCACCGTGCTTCCCTTTTTCTAGCTTCGAATCGTCGACGCCCGTATCCTGCGGTACATTCTGCATATTTGCATCGCAATCAATCTATGGTTTGTCGCGTTTTTCTCGTAAAAATCCAAACTGAAATCACTTCACCGTCACTAGTCAAAGTACACTTCGATTCACATTAAATTTCTCGTAGTCGCCATTTTCTACTATGGCCGACAGAAAACCAGTTTCGTATTTTAGTTCCCACGCCGGCGCGACATCTTTATGAGGTAAGCGACATAACCAACCTACGACGGCCAATTTTTTTCCATGAGTCTTCTCCACTACCATCTAGATGGTGCAAGCAGTAAAATTAATTTTTATAATCAGATTCTGTTATTAGTCCACCCAACATACTTTGGATGATATTTAACCAAAAAAGATGCACTATTAGCTTTAACTTAAATATAACAAGAAGAAAAACTAGTTTCCCAAACATACTAAAAAATTGTAAAAATAATAAAATTTAGTTTAGAAATAATCCTAGTGAATTACATTCATTAATTTCGCAGTATTTTGTAAACAGGTGAACATGCATGCATGATTTGAATAGCGAATTACAGTAAGTAGTAGAATTAGAGGAATTGAACGATATTTTACGTATAACTGACGGGTATTTGACAAACTTAATGAGTTATCTGCTCTTATACAGGAAGAGGACAGTATTTTGTCTATCGTAATTGTTTTAATTTATGAATATTAGCAGTTCATCAGAATAAAAACATGTAGATATAGGTGTATGTACATCAGAGAAAAAAACTAGATTATTACGTTTATAATATATTTATTTCAACATCGCTTAGATACACCTGACATCTGTCATTCTATTCTTAATATCTACTCAACATCTCTGTAGATGGCGCAGGTATCGGTTTTTCGTACAGGCAATCTGCCTGCATCCTATTCCTATTGCCATTTTCGTTATTAAAAGTGCAGTAGAAGTGAATTGTCTGTCGCCGTATCCAACATTTGTTAATATTTCAATGATTTCTCTTTCAGTTAAATACATATTTATTCCATATAAAAATTAAAAGAAATTCATAAATTGGCGTTAACAGTTGTCAAGTGTAATCAAATAATTCTCTGTCCATTATAGTTTTATAGCCTACTAAATAATAAATATATTTACCCTAAAATAGACTGAAACAATTTTTTCATTGAATTCAGAAAAAATATTCTTTCCTACGATGCCAAATTCAATTTGAAAATATAGCCAAAAAGTGGCAAAAATTTCGTGATATTTCATATCACACTATCATTAGGACACACTATCATTAGGTACAACATATCACACATATCACACTATCATTAGGTACAACTATCATTAGGTACATTACATATCACACTATCATTAGGTACAAACTATCATTAAGGAATCTCAAAGCCTTCTCGAGATTTTTGACCGTTTTCTGTCAAATATACCACCTCCATTTCAATTCCTTTGCTCTTCCAATGATGTCACATACTTTTGTTTGTTCTCTGATCCATGTTCAGCGCTTTCTGTCCTGCCTTTTAATACCAAGCATACATCTTTCAATTCCCCTTTGTGCTACCCGAAGTTTTTGAACTAATTGAAACTGAAAACCACGAATATAAAGTTGTACTTCCATAAACTTGCTGTCTGAATATTAAGTGTACGATGTGGAAAATACGAAATGTAACAAAACTATTTATTCCCATGTAATCTGCCCGAAGAGCTAAACTTATTCAAAGAAACAAGAAAGTGAAGATCTATAAAACACTAATTCGGCCAGTAGACGACTGCGAGACGTGCACCCACCACAAAGAAAATCAGATGAGAAGCTTGCAGTATTTGAAAGGAGAGTACTCAGAACCATTTTTGGTGCTGTGAACGATAATGACAATTGGAGTGTATAACTTCGAACGTCAAGATCTGGATATTGCACTCATACGTGGCGAGAATGGCAGAAAGCCGAATGCTAAAGAGAATCATGGAGAGACGAATAGTGGATAACAGAATGAAAAACAGATAAAAAACCCAATGACAGGACAATGTAAGAAGAGATGCTGAAAAACTACTTCACGTGAAAAATTGGAAAGAAACTGTTGAAGAGAGGCGAAAGTTAAGGAGGTAGCACCACAGGAAGAAAAAAAAGAAGAATATCGAAACATAACATCCCAATACATGTCTATCAGATCAACATATTTTACACAAAATACAAAACCATTAAAAAAAGTAAATAAAAATATATTGACTGATTTTTCTTAAATAAAAATACATTTTTTGTTACAAGATTTATTGATTTCTGCTTTCATATAAATTATAAATATAATAAATACGAGTTTACGTCATGACTTAGACAAATGGTTCAATACTGAACTCCACGACAGAACAGGGACTGTGGACTTCAAATTTAGTTAAAACTTCCGGATGAATCACACCGATTTTTCCTATAGGAGAGCCATTAAAGATAATTTCGGCACATCTCCCAGGGAAATATGCAGGATCTAAAATGAGAAAAACCGTTAAATTACCAATGAGTAAAAGAAACTATACTAATTTTGACGAATACTTTAATCTAAAATCTTACCGAATGCTTTGATCTAAAATCTTACCGAATACTTTGATCCAAAAGTATTGACGAACAATTTGATTTAAACTCTTTTTTAACTTTTGGAGCGCGTTTCGATAACCATGTTAGCATCATCAGGAGATCATTAAATCTGTTTCAGACGTAAATGCTGATACTTACCGTTGGTTGCTTTTAAGTAGTAACCGGTATGATCTTTTTTCTGAGACCACGACACTTCCAGAAGCAACATTATTCTATCCAGCAAGCCATGCACGATTTCAAAGCCTGCATTTTTGTTACAGTTGACTGCACAAATTCGTCTTTCATTCCTGGCTCCAACCTCTAAAAAATACAGACATTTTCAAAACAAAAAGACCACAAAACTAATTGTACGTAACGGCGCATGCTCATTAGGAAGCTGAATATAAAAATAATGGTATTAAGATGCAATCCATGCAGTAGGTGAAGGTGACGAATAGATTTTGTATTTTTTGTTGTAGTTCATCAAGGTAACACTATAAAACATCAAATAAAAAAGCATCGGGGCTGATTTAACGAATTATAAATTTCTGAGAGAGAATTGGAATGCTCTCTGTTCTTTACAGAAGAGCCATGACCTATGGCAACTCATTCCGTTCGAGTCCTTTTCGTACTATTTCTCACCAGAAAGCCTCTTCTTCTATTTCTGGCTTCATTGATTGCAGATTGAAGAGATAAAGCAGTTGGGTTTTAAATTTGGTCTATCCATATTTTGCAGGTATGCCGCGGGATCTAGAACCCTCCATCCATCCCTGTACCACCAGTCTTTCCAGGTTATTGCCATCCCAGCGTTCAATGTAGCCGAAGAATCTTGGTATTCGTTTATAAATAGCTTGAGATAGCATTGCGGGTATACTTGATCCTCACTTTATCACTCACAAGCAGCAACTTCATAGCACACCGATGTTTGAAGTTACTGTCTTATTTTCAGAACGCACTAGTAAAATTCGGTTCACGAAATTGCTACAGATCACCAAAAGTGACTCTACGGAGTTCAAACTCTTAATGAATACGCATCAGACGGTGGCGTCTCCCCTCCAAAGAAAAGGCCGAGAATGTTGCCAGATCAAACGATACACCACCAGTCTCACTACTTATTTACACACCCCGTATGTTGATGTTGACCCTCTGATAGTTCTTCTATGAGAACTCTATGAATTTCTCTATTTTTTTACCATATTCAGCTCTTCTCACCCGCAAAATTATACACAACTAATAACTTTTAAAACATCGTCAATAAGTCCTCGGCCTGACATAGATGGCGTCAATTCTTACCAGTGATCGATTGTGACAACCTTCAAACGTCATGTGTCAAAATTTTATGACAATCTGTCTACTAGTTTTTAAGTTGTTGTGATTTAAGTGACGCTACTTTTATTATTTTCAAAACAATGGAAAAAATGAATTTCGTTTGTTAATTAAGCATTGCTTTTTGATGAAGAAAAATACCGAATAAAATAATAAATATTGAATAATGGTGACAGCAACAAGCTGTTATACACATATCTTATAATGATGTAAATATAGTGAATATAGTTAACATATATCCGATTATATCAATTTTAACTTAATGCTCCTTAATCACATCTCATATCACTATTTTAGTTGTATCACCGATTGTTTGCGAATTTGAGTTTGTCCAAAGTAGTTGTGAACGCATTCAAGGTCTCTTTTTCGATGCAGTCTATTGGGAGTTTATTCCAAGCGTTCACGTCTATAGATCTGGTGACTCGCTTCTGTACTTTTTCTAGATATTGTTTGTCTTTTTCATAATATGGAGACCAGACTACGTTGGCATATTCTAGTATAGGTCTAATATAAGTTATGTAAATTGAATTGTGTATTTCAAACTGCTGAGTTATGCAATTTGGAAAATGTCTTCCTCATCATATATAGCACGTAGTTTGCTCGTTTGGTCATTGCAGCAACTTGAGTCTCCCACTTTAGATCTTGAATGATTAGTATACCTAAGTCGTTTTGCTGTTTTGTGGTGTCCAGAGTTTGATTTGCAATAGTATAGGGTAGATTAGGGTTTTTCTCGCCGATGTGGAGAACTTTGCATTTCTGGATGTTCAGCGGGCCTAACCATGTTTTCGACCAGTTTTCCATTGTTGTGATATTATTCTGTAAAGTATGACGATCTGTCAGTGGGTTTCTAAACAATTTTGTGTCATCTGCATAACAATTCCACCCTGCAGTAATTCAGTCATTAGATCGCAAGTATATAAGTTGAACAGCATCGGTCCTAAGACGGATCCTTGAGGTACTTCGCTTGTAACAGTTCGAGATGTGGAAAGCTTTTCTCTGATATGTACTGGAATGTTCTGTTTGAGAGGAATTCTCGGATCCATGCTAATAGTTTCCCTCTGACCCCCATCGATTGCAATTTATGAATTAGTCGCTTGTGGGGAACTTTGTCGAATGCTTTTGCATAGTCCATGTAGATCACATCCGTAGGTTGTCCTCGATCCAACGCCTTTGTCCATACATCGAGTGAGCTGATCAAATTAGTGGAAGTTGATCTTCCTTGGACAAATCCGTATGGTTCTACGGGGATCAGATTATTCCATCGCACGTGGTCTCGGAGTATCTGAACTATTATTCTTTCCCACGGTACTAGTCAAGCTTATAGGTTTGTAATTATCTACCAGTTGTTTATCTCCTTTCTTGAAGATAGGCGTAACCTCGGCCATTTTCAATGCGGAAGGTAATTTCGTTGTGTCTAATGACTGCTTGAAAATTTCATTAAGAATTGGGGCCAGTTGGGTTGCGCAGTTTTTCAAGTATATAAGTTGTTAAGTTATATAAGTTATAAGTTTTTCAAGTATATAAGTCGGTATTCTATCGGGACTAGCAGATGAACTAATATTTAGTCCAAGTTTGAGCTGTTTCAATATTTGTGAATTCGACATCTTCAATTGATTCGGTGTATCTGATTCCAATGTTTGGTAAATAGTCTGTAGGTTCTATCGTGTATACCTCATCAAAGTAGTCTGCAAAAAGTTCTGCAATTTCCACAGGATTATATATTATGAGCCCTTTACTTAGGATGATTCTAGGTGGACCCGGTTTGCAAGCGGTTTGTTTCTGAATATGAGTAAACTCTTTTAGCTCCGGTCTGCACAACTTGCTCTTAGTATTCTTCTCTTTTTGTTCGTATGTCTGACGTGAGCCTGTTGGAGATTATCCTATATTCTTTATAATGTACTTCTGTTCTAGTCCTTCTGTGTCAAAGTCTGCTCCAAGGAAGTTTAGTTTTTCATTGATGTTTTCAGAAGGGTCTTTCTCCTCGTCGATTACTGCTTGTAAATTTGTGACAATTACCAGATGATGACTCGGTCCAATGTTTTATATAGCGTTACATAATTACATAGTGTTATTGGTGCGTTTGCCGGACGAAATCGCAAATGAACAAAAAAGTGCTGTTTCACCAAGACAATGCAACGTGTCACAAATCGTTGGCAACGATGGCTAAATTGCACTTCGAATTGCTTCCTCATTCACCGTATTCTCCAGATCTGGCACACAGCGACAATATCCTGTTCTTAGACCTCAAAAAAGTTTGATCCAATGAAAAGGTAATTGCCGAAACTGAAGGTTATTTTGAAGGCAAAGACAAATCGTTCTATAAAAAAGACGTACAAATGTTAGAAGAGCGTTGAAATGATTGTATTGCTCTTCAAGGAAAATATATTGATGAATAAAGCCGAAATTTGCAAAAAGTATGTTTTATTTGTCAGATCGGATACTTATTGACCAATGTGTTAATTTAATGTACTTATAATATAATTTCAACAGATCATTCAAATTCTCTCGATACATTTATTACTATGTATATGTATCATCCCCGACAGTTTTTGATTCAAATAGTGTATTGAAAATATTTATCATGAAAAAATCCCCCAATTTTAATGAGACCTCTTACTAAAAAAATCCCTATCGGATATTTTGGCATCTTTCAACAACGTAACCGTTTTACATTGTTTTAGCCACTTCTGTGGGGTCACCTTATCCATATCGATAGATTTCCTGATAAAATATGTGAGTTGCACAATAGCCTGATCACCTAGAATGATGTAGTTTTTTGTGTCAAATCACTTAAGGTCAGGAAAATAAGCCTTAGGTTGTTGTTTTTTTTTTAATCTTAATAACTACGAACTAACCAAAGTGGAGTAAAGCATTTTAGTTTATACAGAGGATTAAAAATTAAAAGAATTAAACACAAATACACCAACAAATTAATTATAATCTACTAATAAATTAGGGCATCTCCTATCTACATTAAAACCAGTTTCATATATTAACACCTAACAACACTTTTTATATAGGGTCGACAATAAGTAACTCAATAATGTTTTTTTTTGTGTGTGAGATAATGTCCGACAATTAGTAATGTCTACCCAATGATTGGCCTTGGTTTATTAGCATATGCCTTACCTTAGCAGTATACAGAAATAAATTAGGGGCTGTTAATATATGTATCCTTGGTGTATCGATTACACTTGCAGGCCATCCGCGGAGACCTTCATCTTCAATCGAGTCTCGAACATACGCCTGTTAAAATTTCGCAAAAGTTTCTGTCACACTGTACCCAAGTCTGAAATAAAACTTGATAGAGCACCATTGCTCGAAATTGTTGCTCATATTCAAGACGCATTAGAAAAAAAATCCATAAAATCCAAAAAATTCACGACATTCTACGGACCACTAAGTAACTTTGGGGAGTTTAAACTGAAGACGCATCAGATGTCTGACTTCCAAAGGTGAATCCAAAAGTGTTGCCAGATCAAACACTACACCACTAGTCTCATTATTTTATTTACACACCTCGTATGTCTCAAAGTGTGAATGTCTCTCAATCTACATGGCAGACAGTCCCATCTCTCATAAAAGTTGATGTTTTTTTTTTGCTGCGTCCTTAAAAGAGGAAGGTCCAATTAAACTCCCAAAGCAAATGACACGTCACTGTGACTAGACGAGCCTGGAAGGCCCTTCCTTTGATAGATTTCACAATCATAATCATAATCACGTAGAGTTACTTATAGCCCATCCTATGTATCGAAAAAAAGTATCAAATCATAAATAATGCATTAAGGAAAAAGCGCAAAGAAATATTTACAGAAGCCGAATAGGAACAAAAGAAATATATTTCTAAAAATCAAAAACCAATTGATACTATTGTGGCAATTTTACATACAATACTATGTATGGTTAGTTGCGGCTTAATAGTTTGGAAAAATTATAAAATTCATGTCTTATATATAATTGCAGTTTTACTTTTACTATATTATACTTAAACTGATTTTTTTCTGCACACATATATGGCAATCTCACAGAGCTTTTGATATAAAACTCAATAAGATCCAAACAAAATTTAATTCCCTTTCAGCTCTAAAACGAGGTATAATATACGAGTGTACCATATTTCATATAACTTGAAAAAACAGTTGTAGACGTGATTATTGTCTGAATGATTGCGGCGTGTTCATATATATATTTTTCTTTTTTTTTTGGATTTTTCGCCACGATATAAAACTCAAAAAAATATCATATATATCTGTGCTTATGCAAATAAAGAATCACTGGGTAAAAAACAAAACGGAGACAAATTTCTCAGTGATTCTTTTTCTGCAATAAATTTGCCTAACGAACAAAATTTTAAAAAATATAAAAATTTTCTAAAATAAATACAAACTTTAGAACGTTACCGTTTCGGGAGGTCTTCTCCCGTTTTCAAGACGAATCTAAACAATAAATTATATTAATTTCTATATATACTGAAAAGATAGGAAGTAAATATATTTTGTGTATATGTCAATGATTCTTACAATGATGTCTCCAACAGACTCCATCTCTAAAGTAAACTTAATTGTAAGCTCTCGCGAATTTATATCTTGTAAAAAATATTTAGATCATCAATGCTATGTTGCCATATAGTAAAAATATCATCAACATATCTAAGGCATCATTAGATTAAATCATCTCCTGATGATGCTAACATGATTAGCGAAACGTGCGTCGAGCAGTTAAAAAAAAGCGTTTTGGTATTTAGTGGTAAATCTCATCAAGTTTAGTGTTTCACACCAAAGGTTCCAATAAAAGAATTGATATCTAAGGCATATTATTAGCTTTTAAAAGATTTACTTAATATGTCATACTCGAGTTCCTCCATAAAGATATTACTCATCAAAGGAGAAAGAGAAGAACTTTTAATGTATCATGTTCTAATCTCTTTCTAATTATTAAAAGTGATTTATCAACTGGTACATTAGTAAATAAACTAATCACGTCAAAACTAACCATTAAAATTTGGTTTGTAATTTTAATGTTGGAAATTTTATCTAAAAAATCTGACGTATTTTTAATATATGAATTTGTTTTACCCAAAACGGGATTTAAAATGTTTAATACAAATTTTGCTAGTTTATAACATGGGGAATCTATACTAATAAGTTTAGGGAGAAGAGGTATATTAGTTTTGTGTATTTTGTACACAATAATCACACACTAAACTTCACCTATATATTTTTTTAGTAGTATGTCACTGTCATTAAAAACTATTATTGTTAATGTAAGTATCACTGAAATATACACAAAATATATTCACTTCTTATCTTTTCAGTATATATAGAAATTAATATTTATTTTTTAAATTCGTTTTGAAAACGGGAGGAGAAGACCTCCCGAAACGTTGACATTCAAAAGTTTGTATTTATTTTACAAAAATTTTATATATTTTTTTATTTTTTAAATAAATTTTTTATAATTTGTTCGTTAGGCAAATTTATTACAGAAAAATAATCACTGAGAAATTTGTCTCCGTTTTGTTTTTTGTTTTTCATCCCGTGATTCTTTATTTACATAAGAACAGATATTTTTGATATTTTTTTGAGTTTTAGATCGTGGCGAAAAACTCAAAAAAAGAAAAAAATATGTAGTTCTGCCTTTCTTCTTTCTTTTCGCCTTTCAACTGAAAAAAATTCTGCGGAAGCTCAAGACAACTAATATACTAACAAGGGAAGAAGGCAAGTTGTTTTGATTCAGGATATCTGATACCTACAACATCACCTGAAGCAACTGTAAAAAAAAGACCTGGATATTATAGACTATGTGAGGGTTTAGCGACTCAGATTGGCAGGATACCTGGTGAGAATGCCAGAAAACCGAATACCAAGTAAAATCATGCAGGGGCGAATAGAGGATAACAGAAAAAGTCATACACATCAAAAACACGATGGCAGAACAATGTAAGAAGAGATGCTGAAGAACTACTGCACATTCAAAACTGGCAATGAGATGGATCCAGTTGGACGTGTAGGTTGAAGGAGATCAAGGCTCACTGACGGGCTATAGCACCAAAGAAGAAAGAAATGATGATGAACCTGAATGTGAATCTCCTTCAACGTTCTCTCATTTTAGCGACATTTTACAAACCGCTTAAAAACGTTCATTATTTCACTAGCATAAAAGTGCTTGTGACTCCTTTACACTACTTAAAACTTAATGTAGCATGTTGGCTCAAGAAATACTGTCCCATTTTATGTCAATGTGAATAAAGAAGCGACGTTAAAACTTTGATATTTCCGGTGGGAAACGCTTGAATGTGTCATTATATAAAAGCGTGTATTCGTTCCATGGTGGAGCTGTTGGTGAAGCAAAAATTCAGTGGCCTTCCCATTGAATAGCCTGTGTACAATGCAATAATTGAAAATATAATTTCTTTGCACAATTTTGAAATTGTTTTAAAAGAATGTATAATTTACAGAACAGAGAATTAAAAAATAAAAAGAAACTGACTGCCAAAATAGTTTCACTGGTTCATACCACAACAATATGAATATTTCGGCTTACTAAGAAACTCATTATCCACCAAACGTTCCATATACGCTCTTTTTTCAACTCTTATCGCTTTGTTAATCGAACTTCGAAGATCCTTGTAATTATTTAAATCCGACTCTTTACCGGACCTTTTATATTTTCGGTAGAGATGTTTTTTCCTCTTAATCATGTCGCACAAGACTTCCGTAAACCACGGTTTTCTCAATATCTTCTTTTTGTACACGCGAGGTTCGGGAACTTTAAACAGAAATATTAAATATGAAGTTTTTTGTGACATAAGGAGATTTTGTATATTTTACATATGCACTTGATGCTAATAATGTTATGGAAATCTTTATCAAGAAATTCAGGGCATCTATAAACTGTGACGATAAATTCTAGATGTTCCCATAAGTAATGTCATTGTTTGATATGGCAGAAAACTCTATTTTATTTTGTTTGTTGTAATTACTGTAAAAAAAATATCTCTATTTATATTGTCATGTTGTACAATAACACATTTTCAATTAATCAGTTTTGGACGTAGAATTAAAACCATGTTTAGTCTATCACGCTGAGCACAATACTATGCAGCACCCACGGTTTCATTAGGATTTAGAACCTCATAGT
This sequence comes from Cosmopolites sordidus, assembly GCA_031761425.1. Taxonomy (NCBI): domain Eukaryota; kingdom Metazoa; phylum Arthropoda; class Insecta; order Coleoptera; family Curculionidae; genus Cosmopolites; species Cosmopolites sordidus. The sequence continues at coordinate 309,727 of JARFXV010001495.1, read as the reverse complement.
GAACAATTCCTGTAAAATCCCTCCATACTGACAGTAACAGTTTTTAGAGTCAATACCTGGTATAGGAGTAGGCAAAAATGGTTGTCCTGGAATTAAACTTTGTTTTTCTTATGTGGTTTTTCTGTATAGAACCCACTTTTCATCTAAACTAACAATTTGTCAAAAAAAAGAATATCTGGCGAACCTGAACAAAAGTGCACTGCAGATGGCTACACATTGAATTTTATTTTCAATTGAAAGTTGATATAGTACCCACATTCCTTCTCTTTGAACTTTGTTCAGTTGTCTTAAACAATTTTGATCATGAAGTTTTAAGCTTTGCAGCTAATTCCTAGATGGTTTACAGATCATTATCAAGCTCAACAGGTCTTTCAAGTTTTATACCGCCCAAAACATCCGCTTTTTGTCACTCTTGTTTTTAGGCAAGTTTTTCGCTCGTGCGAAAATAAAATGATCCGAAACGGGTGTGATTTTGCTTATTTTTTGAGATTCTATCTACTCCAGGATGTGTCGGAGTTCCCTTTTTCTTTTGTGGGGTAGAATCCGACGATTCGTAATATTGTTACAGAAATGCACAACTTTTATTTATAATACTAAAACAAACTTTATAATGATTTAGCCTAAAGACATTCACACTCCCTCTAAGGGGAACATTGACTTATCCCAGATATCTTAGATATCAGAAGGATTAGACTCTGTGGGGGCCCTTTCCATGTTTCCGGACCACACGGTTGTAGTAGTGACAGTGGATGTCTTTGGTTTCCTATTGTTATGCAAAAACTTTCGAACGGTTCGAGCTGTTCCAAGCAATGCAGCCTTCTGTATGGGTATAAAAAGGGAATCGTTGAAGCACAATATTTTAATATTCCTTACCAGGTTCTTTGGGATGATTCTATTTGATGACAATTTGAACGGTATTGTTTTGACGCATTGTCTTTTCACCTGTTTTGAAGCTCTTTATATTTCAGAATTTTTTTGGCATGTTTTGCAATTAAATTGTTGTTGTTTGGGATAGCTATTTCTATAAATGTCGTTTTTCTTGAAATTTTATCGATCACATCAATATCGGGCCTGTTGTTATTTAATTTCGGCTCGGTAAGCTCTGTTCAGTCCCAATACATTCTGTAACTGTTATTCTCCAGAACTGGTTGCGGATTATAATTGTAGTATGGGCTTTATCTGGTTCCTGTAGCTGTAGTTTTATTGTCAATTCTTGATAATCTTCGCCACTGCTTCGTGCCTTTCTTTATATTCTATTGCTGCAAATGCTTCACAGCCCCCTGTTATATATTGGATTGTCTCGGGGACATGGTGTTGATACATCAGCCTGGCATACAACTTTATGAACCATAAACGTTTCCGCCTGCTTCAAGAAATATTTCCGCAGATTTCCTATTTGTTGGTCCAGTTGCTTACTAATATCGACTAATCCCCTACCGCCTTTTTGTCGCGGCAATATTGTGTGTTCCACTTCTAGGGTGGTGTTTCTGCGATTTTGTAAGCAGTGTCCTGATCTTAAGTTGCAAATTTTGTACGTTGGTTGCGTTCTAGTTAAGTATCTCGAATGAATTGTTTAGCACCGAACATGCATAGGTGTTGATAGCCTTAGAAATGTTTCTACTATTTAAGTCTGTCCTCAAAACTTTTCCCATTCTTTTGAAAAATTGACAGGTAATCTCTTCTTTCATTAAGCGGTGATCAATTCGGCGTTCTTGCTTTATACCCAGATACTTGTATGTATCTACACTCATTGTCTCGATCTTTTGTCCGTTCTGTGTCTCAAAAGTACTGTTCAGCAGTTTTCCTCTATTGATGTTTATTATGCGACACTTCACTCCAAATTGCATTCATATATCACCGGAGAATTCTTCCACTATTTTTAACATTTGTTATACATGGATGTTTGATGAGGCAAATCATTTCAGATCGTCCATGTAGAGCAAATGGTTTAGCAGCATAGATTCACCATTGTTTTTCAAGCCAAAACCATATTTGGTGGAATTCAGTCGGTTTGGGAGTGGGTTCATGGCGATACAGAACCAAAGAGAACTGAGCGAATCTCCTTGAAAAACACCTCTTCGGATTGGAATTTCTGTACTTGTTATATTATGGTCACCCTCCCTAAGTTGGATTTTGGTTCTCCACACTGATATGAACCGCTTCAAGAGATTTATTATTGGCTGATTTATTTTATAGATATTTAAGATTTCTATAAGCCATTTGTGTGGTACAGAATCGAAGGCCTTCTTATAATCAATATATATATGCCATATTAATATTTCGTTTCTTGGCATACGCCTGATTGCAGACGACTCTTCCCCTCTTATCCAGCAGGCGTTGTTGTTGTATGAAATCTTAGTACATAACTAGTTGCCCCAGCATTCCTCTATCTGTCCTTTAGTCGGGAAGCCATTAATCGGGTTACTAGCAACTGAATTGAGATTCCAATAAAAAGTTATTTCTGATTTCTGGAATAATTTGTTATCCATTTTTCTCTTATTGCTTTTCTTGTATTTCTTCAGCCTTGTCACATATACTGTAGAATTAAATCATCATTGATCATCGGTCTGTAATGTCCCCATTAACGAATTGATAATTTTGGATCTTGATCAACACTGACACATCACTGACTGACACATCACACCATAAACTTCATGAAGTAATCTATAAGTTTAGCGGACGGTATATTTTGATAATAAATGTCGATAATTTGCAAGCATTGCTCTGAAGTTAAATATTCCATGACGATTGGCTAGATTATGCTGAATAATTCTGACACTAAGGAGGCGCAAACTCACAGTTCATTTGAGAGCGACTCTTATCGGATGTTCGGACACACTAAACAATCACCCGTTAGCTGTTCGACTATCCCAATAAATTATTTTATTTATAGATTTCAAATAAACAACTTAGTTGTTTTCCTATATCATAAAACCTATAGAGTAACCCTCGTATATAGACGTGATTTTTTTTTATGTAGAACATCTCCTTATATAACTTTAACAATAAAGAAGCCAAAACATCAAATATTAAGTTTTCTCTTTGTTATATTTGGTTAGGATACAATGTTTCAATAACAACCTAAGCCTTATTTAAGTAACGACCAACACCAACAAGAAATAGAACAGGGCGACATAAACTATAAAAAAAAAGTAAAAAAAATACCTGCGTCGGGGTCTTTAAGAACAATGTCCGATATTTCGAACAGTTTTATAGGAAGGGGAAGTTTTTTATTAGCCGAAATAGTTTTCAATATGCCTGGCAATAAAGTGGTTCGACAAACTTGAAACTCCAAAGTTTTCGGATTTGAAATATGTACAGCTGGCACATCGGTGATAGATTTTATACCTAATTTTGTAGATATATCATCTCTAGAGCACTAAAAGTCGTTATTTTTATTAAAATATACAAAAACATAGAAAGTTCTTGTTTTACCAAGGTAAAAGTTAGAGCTTCTGTAAATCCTGCTTCAGCAATGGGATGTCTTAATAAATCCGAAAGTTTGTTAATGGGTAATTGTTCCCCAATGGTATTTGTTTTTGGTAAAGTTCTGCATGTTCAGAATAAAATAAATAACTAGCCAGACTAATAATTAGAACACTTATTTGTTTTTTTTTTGGGTTTGTCGCAACGATCTAAAACTCAAAAAATATCAAAAATATCTGTTCTTATGTAAATAAAGAATCACTAGGTCAGGAATCACTAGGATTAGAAGTTTATCTATTTTAGAAAATTTTTGAACTTTAACTTTTGAACGTTAACGTTTCTGGAGGTCTTCTCCCAATCTAAAAAAAAAAAAAAAACAGGAGGAGAAGACCTCCCGAAATGTTAAAGTTCAAAAGTTTATTTATTTTAGAAAATTTTTGTATTTTTTTAAATTTTGTTCGTTAGGCAAATTTATTACAGAAAAAGAATCACTGAGAAATTTGTCTCCGTTTGGTTTTTTGTTTTTACCCAGTGATTCTTTATTTACATAAGATATTTTATGATATTTTATATTTTTGATATTTTTTGAGTTTTAGATCGTGGCGAAAAACCCCAAAAAAGAAAAAAAATATATGGACATGCCACAATCATTCAGACAATACTTAAATTAGAACAGTTACCTAACAATATTGTTGTATCCATAAGCTATAGCAACATCTTCATAAATATCACAGGCATGTATGACATCATGCCTGGTAGGAGGCACAGTAACTTTAATTTCATCTCCACTAGAAAACACTGACTTTAAACACATCCTTGATAACAAGTTTGCTATATCTACTCCAGTTTCTCTACAAACACAAATATATTTAACTCAGGAGCTTTTGTTACTACAGATTAACATACTTTATACCAACAAGTCCATTTGCTCTTTTAACAGACACTGTTTCAGTTCTGTACTTCAACTCTGGATATATACGAGATTTTCCATCTGGATACACAACCTCAACACTCTCAGCTATATATTTATCTTTACAATACTGACTGAACATGCAAATAATTGTGTCTAATACAATTTTTGCCTAATAAAATGAATTTCAAGTAATAATAATTAAAGAAATCTAATTTAAATTACCTTTGTTAAATCTGTAGCTGTGCATTCAATAAGTACATTTTTAGTATTCAGTGTAATTTTTGAATGATCGCCGTTAATAATCGGAGGAAGGGAAAGTACTACTCTGTTACTATCAGAGATAACAGGATAAACAGGACTGTCTTTAATAATTGGTAAATACTGTTTTAATTGTGCATGATTCTTAAACAACAAAGAAACTATAAAACTAAACGAAAAAGGAAAAAAAAAATTACCCCATAAAACGTCATTAGTTCCTCAGCAGTATATTCTTTGCTCTGATTTAATGGAACAAACTTTATATCCCTGGGGGCTTTAGCATCATATATGAAAGGACCTTTTATTGTATCATAATCATGAGTACCTATTGCAACTAAACTTCTTTTTCTGCATATATTTTGATGTAATTTATCTTGCAAGTCGATGAAACTATTATAAGAATCTTTAGTAAAATACAAGTTTCTTAAAATGGCAGCTACCACGAAAGGTCTAATCTTTGATGTATCAGGTTTGACAATCATTTTCTCTTGAGTCCCATCTGTTGGCATACTAGTTCGAAAATTTGGAGGCTGTAATCTAAATATGACTTCAGAATAAATACAACAAATGCCACATTGTGAAGCACATACTTTCCCTGGAAAACTAGTAGTCCCAAGACAAGCCCCTCCAAACAAAGTAAATCGTATCTGTTGGCAGGAATATCGATTCTGTATATAATCTCTTCTGAAGCTCCTTCAATTGGTTGAGCATCCCCCCCTTGTTCTTTAGTTATCATCTGTTTTTCAGTAGTCTAAAAATTTGGTCACGCTAAGCTTAATAATCACGTTAAAGGTTAAGCAAGGAAACTTACGACTTCATCTAGCTCTAATCCGAACTCAAAACATAATTTTTGAAATTCCTCGTCAGCTAAAATTCAAATAAATTTTAAAAATCAGTAAATATAACCTAAAAAATGCATACTGTAGACTTTTCCCAGTGATTTAAATAATGCATCTCTTTTAACACCTATAGTGGGCATTTTGAATAAGTTCACTCTTTACGAAAAAATCACAATTTAAATGATATATTGTTAATAGCGGCAAAATGTAAATTTATTTCATCAGAAATTGAATTTAAATAACACGAGCACTCATCCTTTTGACACCTGTCAAATTTGAAGTTCTAGACTATTTTATCATATTTTTTTGAATTAAAAAAAAAATACCCTTTAGTATGACCGCACTATGGTTTTTTTCCAGCGGGCGGTCGAGATGTACACACTGCGATTAAAAACCGCGAAACTGCCCGCGATTTTCACAGTTTGAAGATGGATTTCAGGAGAGCAGTATGTATTGTTATAATACTAATAACCCGTAGTCCGAGCGTGCCAAGTTCTATTGGTTACATATTGTGGCGCGGTTTTTTACCTCCGAGTCACTTTGTAACATTTCACGGTTTTAAAATCAGTCGCGGGAAAAAACCGCAAATGCGGCCACTTGTACTAGTTTTCTTGACTCCCAAAACCAGCGGTTACAAAACCACGGCGGTTTAGCCGTAGTGCGGCCCAAGGCTAAAGTGGAAAAAAAATGAAAACAATGTTCTCTTTGAAAATACATTTTATTTTTTAATTATAATCGATTTTTAAATCCCATAGATGTTAAATATGAATCTTTTTTTAGTTAGGCCAGGTCACACTCCATTTTGAATACTGATTGTGGTAACTTTTGTTATCTGCATTCAAACATCCTTTTTAAATAAAATGTCTATAAAAAATTAATTCATACTTACAATGATCATTTTTTTGATCAAAGATAATTGGGGAAAATAGTCTGCCATTCTTAAACGGAAAACAGTTCCAACAAGATAATATTTAAAATCATTATTTCAATATTCAATAAATCAATATTTAAAGTCATTACTAAATATTAATGACTTTTCAACAATAGTGATTTGTTGATTTAAGAGTTTCAAAGAACTATTGGGTAAAGTGGTTTTTTTATAGATTTCTTCTGGATCAGCATGGTCTCCTTTCATCAATAATACATTAACTTTATTCTTTGAATTGTTTACACCTTTCTTTGGGAATTGGGCCTAGAAATTAATTCAGAATTAGATATAACAATATAACAGTTTAGATTTATATACCTCAAACAATAGTGAATTTGATGTTATTATTTAAGAGGAAAACAATATTGACATATAGATACTTCCTCAATTATTATAATATTCTAAGAAATATGAATATACATTGTCTGTTCAAAGTGTAAGTGTTCATCTAAATGTTTGTAAAATAAAAATATTTTTACATACATCTTTTTCAATTAATAAAGTTATTTTATGGAGAAAACATTCTGGCAGATATGGTTAAAAATCAATTATCAACTGACAATGTGTATATTACAAATTAATAAAAAACAATATAAATAATGTACACTTTCTGTCCATCTTTAGCACCAAACAACAAATGAGCATAAATCTATTTTTGATGCGGCTCCCAAGTATCGAGCTTCTTAACCAATCCAAGCTTTCGCAAATGTCTTGAAACAGTAACAGCACTAATGTTTAAGGTTTCACCAATTTCGCGTATTGTTAAATGAGGATCGCTTTCAATCATGGCCTTTATTTTAACCACATCTGCAGTGACAGGTCGTCCAGCGCGAGATACATCTTTAATATCAAAATTTCCCTCTCTAAACCTCCGGAACCATTTTCTGCAAGTCGAATCATCTACGGCACCAACACCATATACCGCACAAATTTTTTCACAAGCTTTCGACGCTTTCTTTCCTTTGTGATAATAATAAAGCATAATATGACGAAAATGTTCTTTATTTACCGACATGTTTAAAATATGAAAGAAATTGCTGCGGGTTTCTTTGAATTTTATATTCAAAGTGAGCTTTATCCAAATGTAAGGTTAGGTCTGTTAAGTGAAGTTGGAAACAAAAAAAGTGTCACCTAACATTCTTTGAACGGTTGATGTATTTATTTGACAATTAAAATAACATGAAATTTTAATTCTTGTAAGAAATATGAAATAAATGATTTTTATTGACGTAAGGGATACTCAAAAATAAATAACACCTTTTTTTTTCTACAAGTATGCATTTTTACATCAGTTATTTTCTAATGAACAGAGATTACATCCAGAATCATCTTGACCATTACTGTCAAAAAAAATATAACCTGTACACTAATTGTGATCTCCAAATGTGTCATTATTTGACAATTAAAATATGTAATCTGAAATCTAATAATCTTAGAAATAAGATGTAAGATTTTAATTCATGTAAGGGGTGCTCAAAAATAAATAACACAACTTTCTTTTTCTAGAAATATGTATTTTTTACATCAATTTTTTTTTTAAATTAATAATAACAGAGATTTCGTGGAGAATCATCTTGACAGTTACTGTCAAAAATCAATTATCAACTGACAAAAAATATAACCTGTACACTAATCATGATCTCCAAACTATCAATAAAAAAAACAATATGAATAACGTACGTTCTCTAGTCCTCCAGCACACCCTGTCTAAATCAGTCGAGATATCCGTCGCTTTCGAATTAAAACGCGCAAGGAATGACATTTTCGCACCTTTTTAATCAGAAAACCAAACAGCCGTAACCTAAAAACACTATACACAAGGCCCGACCGTAAAACGGGAATTATTCGAAGAAAAAAATGTCTTGAATGATTAGTTAAATTTAGTTTAGTTTTTCTCTTCTTTCTTCTCCTTAGGTTCTTCTGTTTGTTGTTCTTGGCTTTGGCTACTGCTGCTGCTTCCTTCTCTTTCAGCTGCCATCTACATCAAACAAAAACAATATTAAAGCCTCAACTTACAACAAAAATCCAATAAATCATCTTAAAAAAATCAATCAGCAAAAGTTTTACATCATGGCTCTTCAAGAGTAGCAAATACTTATAAAACATCATGTCAATATACTTTATTTTTAGTTCAAAATATATTACAAACATACCTTTTTGTATGCCATTTCAAAAAGTTTCAATGAACTCTGTTGTAAAGCTGTTGTTGCTTTACGGATTTCTTCTGGGTCTGCATCATCTTTCTTTGTTAACAATTCTTTAACTTTGGTAATTTCTTCTTTGAGTTTTTCACATTCTTCTTGTGGTAGTTGTGCCTATAAAAAAATCACATTTATTTTATGTCTAACCACAAATTAAAGTTTCAAACATACTTTGTATTCTTCCATTTTGGTTTCAGTATCATGTAAGATTCCCTCTGCCTGATTGATAGCTTCAACTCTTTCTTTCTTAACTTTATCCTGTTGTGCATATTGTTCAGCATTTTTAACCATATTTTCAATCTCATCTTTGCTCAAACCACCAGATGATTGGATAACAACTACAAGGGCAAATATAGTAAATAAAGTATACTAAAGAGAATGAAACTGAAAAAATTACTTTGTTGTTCTTTTCCAGTGCCCTTGTCTCTTGCTGATACATGTACAATGCCATTAGCATCAATATCAAAAGTTACTTCAATCTGTGGAACACCTCTTGGTGCAGGAGGAATACCAACCAATGAAAATTGTCCTGATAATAAAATGAAATTATTCCTGGCTCATATTAACATAATGCACTATTTTTACCTAACAATTTGTTATTTGTTGCCATCTCGCGCTCTCCTTGAAAAACTTTAATTTCAACTTGGGTTTGTCCATCGGCGGCAGTTGAAAATACTTGGGATTTTTTAGTGGGAATGGTGGTGTTTCTATTGATCAGTCTAAAAGAGTAAACATTTATACAAAACCACCTGTAAAGTTAATTAAATATATTTACCTGGTAAATACACCCCCAAGAGTCTCAATACCCAAAGATAAAGGAGTTACATCCAAGAGAAGAACATCAGTAACATCTCCTGCTAAAACACCACCTTGTACAGCAGCACCAACAGCAACAGCTTCATCAGGGTTCACAGCTCTGCTAGGTTGTTTTCCAAAGATTTCCTGAACAGTAGATTGTACCTTTGGCATCCTGGTCATGCCTAAAATTGAAAACAATATTCCATAAACAATTCTGAACAACTTCGACAAAAAAAGGCTTACCTCCTACCAACAAAACTTCTCCAACTTCAGCTTTTGATACTTCAGCATCTTTTAAAGCTTTTTGGCACGGAGCAACAGTTCTCTTTATCAAATCACCAACTAAACTTTCAAATTTGGATCTAAAACAGAGAAAATCATTGACTGTACGTCAAATAAAGATATTTAATAATACCTAGAAAATTTGAGATTCATGTGTTTTGGTCCAGAAGAATCCATGGTCAGATAAGGCAAGTTAATATCAGTTTGTAAACCAGAAGACAGTTCAATCTTTGCTTTTTCTGCTGCTTCTTTCAACCGCTGCATGGCCATTGGATCTTTAGAAACATCAACTCCTTGTTCCTTTTTGAATTCAGTTACCAAGAAATTGACCAGGAAATTATCAAAGTCTTCACCCCCAAGGAATGTATCACCATTAGTCGACTTTACTTCAAAGACACCTTTCTGTATTTCCAAAATGGATATATCAAAAGTACCACCACCCAAATCATATACAGCAATTCTAAAAAAAATTATATTAATGTAAAACTCATAAAACTAGAATATATAAAGAACATACATTTTATCTTCAGTCTTATCCATGCCATAAGCCAATGCTGCAGCTGTGGGTTCATTAATTACTCTCAAAACATTTAATCCAGAAATTTGACCAGCATCTTTAGTGGCCTGTCTTTGAGAGTCATTAAAATAAGCAGGCACAGTAATTACAGCATTTTTTATCTTAGTGTTCAGATAAGCTTCAGCAGTTTCCTTCATTTTGATTAAAACAAATGCTCCAATTTGACTGGGGGAATACATTTTACCATCTGAACCTTGTACCCATGCATCTCCATTACTAGCTTTTACAATTTTATATGACACATTGTTCCTAAGATAAAAATTATTATAAAAAATTGTTATTTAAATCCACATGAGAGACATACATATCTTTTGTCACTTCTGGATCGTCAAATCGTCTACCAATCAATCTTTTTGTGGCATAGAATGTGTTTGCAGAATTGGTTACTGCTTGTCTTTTAGCTGGCATGCCTACAAGTCTTTCTCCATCTTTTGTAAAAGCAACTACTGATGGTGTCGTTCTAGAACCCTCTGAATTTTCAATAACTTTTGCCTGTTTGCCTTCCATAACAGCGACACATGAATTAGTTGTACCCAAATCAATACCGATAACAGCACCTCTGATGGCATCAGATCTATAATGACGACTTTGATGTATATCAAGCAAAATAATAATAGAAAAGAATACTCACTTAAACCGTAGTTGTTCATATTTAGGATGAAGATATGTGCTTGGGGTCAAATTCTAGAAAAATATAAAGTACTATTTAATGACGCAATGTCATATCTAACCTCCAAATTTAAGACTGTAAAAACGTTTAATTCAAATGAACTTGCAGTAGATATAAAGAAAAATATACAATTAAACATTCTTAAAAAATATTATTTATTGTGTTTACTTCATAACAGTAACCTAAATGTGAGAAAATAACTACTTTTTAGGATACTTACACTGTCCAATAAATGACTAAATTTTCTTGTACTATTCAAGTTGTTCGTTAATTTTGAGCACTGTGAGGCAGTCTTGGTAAAAACGCGCGCCGCTGACCACATTTTTTAATAAGAATTTTACCAAATTATAATAAATATTTCGCTACGATGAACGAAACTCACGTGCTGCAAAAATGTGTAAAATGTCTCCGGTAAACTCCGACAAGAAGTTACGCAATAATTAAAAAAATCTCCGATACGTGGCGTTGCGCATCCAATCCACCAATCAAAAGTAACAGAAAATCGAGGGAAACTCAAAATTGTTTCTAGAATATTCTTTGTTAACATTAGTAACACAAAACAAAGATCATTATACATATCTGCAGTAATATGTTAAATACTAACCTTTTCTAATCTAAACCTTTATATTTAAAAATTTAATAATTAAATATGTATGTATAAGCTATTTATAAGATATAGATAACTCTTTATACAATGACACTGGATTTATACATAACCTTGCTAAATACTTTAAATGGTTTCTGAAAATGGTAAGAAACTTAGAAAAATTAGTAAAAGTGTGGAACATAGGGAAACTAGACTATGTACAAGGGCTTAAACTCCAACAACATTTATCAAAATTGCATACCAATACCGAAAATACAGTAAAAAATACTTTGTTATGTCTGGAACATACACCAGTGTATACTATTGGAATTCGATCCAAACAATATAACATAGATCAAGAAACTCATCTTATACAAAAAGGTCTGACTAATTGGAATGCACCAAGATTAAACTAATATATAGTTTTGTAATTTAGGTGCAGCATTTCATAGGACAAATCGTGGAGGTTTAATAACATATCATGGCCCAGGGCAGTTGGTTGTGTACCCAATTTTGAATTTAAAGTACTTTAAGCCTAGCATGAAATGGTATGTTTGCCAGATTGAAAAAACCATTATAGATTTGTGTAAGAAATTTGAATTGAATGGTGAAACATCACCACATACAGGAGTTTGGATTGGAGATAACAAGGTAGGCTTAATTCTGTTTTTTATAATTTTATATTTATATGGCCATTAGATTTGTGCAATAGGAATTCATGGAAGTCGTTTTATTACCACACATGGACTGGCTTTAAATTGTAACACTGATTTATCATGGTTTAACCACATAGTTCCTTGTGGAATTGAAGGGAAAGGAGTTACAAGTCTATCCAAAGAACTAAACAGAGATGTATCCATAGAAGAAGTTATACCAGAATTTGTAAAAAGTTTTTGCAAGGTTTTTGAATGTGATACAGTGGATATATCTGAGCAAGAAGTAAAAATAGTTTTAAATAAAATAAAGTGTGATAATAATAATGTTGATGAGATTAGGCTGTGATTTTGTATGAAATAATAAATATTAACTCATTTATTTATTAGAATATTTATTTTTGAACTGTTTACATTGAGCTTATATAGCAATAAAGTGGGTTTCTTTTAAAATTCGCATTTTTTTATTTTATTTACTGCGTATCCAGGTAACTGCATTCCTTTTTCTAATATGTCAGAGAAACTCTAAAATTTTATTTTGAGTAATCAAATTATTTGTAATAATCATTTCTTACCTGACATCCCGAACATATTTGGGCAAAACAATAAACTAAAATATAAAAAAAGGCACAAAAGCCTGCAATTGGAAATGCTAGCGTAATTAAAATCAAAAACCAAACAATACCCCCGCAAACGTTTGCCATTACTGACAAATTATGACATTTTTAAAACAAATGTCCATTGTTTTATTGTTTACTACAGTGGTGGCCAATAAAATAGGACTGGCAGAAAAAAACTATGCCATTACCTCGTTTTGTTGTTGAAAAAAAAAACAATTTTACTTTTAATATTCATCTTATTTAATATTAAAAATAAAATATTTACAATAAATTAAATAAATAAAGTGTATCAGCATTCACAGTGGACAATTTTTCTAACGGCATATCCGGGCAGCTGAACTCCTTTTAAAAATGTTTCTGAAATACCCTGAAACAAAAAAAAGATCATAAAAAAATTGAATTGTTTTCAAAGCAGTTGGACTGATATTTTCTAAATAAAAAAGGCACCAAATTTGAATCGTTTAGTATTTACGAAAGTTTTCGGTCTGAGAAAAAAAAGCACTAAGATTTCCGTGCAAAATAAGCGGTGTGACCTCATTGTTTGAAATGGATCTTCGTCAGTGAGTTACTGGAAGGTTTGGGAAGAGAAAGTAATCGCTACGAACCAAATACGCTACATGTGAAAGCAGCAAAAATCCGAGACGTATGTGCAGGTGCATTATCCTGTGGAAAGAGCTCTTCCTTTATGGCGAAGATGTAGACATTTAGCTTAATTAGCTCCCTTCAATTGGATCAGTAGAAAGATTACGCTACCCCGTCATCAATTGATGCCTATATCAAAGACATTGTATCAATATGTTCTTTTTTATTTTACCCAAGGAGAGAGAAGGAGATAACAAAACAATAAGTATGTTTTCGTGTATAAGATAGCGTCACAGCGTGGTAGAAAGAGAAAGGAATTAAAAGGTGTTTGTTCGTAATGCCGGTTAAAAGTTCATCTATTGAATTCAGCGGTCTTGTTTTGGTGCTCATTTGACTTGTTTTGTTATAGTGTTTTAGTGAAATTTTGTGCTGTAAAGTCCTGTTTTATTGTAAAATTTATTTATTGTAAAATTGTTCTTATCAGAACTACTATTACTGATTATTTTGTTATCGGTAAGTATTTGAAAAGATTCATAAGTTTTATTTTCTTCAATAATTCTAACTTAACTAAAGACATTTTATTACAAATGTTTAATATAAGATAAATATAAGAAGGTATTCCAATCCTTCAAATGACAATGGGAAATGTGTCAAGCGGTGGAGCCATCTCAAGAGTATCCAAGGCATCAATTTAAACGTTTTATGATGTGCCGACTTAACAATTTGGGGTTCAAATCCTCACCACTGCTATAATCTTTTTTGTTCAAAAATAGTATTAAAATTATTCTGTTATTAATTTCTGATAATTATTAAGTTGCAAGTTATTTTTTCAGTGTCTAGTGCTAAATAATTAGTAAAATAATACAAAATGTACGTCATACATCATACACATTTGTTTTTTTAATTGAAAAAGCCTGGAATAACTGTAATTATATAATTTAGTCAGAAAATATAAAAAATACAATGACATTAAAGAATCAATATGTTTGTAAAAAAAAAATAAATTGAATATATTCATTTCCGAGTGATTTTATAGATAGATTGATAAAGATTTATTTGTCCCAATTAAATGTACATTTGTAACTGCCATGTTGGTACGGAACATTGTGAACATAAAATAATAAATATAATAAACATAATAAATAATTCTTACAAACAAGAAAACAAACTCAAACAATAACTCAATAAATAAACTCAGTCAATAACATTACTCCACTAATAATGAATACTATTCTAATATAAAATATACAAATGTTTTATTTAACTATATTAAATCTCTCCATATCACTAAAAAAATCATTTAATAGTACTATTACTGAGTAATACGCTTGATTGATAATTGAAAAATTTGATAATTGAAAAACCTTCATAAAACCACTGAAGCCTGAAACTGATTAAGTTGGGGAAGGTCAGGTTAAAACTATGGGTATAAATAATAATTAACATAAAAGCAATACGTTTTTAAACAAGTATTCCTTTAGGCTTTTATTTGCTGCAATCTTTTTTATATTTTCTTATATTTATATTTATACCTTTATTATATTTTCTGAATAAATTTTATTATTAGAATTATTACAGGCTTTTTCAATTAAAACACAAATGTGTGTATGGTGAATGACGTATATATTTTTTTATTTTACTCATTATTTAGCACTAGAGACTGAAAAAATGACTTGCAACTTAATTAAAATGGAATATTAATAGTGAAAAAATAGAAAAATTCGTGGAAATCATAAGAACTCTTAGACTTGAAAACTCGTTTTTTTCCCATAAGATTCGCTCGTGCCTCCTTAAACCCAGCTGATTACACTGAGTTTCAATTCAAGTTTCACATCAAATTTTTTCTCTATAGTTGTTGCGCATCTGACGAAGCTTGGCGAATCACAGAAGTCACTACTGCTCTCCTACCGGCGAACCTTTTTCGACCTAGGAGTGGGGGCTTGAGTGACGTTATCCAAACGTCATCCAAAACTAGTTCGGTCAGTTACGCATGAGATGCTAAAGTACGGGCGTCTGTGTCGCTCTGATATAGTGAAGTCAAAGTATACATACCCAACTACAGATTTTCGTTATGTCTGCCTCTGGTAGTTCTCATCGTAAGTGCTTAAACAGCCCTGATTCATTTTGTTATATATGCGGCAGTTTTACCATCTCCATTCAACGGACTAATATTAGTAGATTTGTCAGCCAAGCCTATTTTGCTTATTTTAATGTGAAAATAGGTGACCAAGATAAATAATGGTCCCCTCATAAAGTGTGCAATCAGTGTGTAGAGAGTTTACGAATGTGGACGAAGAGAACACGTAATAAACTTTCGTTTGGTATACCAATGGTTTGGCGAGAGCCCAAAGATCACTTAAGTGATTGCTACTTTTGCATAGTGAAAACATCAGGATTCAACAAGAAAAACAAACATAAAATTGAGTACCCTAGTTTACCGTTAGCTATACGCCCTGTACCTCATTCAGCTGAAATTCCAGTGCCAGTTTTTCAAGAATTACCTTCTTTAGAAATACAAGAATGTGAATCGAAGTGACTCCATCGACGAAGAATTCAAAGTTTCCAATGATTCTGTTCGTAAAGGATTCAATCAACATGAATTAACAGATTTAGCACGAGATTTGGGACTATCCAAAAAAGCATCAGAATTTTTGGCATCAAGACTGCACGAAAAAAATTTGCTTGACAAAGGAGCTAAAGTCACTTACTATCGATCCAGAGAAAGTGAATTTAGGCAGTACTTCAGAAATAATGACGGATTTGTATATTGCCAGAACGTAGAAGGTTTAATGAAAGACTTGGCCATTTCTAACTATAACGCAACTGAATGGCGATTGTTTATAGATAGCTTAAAGTTTAGCTTGAAGTGTGTTCTCCTACATAATTTAAATGTATACGGTTCAGTCCCAATAGGTCTTTCAGTTTCTTTTCGTGACGAATATGGCGACATAAAGAAAGTCATTGACTTGTTGCAATATAACATGCACCGATGGATCATCTGTGTTGCCCTTAAAATGGTCTGTTTCCTTCTTGGCCAGCAACGCGTTTCCATAACGTTTTTTGTGCATGTGGGACAGCAGAGCTCGTGAGAAGCATTGGGT
Source organism: Cosmopolites sordidus (assembly GCA_031761425.1). Taxonomy (NCBI): domain Eukaryota; kingdom Metazoa; phylum Arthropoda; class Insecta; order Coleoptera; family Curculionidae; genus Cosmopolites; species Cosmopolites sordidus. The sequence continues at coordinate 293,293 of JARFXV010001495.1, read as the reverse complement.
GCAATCGAACTGGCCGCCAAGATCTGACCTAAGACCTGGTGATCCAAACATTTTAAATCAGCCACTTCTCGACAGAAAAAACATTGTATTTCCGCCTTTGCATATAAAACTAGGTCTCATGAAGCAATTTGTTAAGGCTTTGTCAATTGAAGGAGACTGCTTTAAGTATATCATTTCGGCATTCCGTAGCCTGTCATATGAAAAGATAAAGGCTGGTGTGTTTGATGGTCCACAGCTTCGGCAACTCGTTAAAGATGAAAATTTCACTGAAACAATCACCGAACTTGAAAGGAATGTTTGGTTCGCTTTTAAAAATATTGTTAAAGACTTTCTTGGAAATACACGAGCCCCGAATTACATCGAAATTGTTCAACAACTCTTGGAGAGCTTTAAAAAGCTTGGTTGCAACATGAGCAACAAACTGCATTTCTTACATAGTCATCTTGCTAACTTCCCAGAAAATCTTGGTGCTGTTAGTGATGAACAGGGCGAGCGATTCCACCAAGATCTAAAGGTTATGGAAGCGCGGTACCAAGGTAGATGAGATGTCAGTATGATGGCTGACTACTGTTGGAGCGTCAAGCGAGAATGTCCACAAACTGAACACTCCAGGAAAAGCTATAAGAAGAAATTGTTACCATAATATCTTTTATTTATTTTTTGTATAAACACAATTTAACTTTTAATAATATGTTAACCTCTGTATGAATAAAATATTCTAATCTATTTGGTCAGATCTCACCTTATTTCCTTTCGTGTGTACACTTTTAAGGTAAAATGAGGGGTATGCTGTAGCTTAACAACTTGACGTGATAGAGAAAAACTGTGAATATTTTTGAATTCAGAGATGAAAAATTAGTCAAAAACAAGTTACAGATCCAAGTCAACAAAATTGCTGTTCCCCAGTGTTATTTAAGGTGGTTCCAGCGTGGTATAGTATAATCAGAGCATTTACTATTGTAAGAAATGCGAAGCCTCGGCAACCAGATATTCACGCATACTAACAAATAATTTTGGTTATGATGATCTGGCAACGTTGCTATGAGCACAGAAAAAAATGAAAGTGTCAGTTCTAACCTGACGGAAGGCGTATCCATAAATATAATACTACTATATTGCTAGCTATAGGTCTGGAGATCGGCGAAATCATTACGGTGCAAACATATATGCGTCTGTTTCTCTCATTACGACTTTGAGTCTTATGCGCATGTCTGAGAATTGAGTATGCTTATAGACGTGCGTCAGTTTGCATATGTTTATGTTTATGTTAAATATATCGCGTTCTAAATGGTCAAAAAATCTTAAACTTCAAGATTTATTAGTAAACGTTAGTCTTAATCTGTGATAAAAAAATGGGCAAAATCTGTCGAAAAAAGGTTTCGCGCTGGAACTACCTTAAAAGAAACAATTTTCGTTGATTACATTACATCAACAATATTTTCTATAAAAAATCTATGACATGCGCTTCTCTTCCTCATTTTTCCATCCATGGCATCTGCCCTGGTAAAGTTATTTTAACATTTTTTTAACTTCAGGTTCAAAATAATGCTGGACTGATCAAATGTTATGTTTGTTTTCGTTAGTAGTGCTAAACCGTGAATATAATTCAAATAAAAAAATTATTTATAAAAAGTGAAAAGCATGTCATGTGGTAATTTAAGAAAATTAGTTATTTCGTGTTAATCATCAATCACCATCTTGTTGTGTTGGTTGTCCACATTTATAGGTCACGTGGGTTTCGGCATTAAACGAAAGCTAAGTACAAGACCATGAATCATAATGAAAATGTTTTTCAAATGTGTCAACAAACACTTATTTATCTTGCCTATAGATGGCTCTGAACCATTCTATCAAGTAAAACTGTTTTCTTACATTAACTTTACTTTTGCGGAAAAAACATACGAAATTATGAATCACGCTAATTGAAAACCTTCATAAAACCACTGAACTCTGAAACCGGTTAAGTTGAGGAAGGTCAGGTTAAAACTATGGGTATAAATAATAATTAACATAAAAGCAATACGTAATTTTCTTGTATCTCGAAATGTAAATACAGAATGATGTATATCGACTTACCTCACAGCCAGGACAGCATCCAGTGATGGCATACAAAATTATATAAATTCCGGCGCAAAAACCAGCTACGGGAAAAGCCAAAAAGATCAAAATCAAAAGCCAGAGAAGTGCACCGCAACAATTCATTTTTTTACCGGTTATTAAATAAACTTGTTGATGGGTCACAGTAAAACGACCAACTGTCTGTAATCAGGACAAGTTAACAGCTTTTTTTATTCGAATTGGTGAAGCGTTAGTAGAATTTTAATTATCTGTTTACTCAACGTCGATGATAAGGAAGAATGAATTAATCGTAGGCACAGTTTTCCTTATATTCAGGTTTTGTTTACTCGAGGATTAATCAGAATCCTGATATGGACTGATATTTTTGACGGATGTTACTATTGTCGTGGAATTACTCTGAATTATGGTTATTTTTATGACATATCGTTAAGTATTACGCATAGTTATGCGCGAGTATCCTAGTTGTATAAAATCAAGTGCAAGTTATACAAAGCCAAAGGAAAAACAAAAGAGAAAATTCGTAGGATTTTGTACTACATGTATTTGTATCATGTATTTGTACTACATGTATTTGTACATCCATGTATTTGGAACTCTAAGACCGTCGTCCCTCTTGTTCACGCAGTCTGGGCGTTTTTCGATCTCAATTGCTTCACGAATCTTGAGAGGTCAGTAGGAATATATAGGTGCGATTATTTTGGATTATTTCTTGTCAAAATCTATTTTGTGACCCGTTTGAATATGATGTTCCGCTAGAGTTGAGGAGAGATCCGATTTACGGACGGCAAGAGAATGCTCATATATACGATTTTGTATACGTCTGTTGGTTTGGCCGATGTATGATTGGGATGATTGGATAATCACCATGTGACTCTGTGGAAAAGAGAAAACTGTATATATTTTTTCTGTTGTAAATATCCTTTTGATATTACGGGATCTGAATATGTGGCAAATTTTTTGGGTAACTGCCTTGATGTATGGCAGAAGAACTTTGGGAGTTTGGGACAATAGTGGATTGGTGAATATGACTTGTCTGAACTTTATCAATATGCCTTTTTATTTGACACCTGTCATAGCCATTCTGAATTAGTGCCTTTTCTAGGGAATTAAGTTCTGTTTGCCTCTGTTCCTTGTCCGACAATCTTACATATTTTGTAACTAAATTTTTGACCACCGAATTTAATTAGGATGGATGATGATGTGAATTCGCATTTAGGTAACGTTTTATCCTACCCACATAAAACGTTTACGATAGACTGGATAGAAGAAGCTTTGGTTTAGTCTTTTTGGTATCAAAGCGTCAAAAAAAGGGAGGGAACAATTGTTTTCAGTTTCCATTGTAAATTGGACCTGGGGATGTATACTGTTCAAATGCGAAAGGAACAGATTTAGATATTGTATTCCATACGCCAAATGACGAAGGTGTTTTCCTTAGACCAGTGAAAAATAATAAATATTCCACAAGAGTCACATGGTGTTTATGAGATTCTTTGCTCTGGCTGGAACAGATTTAGAGATTGTATTCCATACGCCAAATGACGAAGGTGTTTTCCTTAGACCAGTGAAAAATAATAAATATTCCACAAGAGTCACATGGTGTTTATGAGATTCTTTGCTCTGGCTGCTCGCAATCATATATCCGCCAAACCGACAGACGTATACAAAATCGCATATACGAGTATTCTCTCGCCGTCCGTAAATCGGATCTCTCCTCAGCTCTAGCAGAACATCATATCCAAACTGGTCACAAAATAGATTTCGATAAGGCCAAAGTAATCGCACCTATATACCACCGAAGCAATTGATATCGAAAAAGGCCCAGATTGCCTAAACAAAAGGGACGACGGTCTTGGAATTCCAAATACATACATCTTATTTCCAAATTGCCCATCCGAAACCCTTCCAATCAAACGTCCATTCCCAACCCTCAACTGAGCGCCCCACTCGCAACATTACCTATTAATGTAAAGGTCGCGTCGATCCTGTTCTTTTCTAGTTGTGAACCCTGGAGAGTAGCCAGATTGAGACCTCGAGGCAAATCAACTAGATTCTCTTTATAATGCGATTTTAAGGCGATTTTTTTAGTGCGCCCTAAAATAGACTAAAATAAGACTAAATCCAAATAAAAGAACAACCGAATTAGATGCCTTGAAACTATTTATTTTATGTAAAATAACATCCAATGGCATTAATCATTCTGTCAATCCAATTTCCGACCATTTTTTCAAGTATTTGGGGTCTTTTGTCTGCAATTGTCCGAGTTGCATTGCCTTCCGAGGCGTCAATAGTGTCAATGTGGAGCCGCCCTGATGACCACATCTCCTTCAAATCAATACCATTCAAATTCGGTGTTAAATAAGCATTGATCATCGTTCTGTGACGATCCCATGAACACCGCCAACAAAAGCGGTGATATTTTTTTCGGACTGCACAGTTTTTGTTTTATTCTCGAGCAGCGTAAAATGCGTTCGAATTTTGTCGATAATTCGGCGAATACATCGGTCGGTTGAACGATTATGTGTGCCATAAAAGACTTATAAGTTTAACGCACAGAATACACACAATTTACAAACGTTACTCTGATGTTAAGCGTTCCACGATGATTTGCCAGATATTTGGTGTGCCATGATCATTGCCATAACGACATTTGCTATAATGACTTGACAGCGACCCCTATTGAAAGTTCGAACACACTAACAACTAAAAGTGTCACATATAGGATTGAACAATACCTTTGATTTGTACAGTACCATTGGGTTTTTATGAAATATATTTCTATGAACGCTTCGCGATTCATATTTCGAAAAACGTCTAATCTTTAGTAAACAAATGCAACACTAAAAAACTTAATTCTTCTATTGGAACCTTCGGTGTGAAACACTAAATTTGAAGAGCTTTACAACTAAACACCAATTAGCTTTATTTAACTTTTTGACGTGCGCTTCGCTAACCATGTTAGTATCATCAGAGGATGATTTAATCTGATTGAATAATTTCCTGATAAAGTTAACAAGATTATCGTAACGCGCATCGTAAGTTTATAAGTTTGGTGCTTAGTGATAAATCTCTTTCAGGTTACTATAAAAATTATATGTTACCACATTCATTTTGTAATATTCGTGTTCACCATGACGGTATGATGTAATGATAAAAAAAAATCAAGAAATTCAACTTACATTTTTTTGCTAAAAAAATTAATAATGACTAGATACGTCACTGTTACATTCTGTCAAAAAGTACCGGGAATTGGTCAATAAAACACAAAATGTTTATTATTTATCCAAATTTATTGTATCGCCTTCAAAGCAGGCCCCTTCCGAAATAATACACTTAGGCCAACGAATAATCCAATTGTTAAAACATTTTTTAAATGCATTTTCCGGAATCGACTTCAGTTCTCGCCGCGAATCGACTGAAACTTGAGTTTTTGAAAGAGAAAGAAGTCGGCCGGAGTCATATCAGGTGAATACGGTGGTTGTTCAATGGTGTTTGTTGCTATCATCACAGTGATAGCCTTGTGAGATGGTACGTTGTCGTGATGCAAAATCCAAGAGTTTTCTTTCCACAAATCTGGCCTTTTTCGACGAATTTGCTCCCTCAAACGTCGCACAACTCTCAGATTATTTCTGCTCTTCATAACGCTATTTATTTACCGTCTGACCTTCTGGCAAGAATTCCGAATGCACAACATCGCGATAATCAAAGAAAACAGTCAACATCACCTTAACTTTTGAACGACTTTGACGTGGTTTTTCCGGTTTCGGCTCAGTTGGAAGGCGCCATTCCGAAGCTTGCTTGACTGGTTTGCATGTCAAACTCGTATACCCACGTCTCATCACCAGTTACAATGCGTTTTATGAATGGGGGCTCGGAATTGACTCGTTCTAACATGTCTTCAGCGATTTTTACGCTATTGAGTTTCTGAAGGAAATTCAGGTTTTTCGGCATTAGTCGAGTGGCAACGCGTTTCAAGCCCAAACAATCGCTTAAAATGGTACGAATTAGTACAGCGGCTATATCTCTCAAACTTAAATGACGATTTTCAGTCAGCATTCCTTTCACTTTAGCGATGTTAACTTCAGTTGAAGATGTTGATGGCCGACCAGAGCGAGGCAAATCTTCCACCACATCTCGACCTCTTTTGCACTATACCACTCATATACACGTGTTTTTGGTAGAGTCGATTCACCGTAAGCCTTCTGCAACATTTTCAGTGACTCGGCCCACCAAATTCCATTTGCAATACAAAATTTAAGACAAGTTCTTTGTTTGATGTTTTATCAATTGTAAAAATTGCAAAACACACTTGAGATAGACTGACAAAATCGAGCACTGTAAACAAATTAAATGACAGATGACGTTCATACTCCGCGTCAGTACAGTGGACAGTTGTGCCAACTTAGCGATAAAAAGAATTTTGACAATCCTTTGAAGCGAGCTTCTCAAATGATCACTTCCCAGTACTTTTTTTGACAGAATATAATCTGCAAACATTAAGAAATTTACAAAATATATCGAATACTTTTTTTTTTGATTAAGTTTCGAGTTCTTTATAGAAAAAAAAAAGTTCTTAAAAATTAGCTCTTCCCTATTGCGAAATACTTTTGCTTTTGAATGAATCTACTAATTAGGACATATAATAACGAGGATAGGTTGACGGATAGATGTCGCTGTTACAAACTGTTCTTAAGGCGCTCGGGCAAGTTCACTTCATCAGCCTGTGAACTGCGCTTCGAATTTCATATTATATTAGCTTCGCGTTGAGAAATGTTTAAGAGGAACTGCTTTGATGATTTTACCAAATCGAAATTGTTACTTGTTGAAACCATCTGTTTTTTAGTAAGAGTTAAGGCTTTTTTTCCATATAAAAGTAAGATTCAAATTCGACAATTTTGACTATTAACAAAATCATTAATAAGGTTTCATTATTAAATAGTTGCATATTCTCTGTATAATCACCAAAATTCCCTTTCCAAAAATAAATACATACAAAAATGGCGAACTATTCGGTCAGTTACATATCGACGACCCTCCATAAATAACCGATAAATATATTTTTCCGAAAAAAATTCTGAAAACGTTTGTCACTTTTTTAATTATTTTAAAAACCACATTTTTTCCTATTATATAAATACCTGTTGATTTCCTATGCCAACCTAATAATTTTGTATAAACAATATAAGATGTGATAAGATTAGAACTAACTTGACACCAAACAATTCCCAAAATACTCTCTGGAAAAAACATAATTAGAAACTAGTCATAATCAATATCGATGATGATGTAATAAGAATATCTGTTTATTTTCACGAATAGGATCACAGCAGATAATCTTAATTTTAGTAGAACTACCTCAATCAAATAAGTTGAAACACTTGAATACGCAGAATTATCCTGCGACATAATACGAGAAAACATTCCTTGAATGAAGATATTAATATCTAAATATCTATAAAATTATTCATTAAAACGCCTAATTTTAAGTTAATAAATGGAGCAAGTAGGTCGCAAATATAATTCGTTAGATGGGGTGCTGTAAAACTTTAGATGCGTGCGTTTAGCCGTTTGTTTGTGGCACTCGAGTAAAGCAAATCAATTTTGACATTTGCTGAAAAGTATGAGTATGACGTTTGCTTAAAGTATTTTGTTTTGAAGTGTATAACTTCGAAAGACATTCCAAAAATGTACACACTTAGTAGATGAAACATGGATTCACTATTGTTCGCCAAAGATGAAACAACAGCCCAAACAGTGATTGGGAGCAGGTGTAAGTGCGCCAATGAAATGGAAAAGCCAATGAAAATATAAAACTACAGGAAAGAGCATATGATTCTGTAAGTGGGACCAGACTGAGCTGCATATGACCAACTACTGTTTCCGGTTTGGCAGTGCGGTAGGCCAGTATGAATAAAAACAAGAAACTGATAAAAGTTTACAGTTGTTTAAAACAATAAATTATTGTATAGTTATCGTTACTGTATTAAATTAACGAAGACTTACTAGATACGGAAGAGAAATGTAAACATTTAAATTAATTTTTAAAAAATCTATTTTTTCAAAGAGTAAAGTGTCTTTTATGCGGCCAATACGACAAAAAGTTATTAAGAAATTGGAATCTCCTGTCAAAATCATATCATTTCCAAAAATTGGTTAGGTAATCAGTTGCATCTTGTACCGAGCTGATGTTCATATTTAAATTGGGTATATATATATATATATATATATATATATATATATATATATATATATATATATCATTCATCATTATCATATATCATATATCATTATATATCATATATCATTATATATTATATATCATCATATATCATTCATCATTATCAGCCCGTATCGATCCACTGCAGGATGAAGGCCTCTTCAGCATGCTTCCAACCTTCACGGTCCTGGGCTTTCCTCTGCCACTCGGGTCCAATATATTTAACGATGTCATCAGTCCATCGTGCTTTCGGTCTTCTTCGCGGACGTTTGCGATCAAGCGGTATCCACTCCAGGATTGCCTTGATCCATCTGTCGTCCCATCGCCTCGCTATATGGCCTGCCCATCTCCATTTCAACTGTTTTACTCTTCCAATGATGTCACAGACTTTTGTTTGTTCCCTGATCCATGCGCAGGACTTTCTGTCTCGTCTTGTAATGCCAAGCATACATCTTTCCATTCCCCTCTGTGCCACCCAAAGTTTTTGAATTGATTGCGATGTGAGTGTCCAGGTTTCACTTCCGTATGTCATAACGGGTAGAACGCACTGATCGAATACTTTTCTTTTCAGACAAAGTGGGAGTCTGCTCTTAAACACTATGTTGAGCCTACCAAATGCCTGCCAGCCACATTTAACACGCCGTTCCACCTCCCGGGCGGTATTCCCCTCCATGGAAATCCTCTGCCCAAGATATACAAAGCTGTCCACAATCTCTAAATCCCTTCCTAAAACTGAAATTCTTCTGTCCTGAGCGAAGTTATTGAACATAACCTGACTCTTTTTCAGGTTTATTTTCAAGCCAAATGGTTCGCCAGCCCTTTGCAGTTCTTGTATGCGTCTTTGCAGCTCCTCTGGGTCTTGTGAAATGAGAATAATATCATCTGCAAATCTAAGATGGTTTAAGTTTGCACCATTGATCTTTACCCCATCCTGTTCCCAATCCAGTTTACGGAATACTTCTTCAAGGCCAGCCGAGAAAAGAATAGGCGATATTGCGTCACCCTGCCGTACACCTCGTTCTATATTAATTCCCACTTCAAAATCATCAAGGCGAATTGTGGCTGTAGCTCCATCATATATCGATTCTAATAGGTTTACATAGGCTCTCTCTACACCTTGGCTAAGCAGTGCATCCATTATCGCATGCTTTGAGATGGAATCAAATGCTTTTTCGTAGTCGATAAAAGCCAAGCACAGTGGCATGGTGTATTCGTTGTGCCTTTCTATGACCTGCTGTACAACCTGGATGTGATCCATTGCACTGAATCCACTTCTGAATCCTGCTTGTTCTCTTGGTTGTGCGTCATTCAGTTTTTTTAATATTCTTTTAGAAATTATCTTAGTGAAAACTTTGTACATCACTGATAGGAGGCTTATTGGACGGTAGTTCTTTAAATCTTCCTGTGCTCCTTTTTTATGTAAAAGGATCACTTCTGATATATATATATATATATATATATATATATATATATATATATATATATATATATATATATATATATATATTCGTAAATGAAATAAAAAGCCGTAATATTTTTTTTTAGATTGATTTTTTTGTTCAGATGTTCAGATGTTAGATGTTAGATGTTCAGTGTTTAATGTCCTTTAAACAACTTTTAACAAATATAATTAATTCTTGTAGTAAAAATAGCCAACAATGAATAAACTAAAATGGTAGATATAAACTTCATTTTCAACAACCAAATTACCAACAATCAAATAATTAATTCTTGTAATGTAAATATTCAATAAATAAACTAAAGTGACTTGACTACGCCTGTGCATACCAGGCGATTTGTTGGCTTCATAACCTAAAAATTTCATTCAAATAAAATGCGTTTTTATTTCTAAATAATTGACAAAAATGGAATTAAAAACACTTACCTATGTAATGTTACTCCAGAATTTGTATTTTTTTTAGTTGTGCAATACGCACAACTAAACATATTTTATATGTTTGCCTTACTTCCGATATTATTGCTTTTATTGTCAATATAATAAGTATTAATATGTATTTACTCTAGAACACACAAAAAGAGTATTCCAGTATACTTATTATTGATTAAAACACACCAAAAATTGTTCAAATCTACTATTAAACTTCTTGTTGTTGTTGACACCAACTACTAAAATTACAAAACAATCAGTCATCTGTAGTGTTTCAATATGGTCATTTCCGTCCCCATTTATATGTGCATAAAGATAGGCAAGACTCCTTCGTGTTAGTTTTATATTCAAAGGTAGTTGTACACGGTTTAAGAATAAAAGTGAAAGTTAAAATTTTGATGTTAGAGGTCCAAACTATTATTCGAAAAATGGCTTCTGAAAACGACTGTTTTCAGGACGCTGTTGCAACAAAATGCACAGATGCTGCAGATGCTTCAGCTTCAACAAAACTTTATTTTTTGACTTTTTAACTTTCAATTAAGAAATCATTGTATCATTTATGATATCTCTTTTTTAAGAAACTCTTGTCTTATGTTATTACTTATGTACCTATTATGGCTGTTGCTTATGTTATTAATTGTCTAATTTCTAGTTATTAAATCTATGAGAGGTATTATGTACGCCTTTATGTGAACTTATTTTACGCAAGAAATTATTACTTTATGCTGTAAACACAAATTGTTTAAGTAGGTATTTATGTTACGTGTGGTTAAGAGTCTATACTTTTATTTAGACTGTGTTGAGTACGGACGCGCGTCGTGTTAGGACTGGCAGAATGGAGTTGTAAGAGTTTACAATTGTTATTTCGTATTTCGCGCTTGTAGCAAACGCCAGTTATAATTGACTGGTTAGGTTAAAAAAAGATAAAGAATGTTAAGTGTTTAGTAGTTGTACACGCTTTAAGAATAAAATTGTTGTTTTTTTTTGTAAATCATTTTAAATAATCAAATGTGTTTAAGAAATACTATTAAAATATTTTTCAGTATTCAGGATTCATGGAAACTAATAATAATCAAACAAATCGCAATGATAGATCTAGGGGAAATTTTAGTAATATTTTTGGTGACAAGCTTTAAATCAATTTTAATTTATCTCAAAAAACAAGTTAATAAAAGAAAATAAGTCACAGTTACGTGGGTGACAGGATTCAAGGAAAGCTCCATGGAATATTAGTTGAATACCACGCAATTTTTACCGAAATGTGTTTACTTGAATTTACTCATTATAAGATTTAGTCGTGGATTTGGATATTGTAGACTGTGTGTGGGAGGTTCTGCGACTCAGATGGATAAGACACATGGCGAAAATGTCATAAAGCCGAATGCACATAATAATACGGATAATGTAAGAAGAGAAACTGGAAAACCACTGCAAATGCTAGAAAGGGACAACTGGAGATGATTCGAATGGAGACGAAAGTTGAAGGAAGTCAAAGCTCGCTGATGAGCTGTAGCACAACAGGAAGAAAAACAAGAAGGCTTAGCGCTTAGAATAACTGGCGTTAGCTACCACACCAAGGCACATAACGGAAACCAAGCCAAGCAGAGACAGACCTTGGTTTTGAGCGGCAATTTCCGGCAGTGGGAAGATGGAGACATGGGTCTCAACATGTCTATAGATGTGTCAAACGTAAATTATGTAAAATTACATCTTAGTTGTAAATAAAGATGAGTGTCGAGTTCTTCATTGCTTCCTTTGGACAATAGTGTAGTTGTGAGGTGGGAAACAAGCACAATACTAACAAATCCAGCCAAACCAAACTACCACGCCCATCTCATAACTTATAATTGCATACAAACAAATTATTCTAATTGCTGATATATCAGTGATAATTTAACCAAAATGTATGTAATATAGTAGGGGATTATTGCAATAAAACACAAACAATGTTGATATTAGTATAATTTAAAACCTTAAATACACAATCTTACTCACAGAGAGATATACAGAATTAGCTTGTTTTAAAAGCATTGTATATATCAAAATGTAACATAATACTGGGAGGCAGTGCTTGGAAGTGAATTTGTCTTTCCATTTTACAACCGGATTTTCTTAAAACATCCGAAAAACATCTTTCTTCTTTTCTAATCCATGGTCTTCTGTCGTCCTCGATTTGATATGGAGATAGGTGGATGTGGATATTGATGTCTAAAGAACCTGAAGATGATTAACCCTTCTAAGAAACTTAGTTCTGATTTACCTAGAGAGCTGAGAGTATGTAAAATATTCTTGTCAGTCACCCAAGTGTTTTTTCCACCAGAATGACCCCCATCCAACCAATACATGTCCTTGATTCTCGACATGAAACCTATAACGTCTTCATTTCTGTGAGTGTTTACCACTGTATGAAATTCGTGAAGCATCTGATTCAGTACCACACAACCTTTACTAAAACCTATTAACTTCAAATTACAAACGCGAAGATTGTTTTGATGATAATTTGAAATAGAATCCTGAAACTCCCTAACGTAAATCTCATAGGATCATTGCACAGAGCCTTCATTTAATACTGTAAACCAGGTGAGTAATAATTTATTTTTAAAGTTAGGAACTTATAAACACGTCGGGTTTGAGATTAAAAAGAAGGCTCTTTTTTTCTAATTACCTCGTTATTTATTATGACTGATGCACTGGGGACAATGGTCACGGCTTTTCTCGAAATGTCCAATGAGTCATTTAGTTGTTTCTGGTCAAGATCATTTAATCTATCTGATAGGTTTTTAATGAGCTTGTCTAAGTGTATTAACGAATTGTAGTTGGGTGTATGATGTGGGACTCCGAGGTCATTGCTTTCGACGAAATTCTTGAAACAACTAAATGTTTTGTAATCCATTCTAAAAGGAAAAGAAGAATTAATTCAGATTATGTCGTTTGTAACTCAAATATGGTTTTGGATAAGACATTATGAAGTATCGTCCATGCTAAAAGTGGAAAATATGAAAATCGGATGGCACAAGATCTAGATTGTATGCTGATATATACAAATTCAGTAAACCTAAGTCTTGAACCTTTTGTTTCATTGGCTTGGTAGTATGCACCTAACCTATCCACATTTCATTAGCAAATCTGTCTTGGACCGCTGCTGGCCCTGTTTTTTGTTTGCAATATTGCTATTACTTACACTGATTTCTTGAAAGCTTTCTACAAACTTGACCATGGAGTCATACTCCTAAAGATGAGCAAATTAGGCTTTGATGGCAGTACAATTTCGTTCTTTAAATCTTACCTTGCAAATAGGGCACATCATATCTCAATAAAAACGTACTATTCCCTCTCATTGTAGGAATATTCCTTTGTCTATTTACTCTAATTTTATTAGTATATAATTTATATATTTATTTCATTAACACATATTTATTTTTCATTCGTTTATTTACCATTTATTTCCATTATTTATTTTTGTGTATAATATTTTCTTATTATTATAAATATCAGCTCCAGATCTAAGGTTTAGGTGCGAGTTAATGGGACGGTGCCAGCACGTGATGATCTTCTGTGTTTGTTTCTCAATACCTTGCTGTGTATCAGTATCTTTCTGAATAAATTTGCTTAGAAAACTGTTTTAACCCAACTATATTTAAAAATAGAAATAAATATGTACGGCTATAATAGTTGCGCTTTGGAAGATTGCACACTTTTAAAGGATCTGTGAGTGTATATCGATAGAAAACTGTCATTCAACCATCATATTGATCATGCAGTCAGTAACTGCAACGCTTGGCCTCTAACTATTTCCTAACTCTGTATAATACCTTAGTTCAATCTAGACTTACGTATGCTTCCCCTGTATGGTCGCCAATATATACTACACATCTTTCTCGTCTTGAGCAGGTTTAGCAACGTTTGCTTCAGTATCTGTCTTTTAAGCTGGATCGTGCCTACCCCTGCAGAGGTTATAACCATACTCTGTTATTGGAGAGATTCTCCTGTCAGTCCCTGGAGGATAGTAGAGTGTATGCTGCTTAGCTTTTCCTGCTGAAGCTCTGCCGTGGCTTAATTAATTGTGATCAACTCCTCAGTGAGATTAGATTTTATGTCCCCCAAATTAACAGCCGGGTTCGGGATACTTTCCCCAAGACCATAACAGATATGTCATTGATGGGAACGTTTCTGTGTCCTTGATGGATATTTTTCAGTTCTCTTTTACTTAGTATAAATCAGCTTTTGAGAGAGTGCTGAAAGCTCGTGCAGTGCTTTGGAAATAATTGTTGTAATGATCTTAGAATTAATTTTTAATTTTTATATAAATATTTTTGTACCATTGTTAGGTTAAGGTGAAATTATTTTTTGTTATATTTACTTGTGTTTTGAATTATCTTGTAATTGGGTAGCAGCCTGTTAGACAATAAAGACGACCCCCTTCATTCATGAAGGAGGTCGTTCGAAAAATTCTCAGGCTGACAAAGAAAACCAATTTTCCTAATACGTTATAATAACGATCAACCAAAAACGCATTCAAATGTGCACTTCTCAAGAGTGCATGGACTTATTTAAATGCGATGCTGTTCAGTTTCTTCCACGTTTTATAACAGTAGATGAGACATACTACGTATGGCGGTTAATAATTCGTGATTTTAAGTCGGTTCAGAGTCTAATCTCTTATGTCATTTTGTTGTTACGACAGTACCTTTCAAAACACACTTGATAATGAAACGATTTCGAGTTAGCGTCAATTTTTTTCGTGTGGTAAACATGTCGAGTTTCGAGCCAAATAAAGAGCATTTGCGGAACGTACTGCTTTTCTTGTTCAATCAAAAAAAAAACGCGACTGAAGTCATCGTATACTTGTAGAAATTTACGGTGGCACTGTCCCATCACAAGACGCTTGTGGGCGTTGGATTATACGATTCAAAAGTGGTGATTTCGATTTGAAAGACAAAGAACGCCCCGGTCAACCCGAAAATTTGAAGATGCCGAATGGCAAGCGTTGTTGGAAAAAGACGATATGCAAACTCAACAACAAATGCCAGAGAGGTTAAATATTGGTAGCCGAACCATTTGTGATCGTTTGCAAGCCATGGGAAAGATCTAGATGACAGGAAAACGGGAACCATATCAGCTGAGCCACAGACAGGTGGAAAAGCGAAAAAAAGTGTGCGAAGTTTTGTTTTTTCGATATGAAAGACACACTTTTTGCATCGGATCATGATTGGAGATGAAAAATGGATATATTTCGAGAACCCAAAAATGCAGAAAAGCAGGAGTTGACAACCATCAACATCGACCGCAAGACCGAATCGCTTTGGAAAGAAGACAATGAATGCTGTGCATCTGGTGGGATCAGAAGGGTGCTGTGTAGCATGAGCTTCTTAAACCAGGTGAAACAGTTAATACCGTTCGCTACCGTCAACAAACGATCAATTTGAACCGTCCATTCATTGATCGAAAAGCGACCAGAATGGGCTATATGAGGCGGAAAAGTGATTTTGCAGCACGGATAACGCCCCATTACAACAGCGAATGCAGTTAGAAACAATATTTCTGCACTCTTGCCCCACCCACCGTACTCACCAGACTTGGCCCCTTCCGACTACCACTTGTTTTCATCGATGATTCACGCACTGCCAGGCAGATGGGAAAATGTGCAGCTAGCGATGGAGCATATTTTGAATAAACCATTTTTTACCTTTTTCCCAAATTAAACGTGTTTTTTTTTTAGAATAAATTAAGAATTATTAACCGCCACATCTGGTAGATTCACCAAACAGTGGGTAAGAGCAGGTGAAAGTGAAATAAAGAAAGCGAAAACAATTCCATCCAGTTTCAAAATGTTAAATACGCCATAGAAATTAAAAAAAATATATAAGTTTATTTATTTCAAATACAAGTTATAATATTGAAAAACGGAAAATGTTTAATTGACCTTGATCAGAATATAAAACAAATATTAGTATGACGATTAATTTTGCACGCAAATCGGACGAATTGTAGGGACGTAGGTCGCCGATTCAAATTTTTTCGTCGGTTGCCAAGTTGATTCTGTTCGGAAGTTATCGTTGTACTGGACTGAAATGTCGATTCAATCCTGAAAATGTCATGCTTGAATAGTAGAAGGAAATATTTTTTTCTGGCGAAAAAAAATTGGATGGGCCTGATAAGTTTTCCTTTCATTTTTATGAACTCAAGAAGGAAGAAGAAATTTTATTGATACGGCAAATGGGCAGGGCCTGATATTCCCGTATACCAAAATGCGTCCGGTTTGCGCATGACGTCACTCGTTGAGTAAAATTCAAATAGCTTCGTTGCTAGACTTTGAAATACAATTTAAATGCATTGTAATTGGAAATAAGGCTTTATATTGAGGATAAATACTTTATCAATGTAAGAGAGTCTGTAGTTGGCATTCAGAGAGTACGGACGTGCTTCGTGAGCTCTCTTTAAGCCGATTACAGCTAGAAGGGATAATAGTGGCGTGATACTGACGTCACAGAAAACCGTTAAAAACCGTTAAAGACCGTTGCTTTCGGGCGGTGGCTTTGCGGTTTTGTGGGTTTTTGTGGTGTTTTAAGGGCTTTTTCGTGTGAAAATCGTGAAAAACGAACAATGGAAAGTTCCATCGAGAGTGCCGAGTGCGAATAAGCGCGGTCGGAGGACTCTCTGAGCCCCGGCATAGACCTTCCGCAGGCGTTTAATGAAGCTAAAAGACTGAATAAGGAGTACGAGGCCGAGATCGCTCGGCTCAGAGATGAGCTGAGTGCATCTAGGGCCCGTAACGAAGATTTTGAGGCCAGACTAGTAGCCTCCGAGGCGAATGTAGCGGCTTTAAAGGGGGCCTTTGATCAACTCCGAAGTGAGTTGAAAGAAGGGCGACCCCAGGCCGCTGCTGAAGAGGAAGAAGTTCACTCCAACGAAGAGACTGCATCTGCAATGGAGGTGCAGTCTTCCAAGAGGAATAAGAAAAGGTCGCGCAGGAAGATGCCCCTCGCGAATTCAGGTAAGCCGGCTCCCTTCCAAGTGACGGGGCTAACTAACGGAGGCCATTCTTCGGCCTCCGAATCCGAGGATTTTACGCTTGTGTCTAAACACAAGCGTAAGTCCACCCCGCCGCCCATTGACGATGAGAACTATCCAGTTCTCTCTGAAAATGAGGTAGCGGGTTCCCAGTCTCAGGGAGCCTCGACGGCCAAAGTATAATGTTTTTCCCAAAAACAACAGACGCTTATCGAGCAATGACCAAATTGTTCGACGAGCGCAAGTACCCTTATAACACGCTCCTCAGTCCTGAGGAGCGAAATATGAGGGTGCTAATCCGCGGTATTGCCGAAACAATACCGGAAAAAGACATTAAAGCCGAGTTAATCGGCGCGGGCTTTCACGTTACCCGCGCCGAGCGATGGCATAAGGATAAAAAAACCTATTGCCGTCGTCTCGATTACCCTCCCTAAATCAGAAAAACATATTTTCAATCTAAAATATCTCTTGCATCAAACTATTAAGCTTGAAGCACAAAAATCAAGTGGCGAAGGTGGGCAGTGTTACAACTGCCAACATTTTGGCCACACTGCACGTAAGTGCAGAGCCCCCCCCTAAATGTGTAAAATGTGGCGAGGGTCATGCAGCAAAAGACTGCAAAAAAGACCCCAAATCTCCGGCCACTTGTTGTAACTGTGGTGGTTCTCACACCGCTAGTTTCAAAAAGTGCCCAGCTCGCCCAATTAGAGGTGCTGCGAAGGCTTCTTCCTCGCAGCACCCCTCTAAGGCTGTTCCAACAGCCAAAACCCCCAAACCCGCAAAGACTGCCACATCCACCTTCGTGTGGGGGTCTCAGCGTGGTCAAAACAATGCCACTTTTAATATCGAGCAGGCCCAAGTTGACTCACAAACTGTTTTCTCGCAGCTCATGAGTCACATGACCTTGCAAATGGTTGGTTTTCTTCAAAACCAGTTTCTAAGTTCACGTCCAAAAAATTTTAATGGCCAATAAACCGGTTGCCCTAAAAATAATCTCCTGGAATGCTAATTCGGTGCGGGACAAGAAGGAGGAACTTGTCCACGCACTGACTGAGCATAATATTGATGTCGCCTTAATTCAGGAGACTTTCTTAAAACCCTCCATTAGATTCAGCGTCCTGAATTACAAAGTATATCGGGACGACAGAATCGGCGGCCGAGGTGGCGGCACGCTGATTCTTGTTAAAAGTAACCTCCGGCATTATAAAATTCCTACTCCAGACCTTGCCAGTCTGGAAGCAACCTCCATAACTGTCGAGCTCGCAGACCGACCTCTAATCCTCCATTCCGCGTATCAGCGCTTATCTAGTCCACAGATTAGAGCTGATTACGCTGCCATTTTTCGAAGCAACGCCACATAGCATATTCTGGATATGTATATACATAGACTTCAACGCACATAGCATATTCTGGGGATGTCGCGACACAAATTATCGTGGCGCGGCCCTCAGAAGGCTGTGCGACTCGCTTGGTTGCATCGTCGATTATCCCGACGAACCCACCCATTATCATCATCCGGGGTTCGCCGGATCGGTAATCGACCTCTTCATAACGAAGGGTGTACCCCGAGCTTCTGCCACGTCGGTCTTGCATGAGCTCGACTCAGACCACCTCCCTGTTCTCTTTGAACTGGGGGACGTCCGACTCCTGGATGCGCCGTTCAAGCCGTCACATTTCGTGACGGACTGGAGGGTTTTCCAAGCCACACTTCGTTTCACAGGTCCAATCCCCGGGATTGCTGACCCGGAGCAGCTCGATCTTGCTATCGGGAAACTGACAGATGATATCCAAAGGGCTTTCATCCTGGCCACGAAGCCTCGGCTGTCAAATCAGCAGCGGCTGACTTCTGATCTCCCGTCGGACCTGAAAAATCTTCTCCGGGCGAAAAATCGCCTGGTGAAGAAGGCCAGGT
This sequence comes from Cosmopolites sordidus, assembly GCA_031761425.1. Taxonomy (NCBI): domain Eukaryota; kingdom Metazoa; phylum Arthropoda; class Insecta; order Coleoptera; family Curculionidae; genus Cosmopolites; species Cosmopolites sordidus. The sequence continues at coordinate 274,189 of JARFXV010001495.1, read as the reverse complement.
CTTCTCGAAATCTCGAGGACAAACGACGGGCAAATCGGGCTGTCTGAGAAGCCAAAGAGGAGATGTTGAAATACAGAAATGAGAAGTGGGACAACCTGCTTCTCTCTGTAGACACATCGAATCTGAAGCAGATCTGGCGCCTGACAAGATCGTTGACCGTTGAAGTCGGATGATGGAGCTGCTGGCGGAGTCTTTCAGACTCCAAATGACAAGTCCGAGGCTGATCGAGGCGCAGGAGAGAGAGCAGGCCGTCTCCGATGCATTCGCTCGGATGACGAACAAGCCTGACTTCTCTTTCCTGCAGGAACACCTCGTTTCTCCTAAGTCAGTTATGGCTATGATTCGTAGTTTTACCCCCAGGCATCACTGTATGCCAGCTCCGGAAGCTGCAAAGTAAGCAAATCGCAGAAATCACGAATATCGTGAATTCCACTCTGCGATTGCAATACTTTCCCAAAGCATGGAAACACGCAAATATTGTCGTGATTCCCAAGAAGCGAGATGCAAATCTCGCTTCTGATTTCAGGCCTATCAGCCTTCTAAATACCCTCTCTAAAATAGCCGAAAAAGCCATTTTATCCGCAATAAATGACTTTACCGACAGCAACGGTATCTTACCGAACGAGCAGTTTGGGTTCAGGCGGGGACATTCGTCCCTGCAACAGGCAGCCAGATTAACTGGCAATATACATCAGGCCAGGCTTTCCGATCAGGCATGCGTCTCGGCGCTGTCTTTTTGGACCTTTCCAAAGCCTTTGATAAAGTGTGGCACGAGGGGCTTATTTTTAAGCTCCTCGATTTAGGTTTTCCCGGGGACCTAACCACACTTATAAAATCCTTTTTAGAAGGTAGATCCTTCCAAGTTAAAGTCAAATCAACCCTCTCGACTGGCAAATCCATCGAGTCGGGAGTCCCGCAGGGCTCCCCTCTTTCTCCGGCCTTGTTCAACATATACTTGGCCGAATTTCCTAAATCACGCGACGTCGGTGTGTCATTCTTTGCGGATGATACCGCGTTCTTCGCGACGTCGCGCTTCACGTCGGTAATTCACCGACGCCTGCAACGGCAGCTTGAAGTTGCCGTTGCCTGGCTTAAATTCTGGTGCCTGCAGGTCAATCCTAAAAAGACCCAGGCGATAATTTTCTCCAGAAATCGCTTTCCTCGCGAAGCCAGTTTGCTGGTAGACAAAGTGCCTATACCATGGTTGCAAAAAGCAACTTATCTAGGTCTACATTTTGACCGCTCGCTTCAATGGTCTAGTCAGATCCAGCATACGATCAGCAAGGGGTACGGAATCCTCAAACTTCTGTACCCCTTGATTTGTCGTTCGAGTAAACTATCTCCGATAGTTAAAACCCAAATTTACGTAACAATGATAAGATCCGTGTATTTATACGGTCTTACGATTTATTTTCGTTTTCTAACGCCGACGGCGGCTAAAAAACTTCAAACGTTTCAGAACAAAACCTTGCGTATGGCACTAAACGCGCCGTGGTAAGTTCGAAACACCCAAATTATGAAAGAGACCGGTGTACCCCCGATCTCTAAATTCCATTCCCAAATTTACGCCAAGTTTTGCCTACAGGCAAGCTTGAGCGAAAACCCGCTAGTCCTGTCTATACCGGACAACCTACCCGGATTTCCCGGGTAAAGCTAGCCAATTGCCCCAATTTGCCTTACGGGCTGCGAGCAGAAAGGAATCGAATTTTCGATTCCCGGCTCGCGTAAGACCGCTTCGACAACGGTCCCTAACCGTGGCCAGGCGGCCTGAGAGATCATCTCCGATCGATCGGACCGCCAATGGCAAAAAACCCGTCATATTTCTGATGGGGAAAAAGTAAAATTTCATTTTCTTTTTCTTTCATATTAACCTCAGAAGTTCGCCAGGATCTTCTTATAAACTATCCTTTCTTATCTTTCTTATCTATGCCACCTGCTAGGCAAACCCGGGTCAGATAGAGACCCTAAAAAATTAGTGCCCATATAGGGTAAAGTTGACTAGAAACGGGCAAGAGCCTTGAGGGCTAACCCAAAAACCTGGCTAAATAAGTCGAAGTATCAATGTGGGTAACAGATTACAAAATTGTATATAACATACACGTACAGTTCGAATAGTTTTTATTTATCGACAAAAACATTTCGTTTTATAGATTAATATTGTTTATAACGATTATTTGAAATGTATATAAACAAATCATTTTGTTTCTGAATTTAAAATGTATGTAAAAAATAATATACATTGGTTATATAAAATTGCAATATGCAAATTGAAAGTTTTCTAAATATTGGTTTTTCAATGTAATATCCAGCTAAATTCGATATTTTTTGTCATAAATAAAATATTAATTATTCAACACATCTAGCCATATTTTATATTGATATTAATAACGACAACATTTTGTTTCCTAAATTTAAAATTGAATATATTTCTTAAACTTATGTTCATTGTGAATTAGCTATAAGTGTAATTATGCAATAGTTTTAGTCATCTTTCTTTTACATAATTTTACACTTATATTCGCGATAGAAAAAAAAGTTTTTCTGGGCATTCAATGTGGCTACTTCTAAGCATTAAATTATTCAAATAATTTTTAGTCAAGGATTCTCCATTAACAGACTTAAAAAATTGTTCAAGCTGTTTTATTTGTGAAAGAAAATCTTCAGAAGGTTTGTGTAAACCTCCTTCACAAATGATCAGTCCAGGTATATTTGGACGTGCTGGGTCTTTCTAAACTGGAATCGTTTAACTTGAATATATATATATATATATATATATATATATATATATATATATATATATATATATATATATATATATATATATATATATATATATATTACGTAACTCCGTAATATATATACGGAGGTATATATATTACGGAGTTACACCCAAACACAGCACAACGCATTGTTATTATTGTATATTTTAGATTAACACCACACAAACGCCGTACATAAACTTCTAGTAAACTTGTTATATGTCAAAACTATGATGTTGTTCAAATTTTACTCAATGGATGACGTATTCCCGCCAATAAAGCTTCGCCCACCATGCGCAATATCTTACCTTATCTAGTATTTATTATACCGTGGCAAATGGGAGGAGGAAGACCGTGTGGGAGGATATTGGCTACAAAAGGAAGGTCATCGAGTTAACTCTCAAGAATATAGAAATAAATTAGAACAAAAGTTAATAAGAAAACGCCCCCATTCATTCAGCAATATCAATTTGTCAAACGGTGGCGCCATCTCAACTATGTCCGAGGCATCAATTTTAACTTTTTATGGCGTGCCAGCCTACAGTTTGTGGTTCAAATCCCCACCATTGTGATTTTTTTTAAATAGTATTAATAATATAATTTCTGATAATTATGAAGTTATTTTTTCAGTCTCTAGTGCTAAATAATTAGTAAAATAAAAAAATGTAGATCACACACATTTGTTTTTTAATTGAAAAAGGGGTCAATAACTCTAATTATATAATTTATTCAGAAAATATAAAAAAGGCAATAACATTAAAGAATCAATATACTGTCAAAAAACCATAAATTGATTATAATTATTTCCTAGTGGTTTAGTTGAAGTTAATGTTATTGTCTTTTTTAATATTTTCTGAATAAATTATATAATTAGAATTATTCCATATGTTACGCTTAAGATAAAACATATATTTATCATAGAAGGGGTTAAACAAACTGTGTACTTTGCTCTGTACAAAACAATGCAATTTTTATAAATTACTTCAAATACCAAACAGAGCTTTGAGGCAATACCGTTTTTTAAGGTTGTGTTTATACCTTGAAGGTTTAACGACTAGAATATGACAGTCCGGAAACTTCTGTTGCATTCGGAAGGCTGTATTGTCCAAACTCCAGTCTATGTGGTTTTTGTTGTCTCTATGTGCCATCATATTTTCAGTAAAATCCTGCAATCGTTAAAAACTACATAAATATTTACAAATTTCGGGTGGCTTAGAGCTGGTGCTTTACTTGAACATCTCCAGGAAATAGTACAACCACATCTGGTGAAGTTTCTTCAGACAGTGGTCTACAGTAAACAACATCATTTGATCGTTCTTCAAAACCGGTTATTGCTAGAAGCCTTACTGGATAGAGCAATGTCAAGGCGTTGCTACTCATTGAATAATTCCTCTTATAATTAATGCACTCTAAAAATAAAAGATATAACATTGTAATAAGAAGTAGATATACTAGGCTAATTGAAAAGTTCTCAGACCAACACCTATAGAATAGTTAAAGAACTATATAATCTACTACATTTTGAAGTTTCATCCTTCATATGAACATATGTGAAGTTTCACGTCGATCTGTCAATTCATTCGTACAAAACCAGTAGCTTAAAGTAAACGCGAATCACTGAATTTTTTTAAAATGGAAAATATTGAAAATCGTGCAGTGATTAAATTCTTTGTAAAAAAAGTTTTAAAGGCAATGAAAATTCATAGTGAAATGGTAAATGTATCAGGAGAGTCTGCTCCTTCAGAAACGATAGTTTGTAAGTGGGCACATGAGTTTCAACGTGGTCGTACAAGCCTGGATGATCATCCTCGTTCTGGATTATATGCATATGGTGAGCTCTCAGTGAAATTGCTAAGACCATGGATATCTCAACTGAGCGGGTATTTCCTATTTTGTAAAAGGAATTGGGCTTGAGAAAGCTATGTGTAAGATGGGTGCCGCATTTGTTAAATTCTGATCAAAAACGACTTCGAGTAAAACTCTCTGACCAACATTTCGATCTTTTTAGAAAGAATAAAATAGATTTTAAACGTTTGTTTTGTGACTATGGATGAGACTTGACAAAATCGACCAAAAAGGTTATGGAATCAATTTTTTGGGATGCAAAAGGCATTTTGTAAATTGATTATTACCATCAAAGCGGTAAAACAATAACAGGGCAGTATTACTAAAAACCTTTTGGATAAAGTGGATGCAAAAATTCGCGAGGAAAGGCCGAGGAACACCGGCCCACAGAGGTGCTCCTGCAATGACCAAATTGAAGGAGTTATACTACGAATTGTTGCAGCATCCACCATATTCACCAGATATGGTCCCTTCTGAAAAAGTTCCTACATCGCATCATAAATGAGTATTTTGAAGGACTTCGGAGATGGAATAAACAAATTGGGGAACTGTTGGAAAAAATGTATTGAGCTTAAAGGAGAATATACTTTCAATTAGCGTAGTAAAACAAGTAGTACAGAGTGTGTCACCAAATTCTCGAGAATTTTAAAATCCGTTTTGTCGGAAGATATTTCAGAGAGTAGGGTAGAGCGGGGCTAGTTGAGCAACTTTTCGCTTGATCTCCCATAGCTTTAAGAATATGCATCGGATTTAATTGATTCTTACTCTGTTAGGTTCATGATTTACTCTTCTCTAAAACGTATGTGGTGTAAAAACGATCCCATTACAAGTTTAAAAGTTATTGTTGGAAATGCGAGAGCGCTCCAAGTTGCTCAACGTGCCCCACTAGTGGGGCTAGTTGAGCATAGGTATGGGGCAAGTTGAGCAATGGCAAAAATGGACTTGATGACTGTATAGAATGATCTGAATATAAAAAAATTTAATCAACAAGCAAATATTTATTTATTACAATTATTACATGCTCATATTGTTATTATATCTCTGGAAAAATAAAATTAAAATCAAACAAAATTAAATATTTCCAATCTTTGGATTATTATTATACTTTTTATATTTAAAATTATATATTTAACAATAATTATAATGAACTTGAAGAGATTTACCGCTAAACACCAAAACGCTTTTTTGAACTTCTCGACGCACGTTTCGCTAACCATGTTAGCATCATCAGGAGATGATTTAATCTAATTCTAAAACTAAGCTATGTTCTATTTATATGAAAACCATACCTAAAGAAGCATGTAAAAAACCATGAACCGTGAAGTGTACTAAGCCTTACTTTAATAATTGAAAAAGTTGACTGAAAGGAATCGGTCCTTTATCTCGGTTCATGATTTTCTTACATTTTTCTATTTGAATGCTTTCATATGCATCCAAAGCCCTATTATTATTAACACTTTTAATTAGTCTTAAATTACTAATATCTATACTGTGGTCATGTTCGATTGCATGTTGGGCAACACAAGATTTTTCATTTCTCCCATATCTACTGTGGGCAATATGTTCTTTATATCTTGTCAATATGGATCTTTTTGTTTGCCCAATATATTTTCGATCAAAGTCTTGACAGCTAATTTCGTAAATCCCCGACTTTTCATGTTGCTCTACTTTATCCTTTGGATTACCCAGAACTTCCCTTAATTTATTATATGGTTTGTACACAACCTTAATGTCCACTTTTTTCAAAATGTTGTCTAGTCCTCTTGTTAATTGGGCATCAAATGGTATTACCATGAATTTCTTTGTGTTCTGATCCTTTTGAAAAGTCGAAGATTCTTTCAATAATTTTTTGAACTTATGTTTTCTAATTAGTTTATCTACAATGTTCTTATTATAACCATTCACTTCAAATACCTCCCTAATTAATTTTAATTCTTTGTTATGATTATCTTTATTAAAAGGAAAATTAATTAATCTATTTACCATTAAATTTAAACTAGCCATCTTATTTTGGAAGCTATGATTTGAATCATTAGGAATGTATCTCGAAGTGGTGGTGGTTTTTGGCTATCGTTGTTTTCAAGTTCATGCGTAAATATTATATTTTGGGATTTACTATTTAGGTTCTTAATAAAATCATCTAAATTTTCATTTTTCGAATCGAAAATGGCAACAATGTCATCCACATATCTGAACCATACCTTCGGAAAGTAAGTGAATTCATCTTTTGCCTCGGTTTCAAATTTACTCATAAATAAGTTGGCTAAGAACGGTGACAGAGGACTGCCCATTGCCGTTCCTTCTTGTTCATAAAACCTGTTGACATTGTCTGACCTGTTGACCTGTCCATATTGACAAGATATAAAGAACATATTGCCCACATTAGACATGGGAGAAATGAAAAATCTTGTGTTGCCAAATGCAATCGAACATGACCACAGTATAGATATTAGTAATTTAAGATTAATTTAAAGTGTTAATAATAATAGGACATTGGATGCATATGAAAGTATTCAAATAGAAAATTGTAAGAAAATCATGAACCGAGATAATGGACCGATTCCTTTCAGTCAACTTTTTCAATTATTAAAGTAAGGCTTAATACACTTCACGGTTCATGGTTTTTTACACGCTTCTTTAGGTATGGTTTTCATATAAATAGAACATACCTTAGTTTTAGAATTAGATTAAATCATCTCCTGATGATGCTAACATGGTTAGCGAAACATGCGTCGAGCAGTTCAAAAAAGCGTTTTGGTGTTTAGTGGTAAATCTCTTCAAGTTTAGTATTTCACACCAAAGGTTCCAACCGAAGAATTGAATAATTATAATGCAAATAAATATTAAATTAAAGTAGTAACAAATTATGAGATCAAGAAAGTCTTGGGGTTTTATAACCCATGGATGGAGCACAACCTTCAGACTTTATTTTGATATATATCTCTTTAAAGTCAGTTGATATTAAAATGTTTGGCTGCAGCATTTACACTCATTTTTTTCCTCCTCTACAGCTTCTGCTGCATCACTCAATTGTTGACTAGTAGCTAAACCTTTTGAGGTATTGTTTTTATATGTACGCATCCTAAAATGTAATAATAATCATTAATACAATTATCAATATAAGTAATTTTAATTAGTAAAGTTTGTGTAGAATCATCACATGCACAAATTAATTGATGGCTATTAATGTATTAAAGAAAAAATTGATTTTCTACAATAAACATCTAGTGGGGCTAGTTGAGCAAGCATTGAACGCGCGTTGCTCAACTAGCCCCAGTTGGGGCAACAAAAAAAAATTAAGTTATAAAAAAACCATGAGAGTTAAAAATAAATAACCATCCATAATCGAAAGAACAATAATTAAGTAATCTTTAAATACTTACGTGGTTCTTATTAAGTGTTTTTATACGAGTATAATAATATGATGACCTGATATAAAAATTATGATGACCTGTAATATTTTTTTACGCCGAAAAAAAAACAAAGATTATTTTATCGGAGCACCGGACAGCAATTGACAGATGAGCTATGTATTTTCCTTTCATAATCTCTTCTTTTCGTCATTTACACTTTTGTTTTAGGTTGCTTAGTTTTCGAGATATTTCGATTGCACCGCTTGCCCCTATGATCAACTAGCTCCGCTCTACCTTATTTGAGGAAAAAAAAATGTGCTATTTGGTTCTACTTGCAATTCTTTAGTGAAGCTCAACGAAATCGATGCATTTTTAAAGCGGATGGTTACAGATCGTATATTATTAAGAACTACTAAACATATCAAATTAAGAAAACAAAAGAAAATAACTGATCCTTTAGAAAAAAATTAATAAGCAGTAAGATAATCGAAGATTTTGAAAGGAGAAAAACTGTTAAACCTGCAAATTCCAAATTATATTGAATCAAATTTGTTAAAACAATGGAGGAACGTATGATGATAAATAAGAGATTTAAAAAAGGCAGCTTGAAAGTGATCAAGTTTTAAAATTATTTTTATTTCATGGTTCATACAGGGTGTAAAAGTTGAATGGTTTCTATAGACTCAAACAGGAAACAGACAGGAAAAGTCACACAGTGTCACATCTGGTGAAAATGGTGTTTGTGGGGCGATATTTGTTTGATTTTTTACCGAAAAATTGACGAATAATTATTACTAAGCGCGATTTTACCAGTAATATTTACAATGTCTCTAGTTCTTAATCGGCGATTACTCAGTATAAGATCCTTGATTTTGAAAATGTTTTCTTCATTGATCAAATTTCTTGGTTCAAGAAAAAAATTTAACAGTTGCAAACGACAGTATCATTTCTAAATTAATAAACGAAATATTATGAAACTTCTATCAGATATCAAAGTCAGTCATATGAACTTAAGGGGGGAAATCCCTTTAGAAATTTAAAAAAATCGATTTTTTTATTTGGAAAATATAATATATTAAGAGTATACTGGCAAGAGGAAAAAGAAAAATATTAAATATTTACGGAGTTATCGCACATACAGTCGAGCACGCCGGAGCCCGCATATCGCGATCTAGACAGCTTAATCAGCATCTTGGCCTCTGAGATAAGCAAATGAAACTGTCTAACAGAGACACAGAACGAAGAGTTCTGCGAATGTACAGTACTTAACCGATGTTAGCACGATGAATGCACTGCTTCGAGTGAGCTCTAAGGCGTTAGGCTATGGCGCATCCAAACCTTAGATGCTGAGTTGTAAATATCGGCAGGTAAAAACCGGGCTATTCAATTACAATATGATCTTATCTATTACCATTCGTGGTTATTATATGACCATTTCTTAAGGATATTTTTATTTCCAATATTTCTAGTAGGTCTAATTGTTTACTTTTCTTTTCTGAATATAATAATTTAACATTGTTTATATCTATAAAATGATTGTTTTTAATGCGATGTGTAAACATTCCAGTGCTTTTTATGTTATTTAAGATATATTTTTTATGTTCTTATATAATATCGCTTAAAAAAAATCTACAAAAAGACATTATCAAGGTAATCAATTTACTGATAAACACGGAGAAAATTTCGGGCCAAGTATAAGTTATAGTGCAAGTGTATTTGTGTGTACAGTGCAAGTGTAATTATTGACACTTATGCCTAAGAGGCTGAAGATCTATTATATGCACCTGGAATCGTTGATTCATCAGTAAGTCACTAAAACTAATCGTTTTATCATACTGAAACTTTAAATGTGATTATCTCGAAACTGTGTTTTCAAAAACTGCTCGCTCTGTAACTCAAAAAGTTATTGATCCATTTGGCTGAAATTTTGGGAGGCTTTTCTGTATATCATTATCGGAAGGATATACCTAAGGTTTTAAAGATTTCGTGAAAACAAACTACTTTTTGGGATAAAAATGTCGAAAAAATAGTACAAACTTTGAACATTTTTTGTTTTAAATCTTACTTAATCTTTGATTTAATACTTTTTTGTAGTTTTATAAGTTTCTCCTTCTCGTGCTTATATCAGAAACGAATATATAAAAGAAATATCAGAAAGAAATTTTTTTTTTGTGTTTCACATGAATAGAAAAGGAGTGACGAGTGCAGCAGTTTTGGACCTCCCGCCAGGGACGCCCGAAAAAAAATTACTGAGCCACTACTTTATAAATAATAATAATAATAATACTTTTATACTCTTCAAAAATCAAATAAAATGATATTAAAATACATATGACTATCCATGACGCACTACTTTTATCAATCTGGTTACGCCACTGATTCTCAAGACCCCCAAAAATAGAACAACCGACGTCCGACGGTACTTGTTTCACGGCAATCTCGATTTTCTCTGTCAGTTTTCCGTAGTTTTTCGCCGAGTCGAAATGATCCAGTTTTCAATCCATATTCATCAAAGATTTGGTTAAAACAAGGGCCATATTTCGTGAATGATCCTGTTTTGGATGATGGTGCGATACACAGAGAGGGGACAGTGTTTGTAAAATGGAAATGACCAATGAGCGACGGGGGAGGAGTATTTCCCGTGCTAGGACGCCAACTAGGTATGGTTATACTCCGCCCCGAGCGCAGAGAAGACATCGAGAAACTTTGAAAGAATGTTGCAAGAAGATTGTTACTTTTATGTGTACCCAAGTAGGAGTGGGGGCTCTTTTGATTGGGTACACTGTCATCGGAGCTCTTGTTTTCACCCATTTGGAAAAGAGGTGAACCAACTTAACTTATTTATCCGTCTCTTTCAATGTTTGAATCAATTTAAAATAAATAAGAAACTTATTTATATCGGATCGTCTGGAAAGTTCGTAGGCATTTTCTTAAGAGAAAGAGAAAAATAATCACAAATATATTACGTAATTATTTATTTCGTGTATTCTGTAATTACCATTATTATTATTGCAATTTAATGATAGATCCATAATGCATTTTTGTTAAAAATCAGCATCTTTATTGCCAAAAAATACCACATACCAGTTGTTTTCCACCTCTTCTTCCGTTTTAAAAGATTTCCCATTCAAACGATGGGTGCGATGTCCGGTGAATAAGGTGAATGGGACAAAACATTCCAATTGAAGCTCAAACATCTTTTCACTTCAGATTGAAATCCGACACCTTTACTGTTTACTAATACTATCCGTTTTGCTTCAATTGCTGCCTTCAGCCGATATAATTGTAAGTTGTAAGATTGTTTAAGCAAAAACACGCACGAAGAGATTCAGTCCAGCAGATTTCGTTAATTCTAGAAGAATCCACACACCGTATCAACAGACTTACCCATTTTTTTCAGATGGTCAAAAACGATTGATTTGCTAATATTTAACTTATTGCTGCGTGGATCTTCGACTATTATTTCCTCGACATCAGAGCTTGAAGGATTGCCAGAACGATGTCCGATCAAACCATTTTTGCACCATGGTCTCCCCAACAGAATCCTCGTTGTAAACGGCACAAATCTTTTTTATTCGGACAGCGTTCTTGCCCTTTTTGAAATAAATAAGTATAATGTTGCGTGAATACAAGTTGAATCAACTTGATCAACTGAAGGCAAATCGAAGCGAATCTGAACGTAAACGTTGTAAATATCTTTAAAAGATCGACTAAGTGAAAATCTCTACTAAATTTCCAAACAACCTGTTATTATTAAAATAACTAAACCATTTTATTGAAAGACGCTGCACTACTATGTAGCGCTTGACATTGAACGCCGATAACAGACCGGGCGACTTGGGTGGCGCCACCTAGGATGCATGACCCAATGATCAAGATAGTTTAAATTGTGCGTTACCACAGACTGGTGCCACCCAAGTGGCGCGATCTGATCGATCATCGACTACTCTACTGCGATCCACCAGGTGGTCACCACTCAGTCGGCTGTGGTTTTCTAATCAGCCCAACACATGTTGTCCCAGAAAGCGAATACCTTAATAAAATTGGGTGATGTGGAAGTGTTTATTTTTGAAGTTCAAGAGCGGCCTGTTGAACATCTAGGATGTTGGTTTTTGTATATTCTATACCAAGTAAACATATGTCATATGTCTTTTTTTATTTTTTTTCCATTTCACAAGGTGAAGTTAGGTTAGAGGAAGTTCGGGCAAAACGAATACCCTTCACTATTTCAAAATGGCGCATGCAAGCACGCCTGTCGCATGCCACGAGCTCCATCCCCCATCCCTCAGTCGTAAACAAACAGAGCTAGCGCAAGGTCACGCGTCGTTTGAGGAAAAAATAATAAAAATAAAAAGTGATAGTTTGTTACAATATTTCAAGGTACGTATTTTCATAATTACTCATGTACATGTGGTGTTACTGTTTTGGCTTATTTGCAGCCCTATAGTGCATGCTTTCTTGTTGAAATACTGTTTTTAAGTATTATTGATATGTTGTTTCTTGATTTCAGTGTAGGTTAAGTTCAACAAGTACCTATTGGGCAAAGCGAACACTGGCAAAGTGGTTACGGTATCCACTTTACTCAGTAGTATCCGATTTACCTGGTAGGCATTTTGATTAATGGTTTTCATTTATATTGTTATAGATGGTTTACAAATATAAAAGACAAACAAATCGAGCCGAATGGAGTGAGAATGTTATGATGCTCGGAATAGCAGACTGCAATGCTGGTATTCCTGTAAAAACGAAGGCATGAAAATATGACCTACCTTATGCTACTTTGTCTAGTCATTGGAAAAATGGTAATTCGATTGCTCAGCTTGAACGTTTTCGTAAAGTTTTCAATGACCAACAGGAGGGTGATTTTGGAACGTATTTGCACGAGATGGACAACATTTTTTATAGCTTAACCCGAGAAGATTTTAAAGCATTGGTTTACGTTTACGCAAAAAAAACAGTCTCACATATCCACAAAAATGAAAAGGCTGGTGATGATTGGCTTGCAGGATTTATGAGCAGAAATCTGCAAATCACTCTAAGAGTGCTAGAAGCAACGTCGATTGTTAGACTTAAAGGTTTCAACCGTCGGCCAGTGGAAAGATTCTACGAGTTGTGGAATAAACCCCAACTCCTCAAGTTCCCATGCACTCCTATAATGGAGGAACAGAAAACTAAATATATTAAAGCAAACACCAAAGTTCTGAAAAACATATTTACAAGTATTTAAAAACAAAACCAAAGACTATGCTAAAGAAAAATATTAAAAGGACCAAAATGTTAAAACAACAAAAAATACCAAAGTTAAGAAATCTAAAATCACAAGAAAGAAAATGTTTAAAACTACACATGCTATTTTTGTTGGGAAGATTACACAGAAATCAATAGGCAGGCAGTTGATGATTAGATCCAGTGCAATTCCTATAAGCAGTGGAGTCACGAAAAATGCACGAAGGGGCAGGCATATTTCTTTGTTACAGCTGCACTGATAACGGAGTAGTTATATTCATCATTAATTTAATTCTTCTTACGTTGATTTCGGTAATTGTTCTTTAATTAACTGTGTGTTTACTTTGCCCTATGATCTTATCCACTTTACCCGGTGGGTTGGGCAAAGCTGATAGCGGCAACAATTGCAATACTATTAATAATTTTAAATCAAATGTTGATGTTACATAATTTTTGTTGATTTTAAAATAAATACTAATTCATAATCAGCTATTATTTTATTTCTGCGTCTTTTAATTTTCTTATCATAGATCGTCAAAGCTTAAGGTGTCCGCTTTGCCCGGACTTCCCCTATGGCTCATAATTTTTAACATGCGTGCAACGTGAGTGGTGCTGCTCAAGTAGCGTCAAAACTAAGGGGCGCGTCTTAGGTCCACTCATCTATTACTAACGTTACCCCTCAGTCTAAGGCAGAGAACCTATTTTGTATATCCCTATGTATATATATGTATATATATATATATATATATATATATATATATATATATATATATATATATATATATATATATATATATATATATATATATAATCATCATCAACCCGTATCAATCCACAGCAGGATGAAGACCTCTTCAGCATGCTTCCAACTCTCGCGGTCCTGAGCTTTCCTCTGCCAAAGAGCTTTCTCTCCTGAGCTTTCCTCTGCTTCGGGTCCAATATACTTAATAGGATCATCAGTCCATCGTGTTTTTGGTTTTCTCCGTGGACGTTTATTCTTCTAATGGTGTTACGCACTTTCGTTTGTTCTTTGATCAATGTGCAGGTCTTTCTATCCCGTCTAGTAATGCCAAGCATACATCTCTCCATTCCCCTCTGTGCTACTCGAAGTTTTTGAACTAACTGGGATGTGAGTGTCCAAGTCTCACTTGCGTATGTTATAACGGGCAGGACACACTGATCAAAGACTTTTCTTTTCAGGCAAAGTGGTAGTTTGCTCTTAAACACTATGTTGAGCCTGCCAGCCACATTTAACGCGTCGTTCTACCTCCCGGACGGTATCTCCTTCCATTGAAACCCTCTGCCCAAGATATATATAGTGATCGACAACTTTGGAATCCGTTCCTAAAATAGAAATTATTTTATCCTCGGAAAATTTATTGAACACGACGTGACTCTTCTTTTGGTTTATTTTCAAGACAAATGGTTCCCCAGCCCTTTACAGCTCTTGTACGTGTCTCTGCAGCTCCTCTGGGTCTTGTGAAAGAAGACTTATATCATCCTGTTCCCAATCCAGATTACGGAACACTTTTTCCAGGCAAGCTGAGAAAGGAAGAGGCGATATTGCGTCACCCTGCCGTACGCCCCGCTCTACATTTATTCCAATCTCAAGATTATCAAGGTGGACTGTCGCTGTAGTTTCATCATATATCGATCCTAGTAGATTTACATAAGCTTTCTCTACACCTTGATTAAGCAATGCATCTATTATGGCCCGCTTTGAGATTGAATCAAATGCTTTTTCATAATCGATAAAAGCCAAGTATAGTGGCATAGAGTATTCGTTGTGTCTTTCTATGACCTGCTGTAAAACCTGGATGTGATCCATTGTACTGAATCCACTTCTGAACCCTGCTTGCTCCCTTGGTTGTGCGTCATTAAGGTTTCTTGATAACTTTGTACAACACTGATATGAGGCTTATTGGACGGTAGTTCTTTAAATCTTCCCGTGCTCCTTTCTTATGTAAAAGAATCACTTCTGCATTTTTCCATAAGCTGGGTACTTCTTGTTGTTTGAGGCATTTTAAGTATAATTTTGCTAGAGTTTTATATAAAGTCCGACCACCCGCTTTTAACATCGCCACAGTTATACTGTCCTTTCCTGGAGCCATTTTGCCATTTTTCGTCGAGTCTATAGCCTTTGTGACTTCCTCCACCAGGATATCCGGCACCTGTTCTTCAGTGGGCATTGCTGTTCTTGCTTGATTCTGGTCCTCATAACTTTGAATAAAATCTTCGGACAACCTCTAACATTTCCGTCCGTTCCCTGCACATTGTACCATCCTCACGCATTAAGGAAAACATTTGTGTCCTTTTCATTCTTAGCTTCTGCTTAGCTTTGTTAATCCCCTGTTTTCTTCCAGAGATTTTTTGCACTAGCTGCATGTTGAATCGGCGCGTTTCCTCTCGAATACGTTTTCTTATAGTTTTGCAAAGCTCAACGTACTCGACCCTGCCAAAAGGACTGTCTGCATTCTTCATTGTCCGACGTTTTTTCATTAAATTAATGGTCTCATTGGAAATTTTTGACTCTTTGAAACATTTATCTTCTGGTGCTATTGAAGCCGCCGTTTTAAGCACATTGTTGGCTATTTCTTCATATTGGTCTGTAATTTCTGTCTCATTCGGGTCTTGAAACACAGTAAAGCGATTCCACAAAGCAATTTCAAAATCTCTGCCCCTCTCCAGCAGCTTCCCAGAATCCACTTTGTCGATTTTTGATCTTATCATTCTTCCGCGCTCTTTTCGGCAGTTTATCCTAATATTTGCTCGTACCATTCTTTATCGTTTGACATGATGTAATTAATTTCACTCGTGAGTCCAGATGGACTTCTCCATGTCCATTTTCTGTTGATCTATTTCTTATAAAACGAAGTCAACCAGCCTGTCATCTCTATTGTCCCGCTCACCATGTCCATATGGGCCAGTTGCATTTTCACCTTGCTTTTCCGATTCTGGCATTAAAGTCGCCCATCAGGATTTTATAGCTACACTTCTCTTTGTCTAAAAGTTGGGCCAGTTCATCATAAAATTCCTCAATTTCCTCATCTCTATGGCTTATAGTTGGTGCATAAGCTTGGACGATTTGAAGCTTAAACTTCTTATTCAGCTGAATGCGCATTGGGGTAATCTGGCAGATATACTTTCAAATTTGACTACACTGTCTTTCAGCTTTCGATTAATAAGAAATTCAATTCCACCACATCGTCCATTTTCCTTACCTCGGGTGTAGAGTACGTACCAGTTGGTTCTAGTGTGATTAACTATTCGCCCTTTCTTCCGTATTTCACAGAACCCAATAATATCCCAATGTATGTTGTCAAGTTCGATTAACAGTTCTTACAGTTGGATTTCCGTTTTCATTGTCCATATATTAAGCGTAGCTGTTACGTGTGAATCACAAGAAAGCTACCCGCTTAAATTGACCCACTGGTTCGTTAATAAAAGGCTCGAGTTAATTTACTATTATACCTTTTACTTATGCCAGACACGCACCTTTTAAATATAATCACAATAACATTAGAAGGAGTGTACAATCAAAAAATACTGCTTTACAGACTTATTATTTCTTCACAGCGTATCATTACATCTTGTGTCTTAGGCGGCAAAATGTCAACTGTGTAACGGATGCCCACAGATTATATTAAACAAACACTTCCACTAGTAGTACGAAGTCAGTATCAAATAATATTTCTTAACCAATTAAATTTACGAGGGACATTTGTAACGTAATGTCTTTAACAGTTACGAGGGACATTTGCAACATAATGTCTCTAACAGTAGCAATGTCAAAAGTCCAATAGCAGCCTGATTTAATCCGGTGATTTTTAGCACCCTCTGCCTTGGGGCAGATCTTCCCACAGCCATAGGTAGTTGTCCCTTGGCCTCCGGGGAATGAGAGCCGTGTTTAAAGTTATACTGTCATGTTGAAGGCATGGACTGTAATCTGCCACGCTGGTCCAATGCGGGTTGGCAGATTTTGGATCATGTTAGTCTGAGGCCTCTGCCTTGATCTGACTGCCAGAGGTGACCCTCCCAGGAACTTACGCTCCAGACGGCATAGCTGAAAGCTTCATTGTCGTACTCAAACCCTTTTACCACCTCAAGGTCTGATCCACAAAGGGATATATATATATATATATATATATATATATATATATATATATATATATATATATTCAATTTATTTATTTTGTATTACTATGTTCAAAAAGAAGGTGACTTTTGTTTGAAAAATCGTACGCATTTGTTTTTTATGTTAGTATGAATGTCCTTGACATCTGACAGAAGTTTCATCTCATTTCGTTTGTTAAGTTAGAAATTACAGCGCCTTATGCAATTGTTAAAAATCTTTGTCGCTGATTTTTGAAAATGGATTTGCGTTACATTTTGTGTAAAAAACGAAATTACTTGTACTGACGCATAAAAAATGTTAAGAAACCATTATGAGAATGAAATTATGTGTCAAAAAAACAAAGTTTACAAGGCCTTTGGTAATAGTGGACAAAAAGTTGAAGATGAACTTCGTTCAGGAAGACCTTCCACATTAACTAGTGCAGAAAACATTATCGAAATCAATGATCTTCCACTGAGTAATCATCTATTAGGTCAAAACGAGACGTACGTCGAGAAGTTTCAAAAAGTGATTTGGTGTTTAGTGGTCTCTTCGAGTTTACTAGAAGATAAGTTAAAAAAATTGTTTCGAAGACTGGAAGGCGATATAAATGTGGATGAATAAACAAATACTTTGGGTTTAATTTAAAACATTATCATAGTTTTTGGCCATACTAGTAAATCAAGTTGATTATTCTTAAATTCTCTTTATTGCTTCAAATATTTGATATTCGCGCTAAAAGTTCCAGTACTAAAAACTGCAACATCCATTAGATAATTCATCCAATGGATAAATCGCTAAAATATCAGTTCTCAGGGGCAAAAACGTAGAACTGGACGAGGTGGAGACCTTTCGCAACGTCACAGTGAAGAAACTGTTTTTGGTCGTGATGAAACACAACATTTTAAACAGACAGGGCTTCAATGCTGATGCAGATATAGTTCTGAAACTCCATCAAGGTCAAGTAACACAGATCTTCAAGCACGGTAAGTGGTATTACGAAAAAAAAACATTACATCTGTTTTATTCTCGTTTATTTTTCGAAGGATATGACGAAAGAACTGTGGACCAAATCTGGACCTTTCCTGCTGCTTTAATATTTTGTTTAAGCATCATAACTATGGTGGGTTATGGAAATATGGTACCAAAAACGAATGAGGGAAAAATTCTCACCATGGTGTATGCCATATTTGGTTTGCCTTTATATATTCTTTATTTTAAGGTACGTTATTTATAAGTAGAACAATAATACAAGGGTGAGCTAAAAGCTTTTAAGGTGACGGATAAATGGCAGTTTCATTTCAGACATTTTTTATGACATACCGTTAACTGTAAAATTTTTAATTAAGAATGTATAAAAAATAATATATTATTTTAGAACATGGGGAAAATTTTTGCTGGCTGTTTCAAATGGGTATACAGGAGAATATATGAATGTTCCACTGAAAAAGATGAAAATAGAAAGAAAGTAATTGTACCAAGCACCGCCTGTCTTTGGGTCATATTTGCCTATATCTTAACAGGCAAGCAAATACTTCAAACATTTAAAAATCTTTGACGAAAACAAATCCCTTTTTATAGGTGCTATCATGTTCTCCGAATGGGAACAGTGGGACTTTTTAGATTCAACATATTTTTGTATAACATCCCTCTGTAAAATAGGATTCGGCGATTTGGTACCTGGTGCTGACGTAAATGCCTCAAACCACGGCAATCAAACGAAGATAGTCATCAATTTTCTATATATGCTGCTCGGTTTGGGCCTGATTGCAATGTGTTACAATCTAATGAGAGAAGAAATCAGAGTGAAACTCAAAGAGATGAATGAGGACTTCAATCAGTGCTTGGAGGACACAAAAATTAGATTTTTAGCTTGTTGTAGGAAACGTAGAAGAGATAATAATCTTGAATTTGAGGATTATTAAGTAATCTATTTATTGATAAGAAACAATTTATGTCTTATATTTGCCTCTTACAGTTCTTTTTGGCATTGTTCCAATATATGCACAATTTGTATGTTTCTTATGTGATTAATAATTTATTCTTGATTACTGATAAACTAGTCAATCAAATCAACTGAGAATAAAAATTAAGATATACATTAGCGTTTGTTTATATAAATATCCCATCAACATGGAAAGTGTTTACATTATTTGTCTTATAACATCTTTCTAAATCCAATAAACAGTCTAATTTCAACATTTCACCTAATTTCTAATCTTTGTACTAACCTTAAAAATAGACTTTATTATATATATATGTATATGTATATATATATATATATATATATATATATATATATATATATATATATATATATATATATATATATATATATATATATATATATATATATATATATATATATGTATATATATATATACCTTTTTTTTCCAGTTAACACTATTATGAATGTAGAGACATCTAGGTTAGAGAAAAATACTTCTATTTTAAATTTTACATGAAAAGAAATAGGTTCATATCTTCCATTTTAAAACAGATACATATTGTAATTTTTATTTTATTGTTTTGTCTATAAAATCTAAATAAACATATTCCCTTATATTCCTTTCATAAGACATACACACCGAAAACACACACAAACATCCACGCCCGCATTGAATAAACATTTGAAAACTATTTTGGTACCTTACTAACGTCAAAAAAAACTAAAATAAAAACAGAACAAATAGTTTACAGGATTAATTTGCGAGTATTTTAAAGGGGTGTGATATTTGGTAACTAAAGCCCTAATTAATTTAAAGCTTTAAATGGGTTTCAATGTTGCACTCACCAGAAATCCTAGACAATAGAAAATTATTAGCTAGTCTTTTATTGACACATTTAAACATCCAAGAGGTTAATGTTATGATTACCAAATCTTGATGTTAAAATGCCACCATTTTTACAAAGAAGAGACAAGTTCATTCATGACGCGAAGGAAAAATAAATAAGTGATCTCTCTCTCCGCTATCTATCATTTCTTCTTCATTTCATTATTGGCAACAAAATTATTACCAACGCTAAATGTCAAAATCAGCTGAAGATACTTGTTTACAAATGAACAAAATAAAGCATTTTAGGAATATTTTCTAATTACTTAAAAATGGCCTTATACGATAATAAATACTGGCTTCTCTCTCATATAAGAAATTCGTTTATGTCTACTGACGATACAGGTAAGCGATAAAAGACTTTCTGTTAGTTTCCAAGATATTTTATGTTTGTTGTAGGAATGTGTGAGGTGGTGATGGTAGGTGAAACACAAGAAGTCAAAGACAAATTTTTCAGTCAGGAAGCCTTCGCTGATCCTGACGATAGCGAAGATGACGAGGAAGACGATGAGACAGGTCTTGTGCTTTTCAAATTAGATATTGGTGTTAATTTGAATAATTGTAGGTTCCTATGATCTTCAAATGGATGCAGACTTTGGTATACGTGACAGATCAATGACTGCTGCACGTTTAGAGAAATTAGAAAATAATTCAAAAAAAGCTAATAAAATAAAGCATGTAAAATGGGAACCCAGGAGTATGAACATGGAAGATGGCAACAAGTCTTCTGATGATCTGTTTGTGAAGGAGGAAGTGATACCTATAGAACAACAAGGTATTTCTTAACTGTGGACTAGAGAAAATTCAGTACTAAATCAACTTAAAATTTTTTAAGTTAAAAAGAAGTCAGGTTTAAGTTTATTGATAGAACAGTGTACACATTTACCTTTAAATCCTTACATGGAATATGCCAGATATGATGGATCTGGTCAAGTCAATATACCTACAAGAAAATATAGAATTTTCTTAACAATGTTACCTGAAGAACAAAGACATTATCCTTTGAATATCTGTTGTGTTGCCACAGCAAAAATCCAAGACTTGGTTGGTTTAATATTACTAAAATTTAGGTAACAAACCACATTTGATCTAGCAAAGATTCTGTTGATATTTTAGTAAGATATTTTAGTACAAATCATTCAGATTTTTCTCTTAAACCTGTATCAAATTATGGACTGTACATAACAGAAGAAGATGGGGAAGTGGATAGTGATTTTCCAAATTTAGATCCTAAAGAATGTGTGGCAAAATTTGGATTCAATTGCTTAGGTATCAAACTGAGATTATAGATGAACTACAAAAACTCAGATTCTTGTTTTTTAGGTCTTGTTGAACACACAGATTCACAAAAAAGTGTTAGTTTTGATACAGCTGAAGAGATTTTTTCATCACCGGATAGTGGAGGAGGTAAAAAAAGAACCACATCATCATCTAAAGCTGAAGAAAGCAAGCAATTAAAAAATGAGATGATGATAATGGATGGGCATAATAGGGCAATGGAGGCTCCACTCTATAAGTCTTATAGGGTTCATATTGTAAACAAACTCCGTTGGTGGAACATGGAAGTACATTTAGGTTAAAGTTTTTTTTTTTTTTACTTCTTAGTAAATAGTTTTTTTTTGTGTATTTATAGGAATAAGCAGTGAGAAAATTGAAATTGATCCTGTTGCTCAAAAAAATACTAAACTGCAACTGGTCAAACAAACACCTATGAGCCATCCAATGGACACCATCGCCTGGTGTCAAGAACTTGAAACAAGGGGCAACAAGACCACTTTTGTGGTAGTATATGCTTGTGGAGTAACTGGTAAAATCAATGAAAGAATGGGTACCTATCCAAATAGTAAGTTTCTTTAAAAAGCCATACCAGTGATATTTATTATAAATCTTTTTTCAGCCTTGTATATGTCTGCTTTGCAATCATCTCCCAGTTTTAAACATTATGACTTTGAGGCCGATAAGGAAATAGCTGAGGAGATTGTAAATAAAATCAATATGATCTTGAATTTCAGGTCTAGTCCGTGTAGGAGAGAATATGTGGCTGCAAAAGAAAGAAAAAGCTTTATGAAAAAGCGCAGTTTTAAGTCCTTAAAGTAGTTTGTTTGATCTAAGTCATATGAACTACTTTAGGCTTAGATACTGTGTTATGGATTTTACGGCAGTATTTTTTTTATCAGGATATCAGTTTCCTAAAATCTCAGAAGAAACTTGAACCAGTTCCTATATAATTTCAGTGCAGATATTTATAATTTTTTTCTATGTTGAAGCGTTTTTATAAATAAAATATTTATCATAGAACTTGTAGTTTTTTTTATTAGTTTGTTCTAAGTGATATGAACTACTTTGGATGATTAATGTTTTATGAATTTTACTACTTTTTTTATTAGAACTTTGACAAGTTCCTTTAATATAAGTGCAGATATTTATTGTATTTTCTATGTCGAAGCAAATGCTTTTGTGAATAAAATATTGTGTTTGATCTGATGTGTTGTCTTTTAAAAGTAGTATCTTTGATCCAAATTATATGAACTACTTTAGGCAATTGCATAATGTGATTTCGATTTTACAACAGTATTTTTATAACGGGATTATTTAGCTTCCTAAAATTTCCGAAGAAACTTACATCAGTTTGAATAATTTCAGTGTAGAAATTTATTGTATTTTCTTGTTAGAGCAAATTATTTTGTGAATAAAATATTTATCAATAAACGTGTGTTTTTGTACTTAATTTGTTCCAAATCATATGAACCACTGAGGACAATTTGATGTGTTATGGATTTTACAGCACAATTTTTCACAACTTGGGACTAATTCTTTCAGTGCAGATATTCATTTCATTTTCTAGGTTGAAGCAAATGCTTTTGTGAATAAAATATTATTCAAGGAACTTGTGTTTTCTTTTAAGCGTTTGTCTACTTTAGGCAATTAGATAGTGCTATGGATTTTTCAACAGCATTTTTTTAACAGGATATCAGTTTCAAGGTAGATATTTATTGAATTTTCCATGTTTAAGCAAATATTTTTGTGAATGAAATATTGATTGTGTTTTTTTTTAAATAAATAACTCAATATAAATTTATAATTGGTTTTATTATAAAAGAATTGTATCATACAAATTAATTTCTTATATACTTACTGGACAAGTCATAATAAAAACTATGAGGTAAATCATACAATATTGTTATTCATAACTATGAGATTAAATTAAACTTTTTCATTTTCGTAAAAAAAACAAAAACAATTATAAGATAACAAAATGTCTATGACTTTAAAATGTTAATGTAACAAGTTTTCTTTGTCATATAACAATTTGTTAATAAGAATTGTACAATGCAGGAAGGTAATGTAAAAACTTCCAACATCCTATTGACTTTAGGATTGATTTAGAGTACTGAGCCTTTAGCAAGTCTCACAAAAAAAACTTAGTATCGATCTCTACCCCTGTATCTATCATCTCTATGTTTATCACTTCTTTCTCCTTCCCTATTGTGCCTGTGTTTGTTTCTGTACGGACTTCTGCTTCTTTCTCTATGTTTGCGTTCCCTTCTATCATGATCATCTCGATTTCTACATACAGAATAAAATAATGTAAATAAATATACACAGTTTATCTAAAAATCTATGATACTTAAACTCTAGAAATCGTATTAGTGATGCCGTCTAGTAAAAATAAACATAATTATGAGCAAGATTACTTTTTGTAACATAAGTAGTGTTTCTTTTTAGATAACTTGTGTATAAAAACATTTTTTATTGTACCTTTTTCAACCTACCTCTCCCTGTCTCTTCTATCATCTCTCCTTTCTCTGTCATCTCTTAGGAAATCTCTTCTAAGGTCTTCGCGTGCCGGACGTTCCCTTTCAAATCTCCTTTCTTCTCTGGCTCTTTGTTGGGCAGCTTGAACTGCTTGTGGAGGAAATTTTGCCTAGATTAATGAAATATCAAAAAAATATTCAATGACAAAAATGTTTTAAGTTTTTTTATTTATACCTCAAGATATTTTTGAATTTTTTGTTGTATGGGGACTGGTATCCTTGGAAATAATGTGGAGAACCACTCCAACTTTACTAGCCACTGCCTTAACATCTGACCAATGCTCATATTCTGACCACCTCCAGCTTTTACATCCAGTTCCTGTAACTCATTAAATATATTAATAACTGGAAAAAATACTCTTTATATGACACTTTCAGTTATAATCCGTCCAATACTGATTTTTTACTAAATTTCCACGTTTCAAAGATATATAACAATAAATTTGTTAGAAACTTAGTAAAAATGTCATGTATTGGAGAAGATATTCCTTTCTACACCTAAAAAGATTGATTAAATAAAGATAGGCACCACTCTACCTTATGTACGCACCTCTTCATCCTCAAGGTAATCCTCATACCATTCTAATAAACTACTAGGTGGTAATACATATCTTATATACATGAAACCAAGTGCCCTGTAAATTAAATTAATAACATAAAAAGAACAAAAGTGAATTGTTATAAATACCTTATATATGGAGAATCACAATGTGTGATTAAACCATTTAGTTGCTTACGAGTTAATTTCAAGGTAAAAAGCTTGTACAGTAAACAATAGGCAGTGGAAACAATACCACCTGCTCCAACACCCCTAACACCACCACACATTCCTGTTTGGCCTAGAATGAACAACCATTTTATTAACATAATTACTGCATATTGAACTAACCATATTGTAGTATTACATACCTGAGGTTCTTCTAGATCCTTTTTCCCATGGTTCCAAATGACTTACTTTATAATATATTTCGTCAACAACTTCGTGGTAAGTTTTCAGTTCATAAAGATTAACTGCAATAAAACAAATTAAAATTCCAAGCATATATGCTTACTGAAAATACTTACCTTTAAAATAATGAGAACTTTGTATGTTTGTTAAAATTAGTGGGTTCAAGTTCATTGTTCGCTCGTTGCCATGAAGTGGCAAAACATTACTTTGTTTTTTCGATACCGTTGGATCTGTAAGAAAAAAATTAGTTTTTAAATGTAACAGTATATGGTATTAAAACGTAAACCTTCATCTCCACTGTTGTGATCCATATCTATAATTCTCACTCAGGAATTTACTACTAAAATGTTTTTATACAGTTGTAACGATTTTTTATCAATTCTAGTTAAATAAATTGAATTTCTCAACAAAAAAAGGAAATACAAAAACTTTCACCTTCTACTAACATATAAAATTGGAAATGTCAAATATGTCATCATGACTATTTCTTATTCTTTTATAATCTATGAGATAGCATAGGATATAGGAGAGATATTCTTCTTAAAAATATTAGCAATAAACCAACAGTTCATATAAAAAAAATATATATAAATGAAATGTTAAAATATATTTTTATTAAATTATAACTGTAAAGAGTGAAACCATTATATGAAAATAAAATATTATATATCCATTTGAATAAAATTAAATATTATTTCTGTCAATTTGTGTTGCTAAATATTTGTCAGTTAAATCAAGTAAAGAAGACAAAAGCATGTATATTGGGTTATATATATCCATATAACAATCTTGCAAATCAATGTTTTTATTACAAAATTTAAGTAAAATAACGGTAAAAGTACTTTGTGTACTGGATGACTTAAGAAAATCGGCACAAATGTGGTAATATCATTTAAAATCATAATTTCCCACTTTAATATTTTCAAATTTGGCGGTCGTACGGCACTAAAATAGCTTCAGAGGGCGCAAGTGTAATTTTTGCGTTATGTTTTTTTACGGATGATTGTGGGGTACAAGTGAGAGTTAGATATTCTATATTTTGTAAAGTCTTTCCGGTCCTTATCGTAAAAACATACGAAAACGAAATCCAATGAATAGGGCTGGAAATGGCTGACGAACAGGTAAGATAATTCAATGACTTTTTCTTTTGATGACCATTCTAGATATTCACGTCTCACTCATTCGATTTCCGAGCTTTTAACATAATTAATAGCTGCACTCAACGATACTTTATTTAGTTTTCCACTGAAGATTTTTTCTAGCGTTTTGTCATTATTATCTGCAAGTATCATTTAATATAAAAAGTCAGATTTTTTAATGGAAAACATTAATCAGACCATGGTTATGTTGATGCAAGGAAATGATTATTTTTTTGGAAGGCAAAATGTATACAAATACTTAACAAGTTTATTTGCTTATATAAAGAACTTAACATAAACAGATATTTTTTATTGCATAAAAACAGGAAATTATACAGATTGAGCTTCTTTGCAAACAACTTTATGAAACATCTGACACCGACATAAGGACAGGGGCAGAGAAAGCCCTTGTAGTTTTCCAAGACAGTCCAGAAGCTTTATCAAAATGTCAGTTGTTATTGGAAAGAGGGGATTCACCTTTTGCCCAAACATTGGCTGCCTCCACATTGACAAAGCTAGTGTCAAGAAGTACAAGTATAAATCTTTTAAAGGTTCTGTCTATGTTTATATGGTGATGTTTGCTTTTTTTTAGACATTACGGTTCAGCAGAAAATGGATATAAGAAATTATGTCTTGAATTATTTAGGCAGCAGACCAAAACTGGCATCTTTTGTAATCCAATCTTTGGTTGCATTGTTTGCAAGGGTAACAAAGTTAGGATGGTTTGATTGCCCAAAGGATGATTTCATATTTAGGAATGTTATAACTGATATTGGTACATTTTTACAGGTAGCAAATTTTGTGAAGTGATTTGGTCAGATTTATATGTTGTTTTTTTTACAATTCAGGGTTCAGCTGAACATTGCATGATCGGTGTACAACTTCTTTCCCAATTAACAATGGAAATGAATCAAATATCAGAAGTTGAAGCAAATAGATCTGTAACCAAACATAGAAAAGTGGCTTCATCTTATAGAGACACACAATTGTTTGAAATATTCAGGTTTTTACACATACATTTATTATATTCTCCCACATTCACTTATTAATTTTAGACTTGCATGTAATTTATTGTCTAATGCAAGAGATAATGCAAAAAGACTTGATTTCACTGATGAACATCAACATGGATTAATGAACCAACTGTTGAGACTGGCTCAGAATTGTTTAACTTTTGATTTCATAGGTAAACTTTGTATATGTAATGTTTTATGTACCGGAGTCTTTGAGTCAATGTTCTAGGAACATCTACAGATGAATCCACAGATGACCTATCCACTGTTCAAATTCCAACCAGTTGGCGACCGGCATTTTTAGATTTTACCACTTTGAAGCTTTTCTTTGATCTTTATCACACCCTACCACCTAATTTAGCTTGTCTCTCTCTAGCCTGTTTAGTTCAATTAGCATCCGTACGAAGGTCATTGTTTAGTAACTCAGAAAGGTAAAAAATTATACATTCTCAGAAGAGAAACAATGTTAACCAGATTTAAACAATTTTAGAGCAAAGTTTTTAGCAAATTTAGTGAGTGGCGTAAAACAGATCCTTGAGAATCCTGAAGGTTTGGGAGATCCTAACAGTTATCATGAATTTTGCAGACTGTTAGCTCGATTAAAGAGTAACTATCAGTTGGGGGAGTTAGTTATGGTGGAGAATTATCCAGAAGCCATCCAGTTAATAGCTAAATTTACGGTAAATAATTTTATTTTATTAGGAAGTTTTTTATTCCCTATTATTTTTTAATATTTGTTGTCAGTTGCGTCATTTAAAATTGTGAAAATCCATCGATGTTTTGTCGGACTTTGTTCGGTATCAGAGAAGAGAACTTTCATATAGAATCCCTGTAGGCCATTTTGAAACTTACTCTTTTGTCGTGCCCCAAAATCACTTAGCATCACTAGAGTCTCAGCAATATATCACTGGCATCCATAAGTAATGTCTTTTTATCGAAAAAATAATGGAACTTTTTGTATTAAAAAAAAACTAGCACCACCTATCGAAACAATATATAATCTGAAAGCTGTGTATCTCTTCTATGAAATGAGATCGCCATCATTACAGTCGATCAACAGATTGTCAAG
Organism: Cosmopolites sordidus; assembly: GCA_031761425.1. Taxonomy (NCBI): domain Eukaryota; kingdom Metazoa; phylum Arthropoda; class Insecta; order Coleoptera; family Curculionidae; genus Cosmopolites; species Cosmopolites sordidus. The sequence continues at coordinate 246,073 of JARFXV010001495.1, read as the reverse complement.
TAATAGCGCTTAAAGTCATCTCGTCGTCACAAAAAACTAATGCAACAAAGAGCTAATTTTGTTTCAAGCTTTGTTACGGAAACTCGATTGATTATTTCGTACACGTCGAGTGGCATAAGCGATTCCATGACGGTCGTGATGCTTTGGAAGTCGACCCAAAGCCAGGCCAGTCAAAAAAACAGAACAACAGAGTTGGTGCAAAAAGTGCGTGAAATGATCGCCTACGATGCGAATTAAATTGTGGGTTGAATAGCGGAAGAATTAAATACGACCAAAGATGATTTACAAAATTTTGACAAAGGATTTAAACAAACGGAAAGTCTGCGTGCTTCAATATACTCCGTATTTTGAACCAAACTTTGTACAGTGTTAAAAAAACGACATTACTCGCCGGTTAACGGAGATTCACTCCAGATATACTAAGAGCAACACAAATGAGATATGAAATGTGGGGATTTGTGTTTGAGTTTGGTGTGGTTACAAATATTTCAGAATGATTTTTGTACAAGATTATTGCTTTATACCACTTCATTGCAGATACAAAGTTTACAAATGTGGCAATGTGCTCCTAATAGTGTGCACTATCTACTTTCTCTGTGGCAAAGAATGGTAGCTTCAGTACCGTATGTTAAGGCCACTGAACCACATCTTTTAGAGAGATACGCTCCTGAAGTAAGTAAAATATTTCCACTACATCTAGTGCAATAACAAATAAAATGTTACCCTCTCAGGTAGCAAGCGCATACGTGACATCTCGCCTAGAGTCTGTTATGCTAGTAGCTCAGGATGGTCAGGAAGATCCTTTAGATGACTTGGGTTTGGTCCAGCAACAATTGGATCAACTTTCGGTCATCGTTCGTTGTGAATATGGAAAAACATGTGCCCTTTTGGTACAGTTGTTTGACAGAGCGGCTTCTTCATATCAGGAATTACTAAATTCACCACAACCGCAACCTTTAGAAATATCCGTGCAAGAAGGCAAGTTTGAGCTTATTGGGTTGGCAATCATGTTTGTGCGTTCATTAACATGTTTAATAATTTCCTTGGTATAAAAGTCATGTAATGAGACTGGTGGCTTAGTGTTCAATTTAATCTCTTCTTTTCATTAATTTATCATCAAAGTTTTTAAATTATTCATTTTTACAAAAATAAACTTTACTAGTTAGTTATGCCAGCAGTCAAAAACACTGGACGTTGCCCATAAAATACAGAATCATGGTTGACAGCTCAATAAAGATTTGACGTTCAGTGTTCCGTCATTCCGTTTAAACTGTTTTCTGATTGACTACATTTAAGTGGAATCGTTTAGCTTTGCTCCGCCCCCCCGAATTTTTTTATATATAAATTGTGGTTCTAGGTCAGCTTACTTGGTTGGTTTACATTATTGGGGCGGCGATTGGTGGGCGTGTCTCTTTTAATTCGAATGACGATCACGATGCAATGGACGGTGAACTAGCCGTCAGGGTATTGCAATTAATGAACCTCACTGATAGCAAATTATCACAAGGTAATGTTTACAAAAATATTTGATTTTTTACCATGTTCGGATTTTTAGGCGGCTGTGAAAGATTGGAACTAGCTGTGCTTAGTTTCTTTGAGCAATTTAGGAAAATATATGTTGGAGATCAAGTACAAAAGAATTCAAAACTGTATAGGAGGCTAACTGAAGTATTAGGTTTAATTGATGAGTTAACAGTCCTTAGTGTATATATTAGAAAAATGTTAGTAGTTCAGGAAAGAAAATGTGTTTCCTTTAATAATTTTTTATTTCAGTATTACTAATTTAAAATATTGGGGAGGATGCGAAAATATTATTAGTAAAACTTTGCTAATTCTAAATGATCTGTGTGTTGGATACAGTTGTGTTAGAAAACTCGTAAGGCTAGAAGAAGTATGGGTTAAAATTGCTGTAGTGTTCATGATATGGACTAAATTTATTGTATTTATAGGTGCAGTTCATGCTAAATAATCATACCAGTGAACATTTCCCATTCCTAGGAAATGCAGTTTCCTATGGTGAAATGAGATGCAGGTCTATGTTTTACACTTCTCTGGGTAGGTTATTGATGGTGGAATTAGGTGAAGACGAGGAGACATTTCATAATTTCATGATGCCCCTAACTGGTATAAGTTTAAACTAAGCCAGTTTGAGTGGTAGTTAATTAAGAGACGTTTCTTACAGCTGCTTTCCAAAGTGTAGGCCAGCTATTAGTACAATCGGATACGCCCATATTAGCACAGGAAGAAGCTAAAAAAGCTATAATAGGATTGGCGAGAGACCTTAGGGGCTTGACATATGCATTCAACACAAAGACAACATACATGATGTTATTTGAATGGATGTATCCTTCTATCAATATTTTTGCATTTTAATTGCTTCCTTTAGTTTTTGGCTTAATTTAATTTTTTAACCGTAATATTGTCAAGTGAATTTTTGTTTTATAAGTGAGGGATTTGATGCCATCTATTATCGAATGGTGGTAATGTCCAGTTGGTTTCATTTATACCTTTATTTTGTACCTGGGAAGCAAACTAGCCGAAATCAACAACATCACAGCAGAGATCAGAAATCATATTATAAAGGGTAACAAAACTAATTGCTTACTGCAGTCTGCCTAAGATCTAAACTTATACAAAGGAACATCACAGTTATGATTTATACAACACTCAGTTGGCGTGTATTCACTTAGGGTTGTGAGACGTGGGCCCTATCAAAGAAAACAGAAGTGCTTGCAATATTTGAAATTTGAGTACTCGAAGAATTTTTGGTGTTAGTTATAATGGAAATTAGAGGAATGCAATTATAAAAAATTTGGATAGTGTAGACTACGTGCGGGTTCATCGACTAAGATGGGTGGAACACTTGTAGACAATGCCAGAAAGCCGAATATCAAGGAGAATCATGGAGGGACGAATAGGCGGTAACAGAAAGGGAGATAAACCAAAGACAGTGGTAGGACAAAAGAACTACTGCTCCTTAAAAATAAAGGGTAAAGAAGACAGCTTGAGATCGATTCGGATAGAGGCGAAGGTTAAAGGAGGTCAAGGCTCACTACCGGGTCGTAGCACCACAAGAAGAAGATTATTTTAGCCAATTTTGGATGCAAGCCTCTCCCTTGAATTTCCACGCTTTCTCCATTGCAATGTTCATTTACTTAGATACATCTTCAGGCCGTTTGTCTATCTCTTTTGTTGCCTTTGTTGTGTCCCATGATCTCCAATCTACTACAATTATTCAATCTGTTGTACTAGGTTTGGTTTTTGTTACCTTGTTTTGAATTGAACTGTTCATATCTCTTCCTATCCAGTAGTGTTATATAGTATCTGTCTTTCTATTGATCTTTGCATTTTCTCCATTTGATTCATATTTGCCTTTGTAAATGTCCAAATTTGTAAACTGTGGATGAACACAGACAGGTGAACACTGAAAAAATATCTTGGTCTTGGCAATATTTTTGTTAGCTGAGTTTACCAGTTTGATATACTTTTGTTTCTGCTGTTTGGTATTCCTTACCCAGTTTGACTTTCATTTTCTTTCCATTTCTTTTCCAGTGTTCTAGTGTTTTTCAATTTTTGTCATCGTTTTATATCAATATTGTGTACCAAATCATTTTCTGAAACCCTCCTGTTCTTTTGCTTGATATCCATTAAACTTTGTTGTTGGAGTATTTTAAAATATTTTTGTTGGGCAATATACCGGATGTAAGGGGAATTATTCCTTAAATTTAACGATTCCTTTCATTATTTTGACGCATGACGTATGTATCCAAAATACAACTATTTCCACAGAAAACCTGTAGAGCTTTCTCAATTTTTCCGTACTGGCGATGTTGCCCGCTTATTCAGTTTTTTGTTTCATTGGTCTCTTAAGGTGTTATTAGGAAATACAATGTTATTATTTTTAAGCCATTTATTCTATACGTGTCAGCATACATTTGGTTTGTTTTGTTGCAAAAAAGGAAAAATTACACATTATTGTCGTTAAATATAAAAGTTGAAATTTCTAGCACGATTTTTTCACACCATAACACGCCTCTCATATTTTTGAAATTTTGGAACCACACTACCCGTATCTAAAAGTCTTTGAGAAACGCTAACAGATGTTTGCCTTTCTGGGGGTCAAGACAAGCACTTCTGGCTTCCTGATTCAGGAGCACATGGCATTTATGTCTTTGATTATTAATATATTTTGATTAAATTGTCCAATTTAATATATTTTTTTAAATCTTAACCTCAATCAGTATAGAAAAAAACTATATCACATATCACTATATCACATTTTAAGATGGCTATGGTGAGGGATCTGTATTGGGGATAGTAAAAAAATGTTCTCCCGCTCAAAGTCATCCCCTCAATGTGACCATTTATAAGGGAAAAACACTTTTAATTCACCTCTGGGTATCCCTTATCTAGTGCTCCTCTTGAGCTATTTTTTGTAGCCATTTTTGCTACAGTCAACAGTCAACAGTCTTTGCTTGGCGCTGTTGTGACATAACAAAGAAGGTTTTTTGAAAATGATGTGAGGAATCGCCCCTCACCCTTACACCCTGCATATTAAGAAGTGTTATGAGATTAATATATTTTAGAATCTGTTTTATCGTTTTTATTTTGAAGAATGTTTATTGATTAATTCCAGTTACTTTAAAAAGTGATCTATTCCTTAATAAATTTCATAAAGATATCCACATTATACGGCAATTTTACATCGAGCAATAGAGTTATGGTACCACGATCCTCACGTGACGACACCTATTCTCAAATTTTTTGCCGAACTAGTCCAGAATCGATCGCAAAGGTTACACTTCGATGTATCCTCACCAAATGGTATTTTGCTCTTCCGTGAAGCCAGTAAGACCATTTGCAGTTACGGTAAATGATCGTCTTCCATTATCTTCATCTTCAAAGTGTTGCAGGTTGTCTTTTTCAGGTACGCGAATTTTAACGGTGGAGGTCGAAAAGTTGCAGGTTTACCCCATGAAGCTTAAAGGTATCTCCGTGTGTTTCTCGATGCTAAAGGCAGCTCTTTGCGGCAACTACGTCAATTTTGGAGTGTTCGGACTGTACGGTGACGAGGCTTTGGACAGTGCGTTGAACGTTTTTGTGAAACTCTTGATGTCGATACCTCAACGAGACTTATTAGTAAGTTATAAGTAAAAAAAATCCATATTATTTAGATGTAGAGCTTAAAATAATTATCTTCTAGTAAAACAAGAAGATACAAAAGTTTGGTAATCAAAATGATTTTTTGAATAGTTTTCGAAATTTATTTTGGTTTTATAATTGCTATTTTTTTTGCAAAACTTGGATGTCGCAGAAGAAGAATTGCCCATTAAATTTGCTTATCCATGCTAACATAAGTGATTTGGTGTTTAGTGGCAAATCTATTCGAGTTTAGAACTTCTAAACAGTTAGAAAATTGTCTCAAAAAAGCGTATTTTATCGATTTGAACAGGTGATAATCAGATGACGCTAAGTCTGGAGAATAAGTTGTGTGTAAAAGAATATCCAACGGTTTTTCTATTATCACAATAGTTCCCCATCGCTCTCTCGTTTCATCGATTTTAGAACCTGTTTGAATCAAAATTTTTTTCGTCATATAGTTATTTTAAAGCTCCATGTTTCACCTTCAAAGTGAGGTATTATATACGAGCCTTCCGTGAATGTAACCTGGAAAATCAGTTCTACCTCCTTTTCGTCTTTCAATTTTAAAAAAATGCTGTGGAAGTTCAGGATGTAACTTGTGTGGCTTTGGGAGGTAATGCTGTTTTCTACACTATTTGTAAGAAGTGGTTCCAGCAATTCCAAACTGGAGATTTGGACTTAAATGATATAGAAGGCCCGTGACAGTCAGAAAAATGTGAAGGATGAAGAATTGGATCGGTGCTAGAAGAAAATTGTCTCGGAGAAACTCGAAATAACACCACGAGCTGTTTTTAACGTTTACTCACAGTTGAGTATTACATTAGAGTGCTTTAAATTTAAAAAAAAAACATTCCTGCTTCAGGTTGTGAACTGTGGTGAAAAGTGGGTCCTACTATAATCCAAAAACGTGAAAATGGTGGATTAATCCTGGAGACTTATTAACCAGTACCATAAAATTAAATATCTACGCCAGAAAGGTGTTTCTGTGGATATGGCAGGATCAGCTGGGGATCGTGCATGATGAGTACTGCTGACCGTTATCAACAGCAACTGATATGTTTTGGTAACGCTCTGGTGGAAAAAAGCCTCTACTGGCAAGGGAGAAGGGAAGGAATTTTTCTCTAGGACAACAAACGGCCAAATAGAGCGAAAAGTACAGTAGAAACAATCACCGAATTCGGCTGGGAGATTTTATCGCACTCGGCATATTCCCCAAACTTGGCTCCTTCGGATTTTCATCTTCTCCGATCCCTGCAATATCACCTGGTTGATATCCGCTTTACATCTCTCGAGGAGGCCGACAAAAATCTCAATGAGCCTAATAATTTAAACAAATGTTATTTATAGAAAAGACATCGTAAAATCTAAAAAATAAGGTTTTTTAGAATTTGAAAATAAATCATACCAAATACAACACGATTTTTTTTTTGAGATGTCATAGTTTAATTCATTATAAATAAACCAACAGAAGAATAAACCAACAGCAAGTCGTCAGTTTCATGAAATAAAAACGAGTGTATTATCCTTTTGATTGTCAAATTAGCTTGTTCAAACAATAGAGGGTGTCCCACTTCGGGATTTCTTTTTTTAAATAAAACCAACAATTTTAGAAAAATAACTTGTTTATTTTGTCAAAAAGTAAAGACATGGCATTTATGTTATAAAAATAATATTTTTCAAATGTCCCCTCAGCTGTTTCTACAGATGGCCATTCTTTGTGTAAAATTGTCGCATAATAATCTGGCACAACTGGGTTTTTGGATAAAAAATAATTCTCGATGTTTTGCTTTATTTTAAAACTTTATCATAAATAATATTGATAACACCAGTTTACGAATTTTAATGGTTTTTATACCCCGAAAGAAATGCATATAAATATGTTAACCTACCTGCCTTAAACCTAAAAGTGTTAGCAGAAATATTCTATCACGTCACATTTTTCTTCTACAGTCAAATCATTTTTTCAACAACTACCCTATGTGGTGACTTCAGTTTAATAATTATTTATTCGATTCAAATAATAAATATCTTAGATTAATTCTTCTGTTGGAACCTTTGGTGTGAAACACTAAACTTAAAGAGATTTATCACTAAACACCAAATCACTTTTTTAAACTTCTCGACGCACATTTCGCTAACCATGTTAGCATCATCAGGAGATGATTTAATCTAATTCTAAACCAAATTCTTCCTAACGAAGCGTGTAAAAATCACAAGCCGTGAAGTTTACTAAGCCTTACATTAATAATTGAAAAAGTTCACTGAACGGAATAGGTCCTTTATCTCGGTTCATGGTTTTCTTTCATTTTTCTATTTGAATGCTTTCATATGCATCCAAACCCTTATTGTTATTAACACTTTTAATTAGTCTTATATTACTAATATCTATACTGTGGTCATGTTCGATTGCATGTTAGGCAACACAAAATTTTTCATTTCTCCCATATCTAATTTGGGCAATATGTTCTTTATATTTTGTCAATATGGATCTTTTTGTTTGCCCAATATACCTTCAATCACAGCCTTCGATCACATTAGTAGAGCTTCCCGCCTACAACAATGGAATTTATTAACACCAAACTCGAAATTTACGTTGTCTAGAAACAGGAGCAAAGTTTACTCAGAATTTTTCAAAAGAGAATGGGAATATTATTGTACTGATATCCCGGGACTTTTTGAAGCAATGAATCAAAACTTTAATAAAACAGGGTGGCGCGTATTTGTAGATTCTTCAAAATATAGTCTAAAAGCTAAGAAACCGTCTATACCAATAGAACACGGAGTGAATTGTAAAGGGAGCTATGAAACGATGTGTAGTTTAATAAAGTATGAAGAACACCAATGGAAAGTGCGCAGCGACCTCAAAGTAATCGGTTTGTTATTGGAATTGCAGGGTGTTTACACAAAATACTATTGTTTCCTTTGTGAGAGCAGGGCCAGAGAGCATCATTATGTAAGAAAATAATGGCCTATTCGGAACGAGTATATTCCGGGCAAAATGAACATTAAACATGAGTCGTTGGTAGATCCAAAAGATATTCTACCCCCTTTACACATTAAATTGGGACTGGAAGTGAAAATTATAAAGGTATTGTTGCTGATTTGTTGAAAAATGTTCAACAGATGGGACTGAACATGTTATTGAAGATTCATTTCCTGCACTCGCATTTGAGTTTTTTTCCTGAAAATTTAGGAAGTATGAGTGACAAACAGGGGGAATGTTTTCACCAATATTTCAAATTTTCGAAGGATTTTGGGACGAAAACTTGTTAGGGGATTACTGTTGGTCCAGTATAAGAGAAACCGATCGAAACAACTAAAAAGAAGGCGAAAATTAGCCATTTTTTATTCATACTAAGATTTTTTCCATTTTTAAGTAAATAAATAATGTCTAAAAGTAGACATGACAGAATTTTTCTGTTATTTTTTCTGTATAACTCTTACCTAAATAAACAACAATTAACAACTTTCAGCTGGGGTATAAAAACCGTGTAAAATAGTGTAATCGATGCGAAAAACTTTTAAAAAATTGTTGGCAAATAATTATGAATGTATTAAAATTTAAAATAAAATCACGTAACTACGAACGCGCCACGATTTGCTGCCATGTTTGTGACGTCATTATGTTAAAGTCTTTTCACATAAGTACTGTCGCCGTACCTGTGTATATACTGTCAAAATTATTAAAATGTAGTGCAAAAAAATATTGTTGGTCATTAATTTAATTCAGTAATATGTGACAAAGGGTTCATAAAGTTCAGTTTTAATAATATACCTGGTGTGGATATTTTTATGGTCACAGATTTTCTCAAAAATTACATTCGGTTCAATTTAGCTGAAGTTCGAGGTGCTAAAGCATCAATTTAAGTTTCTTAAAAAATTATAATGTAAATGTAAATAAGAAACAAAATGTTCAATTTAAGCGAAAAAATTGTATTTGCACGGCGAAAAAACGTATATGTCGAGAATATAAAGTTCTGTTTCAAGCTATACAGTTAGCTTAATTATTAATGAAATACTAAGAAAAGACACACAAGATCACGACACAAGATCAAGACACTCACGATTGTGTAGCTTTAGCAGGTGATAAATACTCAAACATAAAAAACTGGTATAATGTCATAAATAATAATCTTTTGTATATATATATAATAGCAGGTGGTTCTAAAAATTTGATGCTGTTTTAGGGTTTATACGTCGTGCTGCTTGGAACCATTGATTTCGACGTTTCACGTCTTGTGGCCCATTTTAAAATATTCTTTCGGGAGTTGTTTTTGTAGTATACATACAAAATAGTACAAAACATGTACGATAACTAATTAAATTTGACATTTTCAATAAATTTATCAATATACTGATGGTAATAACAAGAATAAGTTGATTAAAAACTAAAATATTCGTATCAGCTGTCTGTTGTGTTGAGGGGAAATAAACATTGTGACGTCACATGCGCATCGGTTTTTTCGAGAACTGTCCGCGCATCATCGGTACTAGGTTTGAAAGTGTATTTTCAATTTGATATAACTTTTTAATTATAAGAGTTTCTCTTGACGTATAACACGTGGCGCCATCTTGTTGAAATAACATTCTATTAAGGTGCATATACAATTGGGGTCATAAAAAGTTTCTTAACATATTGCAGTAGCTTTCGCCATTAAGGTTCTTCTGCAACCACTCTAGGATTTTCACTTTCCTAAGTCCCACAATTTTGCTTGTTCCGATAACCTATTACGTGGAAATGAGTCGGAAAACAATTTTATTGCAACATTCTGCATTATTTCTAACTTCATCAAATATGAAATTAGCTAACGAGTGACGATGCCCGAGGTATGGAGGCTTTAAAATGCCTGGTTTCTCGATGACATATGCGAGATATAAAACTTCTAAGTTACAGTCCCTGTCCATATTAATCTAACTACTTGAAATAATTAAGTAAAATCACTTTTTTTGCTTGATTTTTAGAAAAATGTGTGTGTTTGGATGATAAAAGTTACTCAATATGTTAAAGATTTCTTTATTACACTTATCACTTAGTACAGTAATACTCATAGATAAACAATTCTATATTTTATTTAATATTTTGTATTACCACCCTTAGCCTCCATGACTATATTATTATATATATTATTATAATAATATTAACGTATTCGTAGAGGTATATTTCGAATGCAATTAAGATACATTTCTTTGAGGTGTTCATTATAATTCCAAACGAAAATTATTCTCTCAATTAATTGTGCCTTATTTGTGACATTGTCTTTGGCAATCTCACGTTTCAAAAGCACCCAGACTCCCAGGATAAAATAATATTTTGCGTCCTTTATTGTTTCAAGTATGACTTTCCGTACCTTATTTCCGATTATATTCATTATTTCGTTCTGTATTTGCGGCGAAAAATAAGAAATTGTGTTCTTTTCGTTTTGAGTATTTTATATATGTTTTGCAATAATGGAATTATAGCAGCTAATTAATTCAATTGTATCCAAAAAAAATCCACACAATGAACTGAAGTATCAACAATAACTTTAATGATTTGAAACGATTTTTCAAATCATTAAACTATCATCTATTGTCTTGTTTAGTAATCTTTTCTCCAACTCTTTCCAAAGAAAATAACACCTTTTATGCCCCTGGTTATTCTCGTGTTCTTGAATTCGTGGACTTAAATGTCGCCAATTAGTGAACCCTACATTTTTATTTGCAAAATTGATTTTGCAATCTTTGGAAAATAATAAACAACAAAAACAAAATAAAGCATCTTTTGATATACTGTACATAAGCCATATACGTTTAACTTTTTTTGTACAGGACCATGTGTAACTAACACACATCTTATTTTATCTGAGACAGTTGGTTATGTGCTAGGATCTTCATATTTAAATTATATTTGTTCATTATTATCCCCACCCTCTTCGTTATCTTCTGTATTTTTATTTGTTTCAACTTCAACAATAACCTTTTGTTTCTCTTGTTTCATTTCTTCATGACCTACATTTTCTTCAAACTCTGCTTCTTCCTCTGTATTGGTTTCAGTTTTCACGTTAATTTCAATCTCTCCATCGTCTATTTGTATTATATTGTTGTTATTTTCAGTGTTAGTATTTATTATCTCTTCATTTGGCTGACTGAAACTTACAAACCATTTTTGTAATTTACTACTAGCAGCTAATTGTTTTCGTTTTTCTTCACGCAATTTTTTTTCCTTCAAATTTTAACTTCCTAATTTTTTTTGGACCCATTTTCTTTAAAAAGAAAATTTATATTATGTTTTGATATTTTAATTATTTGTGTTAAATAGAAAGAAGATAACAAATGTAAATATTATATATTATGTATAATAAGATGAATTTACTAACTTTAAGAAATAACAGAATCAAATTAACTTTTAACTAACGACACCTTAACTTTTTTTCTTTATAATAATACATTGTAAGTTTCTAAGTAATAAAAATTATTTAAATAAATTGAATGATACTTGAAATAAATGTAGATATATATTTTTATACAATTACGAATATATTACTTTTACACTAACCACTCACTCTAACTTACACACACTTAAATTTTCTTAAAAAAGGAATGTAAAATGTAACAAAAATGTATTCTCATGTGTGTGAGTCTTAGGCCGTTTTCACACTATCCACTCCACGCCACGCCACTCTACACCACATGTTGCCTTTCACACTTGTCCACGCCACATCACACCACTCGTCATTTCACACTTATCAACGTTCCATCAACACCTTATCCACATGAAAAGTGAGACTTTTCTGTTCAGTCTGTTTTTGCCATAGTCATGGACTATTCGACTGAAGAGTTGGCTGGCATGAGTTTAATTGTCCTTCGAAGGTTATGAAGGCGCAGGAAAAAAAGAGCCTTTTATCCTGCTAAATATTATCATATACCTTTTCCCAATCGTCCTCAGTAAATCCTTTCTTTATCTGGTCCGTAAGTTTTAGCTTTTTCACTGGTGGTCAACTCCAAATCAACCAATCTTCGTCGCATTATACAAATGAATATATCGATTCCAGCCTCGACTATTTTATGAAAACTATTAGTAACTCCTCGCAACCCGAGAGGAGTTACTAATGGTTTTCTGCCACATTTACCCCGACGTTTAGCAGTCAAGGTTATGGACATTTTCACTTTGGTGTACTATAATGGCCTTTGGCTACTATAATGGCCACCGATGTCTTGGATATGTTTGCTCTGTCGCCAATTTCTCTTTGTGACATGGTTCCTAGGGCCAAAAGATCCTTAACAACTCTAATTAATAACTTTGGTCGGGGAAATATCTTTAGGTCTACCCATTTCTAAAAATTGGAAGAAAAGTAAGGTTAGGTTACTGGTAATCTAAAAAGTTACTTTAAAAGCATATAAAACCTTTTTTATATTACGAAATACGTTAGAATACAATATTAAAGCAAAAAATTCTTACTAAACTCAATAATTTAATCAATATTTGTCAATAACTTAATTCAAATGCACGAGAAAATAATACACTTGAAATAGCAAACGTACCAAATAGTCAAAAATGGCGGTGTTCGCGGTCAGTGTGGCCAATATGAAAAAAAGATAGGCATTATGTTTGAGATAAATGTTAATCTATGTTTTAGTAAACATTTTTAGTTCATACAGTAATTCAAAATGCTTTAGAAATACATATAACTTGGATTTTGCCCGAAAATCACAAGTGGTCACATTAATATGAATATGGACTGTAAGTAGTTGAAAAACGCTGCTAAATTGAAATCCCGAAGTACGTACCTACTGATTACAGATTTTTTTATTTAGTAAAGGTTTTAGGAGGGTCCTTATATTAAGTGGATTGGCTCTGAACCAAGGCATGGGACTGAAAGGTTGGGACCCTTCTAGACTCAGGATGTTATCGGCTTTTACCCCATGGTTAGGGTGGGAGATCCATTATATTTATGAGGGTTTTTTTCTTAAGGGTAATCTGGTTGTTCCTAACCAACCATAGAGTATGGAGGGTTGGAACGAAGGGGTTAGAAAGGAGTTTATAGAAGTGTTTAATTACCTCTAGTGAAGCTTTAATCTTCACTCTAAAGAATCTCAACAAAGTTAATATATATTTTTAGTGGCATTTTATTTCAGGACTACCCTAAACTATCACAGACCTACTACGTTCTCTTGGAATGCCTGGCGCAAGATCATATGAATTTCTTGGCCACCTTGGATCCCCAGGTCTTCCTGTACATCATCTCGTCGATATCCGAAGGACTGACAGCCTTAGGTGCGCATTCTGATGACTATACAGGTCCGTACAAGTCAGGGACAAAAACAGAATCGTCCGACGGCACATCGGGCCGTGTTTTTGTTTAATTTTTTCTTTTTTTTTTGATGTAATATTTGTGCAAATATGTAGCAGACCTTTAGTCGTGTGGTAGCCGTAGGCCAGCAGTGTTGTTATCGCTGATGGTTTTCATTTTTTTTTAGTTTGCCATATATATATATATATATATATATATATATATATATATATATATATATATATATATATATATATATATATATATATATATATATATATATTTTTTTTTTTTTTTTTTTTTAAGCTCAAAAGTATTGTTATGTTATTTGCGTACGCATGAATTTTTATTTTTTCATAAGAGACAACACAATCGAAGCTTGATGTAGATACTATTGGGTTGTTCAATAAGTTCCCACCGTTTTTTTACCAAAAAGTTTTATTGAAACAAGCAACAATTATAACAACAAATTAATCAATTCTTAATCATTGTTCATGACCTGCTTCCGTCTCTCGACCAATTTATTGATGCCGTTTCGCCAGAAATCGCCGGATCTGGGCTCGAAGATGTCAAGCTAGTTTTTAACGTCACCATCGTTGGCGAAGATTACGCCCCTCATTGGGTTGGGCAGTGGCGAAAGCGGTGATAATCGATTGGCATAAGATCTGGAGAGTACGGCGGATGCGGACGAATGTCCCATTTGAGGTCATTCAGAGCCTTCATGACGATGTTTGCTGTATGAGGTCGTAAAGCAGGATTACTTGACAACCGTCTTGTTTTTCTCCAGCATTTCCTAGTTCACGCGAATCCAAATGCAGATCATTGTCTACTTGGGATGGAGATCTTGCTGAATTCTCGGCTTTGGCGTGTTTCCCACGGCCACCCACTCCTTTATTTCATATTGACGTGGAGACTCCATTTCTCATCTTCCGTGACGATTCTGTACAAGAATCGTTGCTTGAGGTCGTGTGTTGGAGAGTTTTTGAGTAAATCTCATAGATTTAAGATATCGGAAGATCGTCGCAAGACCATACGTCGCATACCATCTTCTCAGCCTATTCTTGGCATATTTAACAGCCGACCTCCTTCAAAAGCACTTTAAGATGGTCCTTGTCGAAGTCGGAAGGTCGACCAGAGTGGGGCGTATTGTCCAGGTTGAAGTTACTGTTTTTGGACTTGGCAAACCAATCTGGAGAAGTCCGATCGGCTATTGCGTCCTCTCCATATACGGTGCAAATATCTCGTATTGCTTCTATAGCTTTTTGACCACGACGAAAGGTGAAATTATAGCAAGTGTCGAATGTAAAGTTTTTTTCAGGGAATTTCCATTTAAAAAGCCTGAAAGTTAATTAAAATTTAGTTTCTTCGGAAAAGGTCCTCTCCATATACGGTGCAAATATCTCGGAACTGCTTCTGTACCTTTTTGACCACGACGAAAGGTGAAATTATAGCAAGTGTCGAATATGAAGTTTTTTGTCGCAGGGAATATCCATTTGAACAGCCTGAAAGTTAATTAAAATTAAGTTTCTTCGGAAAATTGATGCCGAGAGGTTTGTAGAGTAAGAAGAGAGCTTTCAAGTGTACATATACACTTGTCCATACAAAATATAAATGGAGGAAAAATAAACGAATTATAAAAGCTTCGGGAACTTATGGAACAACCTATTAGATAGGGGAAATGTTTTGCACATGCTTTTATTATTACACGACAAAGAATTGGTTAGACATTTTTTTAATTTGTTAAAAAATACAAGATACTTTAAAATTTTGCGGTCAACTTTCGATTAATCTTTCACACAGATCGCGTGGTATATTTTTAATGGTGGCCTGAATGTTTCGTTTAAGCTTAAGAATCCTTCGGGGTTTATTTCTGTAAACTTAGAGATGTAACAAAACTACAAAAAATAATCCAAGGGTGGGAGGTCACATGACCTTGGTGGCCCGCTGACATCATTTCGCGAAATAACGCGTCTGGGGAGCTTTTCTTACTAAACTCGAAGGGATTTACTACTAAACACCGAATCACTTTTTTTAAAGTTCTCGACGCACGTTTCGCTAACCATGTTAGCATCATCAAGAGATAATTTAATCTAATTCTAAACCTAAACTACGTTCTATTTATATGTGAACCCTAATTGTTAACTTACTACCTATCTAATGAAGCGTGTAAAAAAAGGATACAAAAAAAATCAAAAAAAGGGGAAAAAAGGGAAAAAAGGAGAACAAAAGAAAGACAAAAATGAACTGTGAGGTTTTATATTAATAATTGAAAAAATTGACTGAACGAAATAGGTCCTTTTTCCCGGTTCATTATTTTCATGCATTTTTCTATTTGGTTGCTTTCATATGCATCCAAACTCCTTGTTATTTAGACTTTTAACCAGTCCTTAAATTACTAATGTCTATATTGTGGTCATGTTCGATTGCATGCTGGGCAACACAAGATGTTTCATAGATTCTTTTTGAAAACGGGAGGAGTATACTTCCCGAAACGTTAACGTTTAAAAATTTGTATTTATTTTAGAACAATTATATATTTTTTAAAATTTTGTTCGTTAGGCAAATTTATTACAGAAAACAATCACTGAGAAATTTGTCTCGTTTGGTTTTTTGTTTTTACCCAGTGATTCTTTATTTACATAAAAACAGATGTTTTTTATATTTTTTGATTTTTAGATCGTGGCGAAAAACCCAAAAAAAAAGACAAAAAAAGGATTGTTCATTTCTCCCATATCTAATAAGGGCAATGTGTTCTTTATATCTCGTTGATATGGATCTTTTTGTTTGCCCAATATATTTTCGATCACAATATTGACAGCTATTTTCATAAATCCCCGATTTTTCATGTTGATCTACTTTATCCTTTGGATGACCCAGGATTTTTCTTAATTTATTATATGGTTCATACACAACCTTAATGTCCACTTTTTTCAAAATTTTGTCCAACCCTCGTGTTAATTGGGCATCAAACGGCATTACCATGAATTTATTTTTGTTCTGATCCTTTTGAAAAGTCGAAGATTCTTTCAATAATTTTCTAAACTTATATTTTCTAATTCATTTACTAATTCTTCTACAATATTCTTTCTAATTCTTCTACAATATTCTTATTATAACCGTTCACTTCGGATACCACCCTAATTAATTTTCATTCTTTGTTATAATTATCTTTCAATTCTTCTATTGGAACCTTTGGTGTGAAACACTAAACTTGAAGAGATTTACCACTAAACACCAAAACGCTTTTTTGAACTGCTCGACGCACATTTCACTAACCATGTCAGCATCATCAGGAGATGATTTAATCTAAGATTAAGAAATTAATCTTAATTTAACTTTAAGAAATCTCTTCAAGTTTAGTTTAATAATTGTCTTTGTTTAAAGGAAAATTGATTAACCTGTTTACCATAAAATTGAAACTAGCCGTCTTATATTGAAAGCTCTGATTCGAATCGTTAGGAATGTATCTTGAAGTGTTGGTGTTTTTTCTAAAAATATCAAATATACCAATTAGGGTTCCCATATAAATAGAACGTAGTTTAGGTTTAGAATTAGATTAAATCATCTCCTGATGATGCTAACATGGTTAGCGAAACGTGCGTCGTTAACTTTAGAAAAAGTGATTCGGTGTTTAGTGGTAATCTCTTTGAGTTTAGTGTTTCACACCGAAGGTTCCACTATAAAAATTAAACTTTTCTTGCAATAAATCAAATGTTTGGTCTTGTTGAGAGAAAACATTGTTTATATCCAGATTTGTCAGTTCAGGCCAAACTTAATCTGTTATCATATTCCTATAGCGTTCATTATTAACAAAAACACGATTGTCATCATTGACTTAAAAAAAAAATAAGGTCTTATCAGTTCTTCAGCCCAAAAATCCCCCAAATACTGACGTTTTGAAGGTGGAGAGTTAACTTCTGAATCACTTGAAGATGTTCATCGGTCCAAATCTTGCAGTTATGTTTGTTCACCAACCCATTAAACCAGAAAAGATTTTTTTTCCCCCAAAGTGGGAGACGCATCTCAACTTAAATCGTGTATCTTCCCATGGTGTATGGGCACAATGCATTGAACACTGCAGGCTAAGAGTGATATTTACATTTCAAACAGTGATAATCAGATCAGTTTTCTCATGATGATAACTCCAGCTGTACAAAGCACTTAAACTGAATGCTTTAACTGCATCCAAACGTTGATTTCGGAATGAAACTTAAAAAAAATGATGATTTCATAAATCGACCTAACAGCAGCGAACACGTCAGTTGGATATTTTACATCCACCATATTTACCAGATGTTGCCTTTTTTTGATTACCATCTGTTTTAGTTTATGAAGAGGGTTTAGCTTAAATTACCTTTTCTTTTAGTAGTGTTGAAGATGTCCTTTTAGTAATGTTGATCTGGTAGTGTGCTTTGGACGGGAAATAGAGCTGGTGATGAATTTTTACTTTATTTTTTTCAATAAGTTGAAATGGTCAACCATGGGTATGGTTACCGATCAATTTTGGTTAAAATTTCACCCCTGACTAACCCTTCGTTTGTTCTTCATTTTTGAGAAAACCCATCCATTCTGTGAGATCAACTTAGAGCTCTTTTAGAAGACATCACATGTGACCACCGTTGTGACTATCCATTTGCTATTTAAACACACAATGTTACAAAAAAAATACAACAAACTCAAAACAAATGTGAGGTATTTGAACATTCATTGTCGTGTAAGTAAAGTTTTTTTTTATTCTACCAATATACTAAATAGTACAAAAATAGTTTTTATGCTTTGTACCTTTTCGCGATTCAACTAATTGCAAAAAACAAGCTACAGGGGGTCTGCTGTTTTGTCTCTGACTGTACAGCTATATTTGTAGAATTGTTAGCGCTGTTGTAGGACTGTTAATTAAAAAGATTTAAGAAATTAGAAAGATTTAAGTAAAAAATTCATTGAACATTGAAAATTTGTAAATGTAATATATATATATATATATATATATATATATATATATATATATATATATATATATATATATATATATATATATATATATATATATATACATATACATATATACATATATACATATATACATATATACATATATACATATATACATATATACATATATACATATATACATATATATATATATATATATATATATATATATATATATATATATATATATATATATATATATATATATATATATATATACATATGTACATATGAGGGTTGATCAATAGGTACCCGTGTTTGATAACAGATGGCGTTGACAAGTGAAATTGACATTACCATCTTGTACTACAGATTGTTAAACGACCTCATGCTAAACTTCAGATAAATTTAGACAGCCTATTGTATCATTCGTGTTTCGTATTTATCGATAAAATAGAAAAAGAGGAATATCGATCCGTAATTCGTTTTTTATTTTGGGATGGAAAAGCATGCGAAGAAATAAAAGTGAAGTTGGATGCTGCCTATGTGGACCTTTCACCATCTACGAAAACCGTGAGATATTGGTTTAACGAGTTTAAGCGTGGGCGTATAACTGTTTTCGATGACGAACGGCCAGGACGCCGGTTAGACCTGGTTGCCGAGGAAATCGTCGAAAAGGTCCATGACATGATTCTCGCTGACCGCCGAACGAAAGTGCGCGAAGTAGCTGAGGCCGTAGGTGTCTCGTACGGAACGGCAATCAAAATTTTAAATTTCAAAAAAAAACATAGATGTGAGGAAAGTGTCGGCCCGATGGGTGCCGCGATTGCTCATGGTGGACAATAAGCGGGTACGATGTCAAAGCAATGTTTGGACCGCTTTAAGCGAAATCTGGATAGATTATTACAGAGATAGCCAAAACAATGGATTTTTCCGGGTGAATCTGCTCCGAAGATGTCAAAAACGGTTCCATCAGCCGGAAAGGTTATGGCCACGATTTTTTGGGATTTCAAAGGAATAATCCTCACGGCTGCCTCAGGACAGTACTACAGTAAGTTGTTGGACAGATTCGATAAGAAATTGAAGGAGACACGGCCCCATTTGGCTAAGAAAAAGTGCTCTTCCATCACGATAACGCACCGGCACATTCATTTTTAATTGCCGCGGCCAAATTGCATGAACTGCGCTACGAATTGCTTCCGCACCCACCCTACTCGCCCGACCTAGCACCCAGCGAGTTTTTATCTGTTTTCTAACTTTAAAGCATGGCTGGCACGAAAAAAAATCAGCTCAAAGAGGTTATCGCCAAGACAAGTGTATTTTGGAGATTGGAGATTTTGGACGGTTTAGAAAAGTTGGAGAAACGCTTGGAAAAGTGTATATACCTAAATGGAGACTACTTTGAAAAATAAAAATAAATTTGTGAACATTTATAACGTCTTTATTTCAAACACGGATACTTATTGATTAACCCTCGTATATTAGGTGTGGCGTATAATTCTTATTTTTTCTTTAAAACACACGTTTAACTTGGAAGAAAGGTAAAAAATGATTTATTCAAAGTATGTGCCATCGCTAGCTGCACATTTTTTCCATCTCTCTGGCAATTTGTAGATGCCCTCCCAGAAAAGTCGTACTTTTTTTTAAATTATTCAGTTTTCATCAAGCCATTTTTCGACATCTCTGTAATTATTGAAGTGTTTCATAGAAAGTGCGTGAGACATAGATGAAAGCAAGAGGCAGTTAGGAGTCAAGTCTGGTGAGTACAGCGGGTGGGGCAAGAGTTCCCAGCTAAGTGCAGAAATGGTGTCTCCGACCGCTTTCTTTGTTTGTGGTGGGGCGTTGTCGCGCTGCAACATTACTGTTCCGTGTCATGTAGCCCATTCTTGACGCTTTTCGATCAATGCATGGTTCAAATTGGTCATTTGTTGAAGGTAGCGAACGGTATTAGCTGTTTTCAGAAGCTTATCGTACACAATACCCTTCTGATCGCACCAAATGCACAGCATTGTCTTCTTTCCAAAGCGATTCGGTCTTGCGGGCGATGTTGGTGGGTGTCCTGGGTCAACCCAAGATTTTCTGCGTTTTGGGTTCTCGAAATATATCCATTTTTCGTCTCCAGTCACGATCCGATGCAAAAAATCTTTCTTTCATGCCGATAAAGCTGATGTACCCATTTTCCTACCTTCTACCTTAACCTCTCTACCATTTGTTGTTGAGTTTGCATATCGTTTGGCATGTTCTATTGTTTTCGGTTTACCTGAGCGTATATCTTTTAAGTCGAAATCACCACTTTTGAATCTGCGTCAGTGGCGTTTTGAAAGGTACTGTCAGTAAAAAATAGCATAAGAGATTAAACTGTGGATCGACCATTGTTGCCATCGCCATCTTTAAAAAAAAAAAAGAATTATTAACCGCTAGACCTGGTATACTTGTATATTACAGTTATGTTTAAAATCTATAGATATCTTTATATTTCCGATGAAATTGTGTTACCAGTGTTTCGTATGTTTGATTTGTTGTAGATACGATGGTGTGCACAGGATGTTGCGCCACTTTGGACCACATAGTTACCTATTTATTTAGGCATTTGACCCAGAAAGGTAAAGGTATGGATCAACAAAAATCTTTCTCCGAAAGAAATCTAATAATTTTTAAGGTTATCCAGGAAAGAAACAGTCTCAGCCCAATGGAGAGATGATGTTGAAGGTCCTCGAGGTCCATCCCGAGATTCTTCACCAAATGCTGAGCACAGTGCTGAACGTCATCATGTATGACGACTGCAGGAATCAGTGGTCGATGTCGAGGCCTTTGTTGGGTCTTATTCTGCTTGACGAAGACTATTTCTCTCAGCTGAGAGAAAATATCATCAGGTACTGTACAAACAAGGCTTTCAGATTTACAGAAACGAAATATCTTGCTTGCTCTAGTCAGTTTTGTGTTATAATGCTTGATGTTCTTATTCATGGTTTCAATTTATAAATAATACATTTCTTCTATTATCTTCATATTTTTCATGGTTTGTATCTTTATTTTGAGAGCGAGAAAGAGGAGGAGGGCGAGGGTAATAGGAAGGGAGTTAGGAAGGGATATTTTTTATTAGACTTATAAAATATCCTCAAAAAACAAAGATTTAAAGAACATCCACGAAAATAGTGAAAGACTAATAGAAATCTGTTTAATGAATCAATAACGTTGGTGGTCGGGAAGTGTCATGCTAATCATCTTCATTTTCCATACTTAATATATTCTTAATATTTTCCATACTTAATATATATATGTGCATGGTGTTTTTTTTTTGTTATAGAAATCAAGCCAACGACAAGCAAGCTGCTATGGCACAATGGTTTGACAATTTAATGGATGGCATCGAAAGAAATTTACTGACAAAAAACAGAGACAGGTTGGTGGTTTAAAATGCGGGGTTGTCCGGAAAGCTCGTAGGGATTTTTCATTAGTTGGTCTTCAAATGCTTGTAAACAAAAATTTGTGCTGCATTAGTAATGCTCACTCCAATCTCCTCGAGCTATCTTTAGCTAACATAAAATCTTTATACTTTAGCAATTAATAGAAAAGAAGATAAGCAAATGAGACGAAAGACATAGACCAATGAATGACATCATTGATCTAGAAAAGGCGTATGACTATATATCTCGACAGAAATTATGGGAAGCATTAGGACATACTAGAAACGGAGAGGCGACTAATTGCTATTATTAAAAAACGATGCAGAAACAATAAATGTTATATCAAAATCAAAAGAAGTCAAACTCTATAAAAACATGCGGATAACGACAACAGTTGCTTATTACCGATGCTATTTAACTCATATGTAGAAGTGGTATTAAAGGATTGGAAAAGAAACATTCAAAGGATGGGTATTCCAATAAACCAACACCATCTCTTTTCACTCCACTTTGCGGACGACGAAATAGTACTGGTACATGACGTATATGATTTAGAGTTCGTGATGAAGGGACTATACATAGAATAGAAAAAATGGGGGATGAAAAGGGATCTAGTGATCAATAGTGACACCAAATTCCAAATGTTAATAAACGCCGACGCAATGATCAAACAATTTGATGAGTTGCCCTTTATATATATATATATATATATATATATATATATATATATATATATATATATATATATATATATATATATATATATATATATATACATATACATATACATAAACTATTTCCATTCCTCATTCTTTTCGAAAAATCTCTACCAAATTTTCTTTTTTTTATCCACTTGCAAACAATCCTTGTTTGATATCCTTGTTGTGAAATCAAGGCGAAAGAGATTTTTTTAGTCTCCCGGTGGCCAGTAGATAATTAAAGCCTTTTTGTTTTCTTAGATTTACCCAGAACCTATCCATGTTTAGAAGGGACGTAAATGAAGCTTTAAAGGGCCCTATCATGAACGCAGCACTGTCCGACATGCTGCTCTCATAGTTGGATGAAGCGCCGCGCGTCTTAGCTGTAAAAAGTGTTGTGTATACAGTGATTAGATTTTTTTTCCTGCATTTAATTTAATGTGTACTTTCTTTAGCCGCGTGTATCAAGTGGAAAGCGATGGATGAGGCATTTTATATATGAATGGAGTGATCTGGAACCTTTTTTTTCCTTTCGTTGTACATTGTTTTATATACATAATTATTTGCATGTAACAAATTATATCGATTATTAGATGAAGCTAAACGATGTTTGTGACTTATAATTTATGTTTGGATGTGTGCCCTAATAATAGTTTGAAAAACGAAAGAATTGTTTCTTATGGTTTGTTACATGGATAATATTTTAGAAATGCTGAGTGGTTACTTTGCCGTGAACTGGAAGAAAATACTAAGATTAAATTATGATCTAGATATTTCATGCTTGTTTTATTTCTTACCTTACCATAATACTACAGAAGCTTCATTTAATAATGTAATCGACTTGAGTGATCGATTTGAACTTAAGAACATTCATTTTTTTATGTTGAATTATTTAAAGGTGGTATCCTTGGTCACCAAAAATATTTCTAACATTTCCCCTAGATCTGTCATTTGTCATTTATCTGAGATTTGTTTGGTTTATATTAGTTTCTAAGCTTCCCAAGAAACAAAAAATATTTTAAAAGCACCCCTTAAACACATTTGATTATTTAAAAGAAATAATTTTCGTTATTTGCATCTCATCATCAATATTTTCTATAGAAAATCTACATCATGCGCTTCTTTTCTCCTTCTATGGCAACTGCTCCGATAAAGTTATTTTAATTTTCTTTAATTCAGGTTCAAAATAATGTAGGACTAGTCAAAAGGTTATGTTCACTTTACCGGTCTCGGGAGATGCTTGTTGACGATTTGTTGCAACTGCAGATTTGGGCAATTTTAACGTCTGCAAGATTTTCCTTGTTTTTAAATGTTTCCATTATTCTCCTCGAGCCTGCTGTGCATGCAATTTTTCTTAATAATTAATTTTTTTCTTCTTTTTCTTAAAAATTATATATGTAGTTTGGTAAATGCATGCTCTTGTTCTATAAAATTACACCAAAATAAGTATTTTCTTCTAACCAGCACACTATTACAATAGACAAACCTAATTGCTTATAGCTATTTAATTTCCAGTATGGTTAAGTCAAATAATGATTCTTATATCATAACACAAGTTTTAGTGTCGTTTTTTTATTTATATTAATAAAATATATTCGCAATATATCAAATTATAATTGTATGGAACATAAAACGACAACAATGGCAAAAACAATAACGAGTCGAGTCACATGAAGCAAGGTGACTTAATTTCGAACAATAAAATCCCACTATGATCCAATTTTACCAATTATCTAAAGAAAAAAATCCGTCCCAATGGGTTTGTTTTCCTAAATTACAATAGGGAAACATTGCATTACACTAATACATCATCCGACACATCTATGTCCATTTAAGAAACGCATATGGAGTAAATAATGACTGTTATGTAACCAAGCTTTTGTTTGTTAAACGCATGTCCCGGTGCGTTTTTAATAAGTTGTTACAGTTTTTATTATGTGGGTTTTATGCGATGTTATCGGGATTTAAATGGTTATGCACGAAAAGTTTATACCCGCAAAAATATTTTAATTCAGAGTTCTTGATTTTTAATCTTAAAATTTAATTTTATACACTGTTTATCAAAAAATAAACCGAATGTTGGCAATGTGATGAAATAAGTGCTAACAGAAATATTATTTTTATTAATATGAGGGTTTTTTCTCAGTCTAGAAGTTTTTGATCCACAAAAAAAAACTTGCATGCAGTTTCAAGTGTATGTCTGGTTTCATTCCAGATTTGTCAAAATTTAGTTTGTAATGGTGGTTGCATCTATTCAAATTTGTATTCAATTTAAATGAGAATTCCCTGCTACAAATGACCTGTGCTTCTTTCTTACCAGGCTTAAACATTCGATAATTTCGAATTAACTTCAAATGAACTATGCGAGAATTATACGGTTCAATAATCACATAGGTATTCGTTTCTACTAAAATTTCGGGCCATTTTTTCTATTAGCGAGATTCTACAAGTCAAGTTTATGAAGCAATAAAACATATAGAAAAAGTTGAGCTTACGCGTTCAATTTCACCTAGATTATGTCCCAGTTCATAAGAGTTGTGTTTAAATTATTGTCACCAACAACGTTGATGCCTAATATTTTTAACAGCCTTTTTATTCTCCATTCTGGCATTTAGGGATTTTTTTCCTTAAGGCTGAAGAAACTGAGCTACATTCTGAGCTCATTTCTGGCGACAGAGAGGTAATGACTACTTTAAACCTATATATATATATATATATATATATATATATATATATATATATATATATATATATATATATATATATATATATATATCTTTGAATATTATTATATGATTCGCATTCTTGATGTTGACGTTAAATACTGTCTGTCAATATGACAGTGAGAGTCTATTTTGTTAATAACCAAATCAAAGTACTTAAATGGCTTAAAAAATATATATCTATTAATAGTAACTGTTGTTTATGATTAGTTTAATTCCAAATAATGGCAGTTGATTAGAAGTTAGTGCTTTTATTATCAAATAAATAGAAAGTGAAAGTTCTACTGAGAATTAGTAAATAATTTCTGATTAGATTGTCATTTTCACTGATTTACAGAAACCAATAATGCATATGGTTTTTTTAACATAGAGTTTTTTTTTTTAATTAAAGCAAATCTTGGAAGTTAGTTTTCGAAAATGATGTTTCTCAAATATATGTAAGTAACTCTTTTGTTAATACCAGGGTGGGTTGAAAAGTCCGTGAAAAAAATACTAAAAATATAAAAGTAAACCTTTACTAATTGAAATTATATTTATTTTTCCACATAATCTTCAGCAATCTTGGATGATTTGAACCTGCAATATTTGCAATAAAGACCAAAATCTCTATACTTTGGTAAAATTCAGTATTCATTCATTTATCATCATTAAGATGGTCATTTGCTGAACGTTTCTGACGTGTTACGTGGTTTTTTCTATTGTGGAAATATATAACAGTTCCACGGTACTAAGTTTGGGGAGTAAAATAGGTTTGTCATCAGGTCACTAATTTTTATGGCACTCACCCTGTGGATGCCTTTTTATTGCTAACTTTAGATTTTTTATGTTTTTTTAAATTTTAAATGGAATACCTACCCTTGCACCACCCTATATCTCGAAATTATTTTTTAAACTTTCACAAATACCTCATTCCTAATCCATGTCTGTAGTGGCCTAAGATAGTAGCATAAGATACATCGTTTACATCAAAATTTGCTGTTCACATCAAAATCAGAATCACAAACTGTGCACTATATATGTCTAGACAACCCACATTTCTTTTAGGAGTTAAAAAAATGATCAAAGTAATCCCCAAAATATAGAAGTTTAGGAAAAAGTTCAGGGGATTCCTGATAGTTTAGGGCCAGAAAGAGCTGCCTTTTAATATGTTGCAAGGCAAAGGCAATTGACGCCTTGAATGAGCCCAGGGCCTTGATGTGAAAGGTTTTTTTGGAGCGAGACTAGACCTTAGTGAATTATCTTGCTTTATTGAAGGTTTTTTACCATTTTAAAATGTTTTCTTTGTTTTATACAATTCAATATGTTGAAATTCATTAAAAACAGTTGCGATCATTCACGAATGAAACCCTATTGTCGAAACAACTGGACTAATTTTGGTTTTCAAGTAATAGCAATAATAATTTCTCAAGTGGCAATAATTGCTGCTAATTCAAAGGGTACTTTTTATTTTCACCGTTATGTGACCCGGTGATATATTCATAAAAAAACAGACGGAACTGAATCGTCATATGGCAAATATAATATAATTATGTCAATAACATTGCCATATGGTCATTCATAAAATATACATGATACTATCGATGAATAACTATTCTCAACGCCACTTGTTCTACGAAACATAATCGAGTTAGCTGCAAACAAAAAAATAAAAATCGACTGTCGATTACGAGGATTCGTGGCGTAGGTCAGGATTACACAGACTTTCTCGTGCTCCATGGCACACTAAACAATTCGTCTAAAAAAAGGTGATTGGTGCGAAATGAGAAAAAAAAACTTTATTTTATAGTTTTCACTTATTTTTTTCAAAACAGGTTTCTTGCATGTTAAAATAACACTATAAAAAGCGGTCACAAATTTTTTTGAAACTTTCCTGCTGTCGATAGTTTCAGTTTTGGGATTAATCAGAAATTATATAGAATTAAATCAGGCGAATATTGGAAATGGTCAAGCAACATGATAATTTTAATATTTGATGTTACGTTGTGTTTAACATTGACGTGACATGACATTAACACCACCAAGGAAAATACTCGAATGTTGTCACAATGTCATATTTAATATGAAGCTGTGTTTGACACTGACATGCCACAACAGAAATGTGATCAGACATATTATTGAATTTGCAATCAAGTCAAAAGGATGAGGAATGGAATGGTGATAGTATATAATATTTAAGATGACGTTGTGTTTGACATTGACTTGTCACAACAAAAATGTTGTGAATGGCCTGTCAAATGGCTATGAAAGGAATGAGATGATGACATTTGATAACATTTAATGTAAGATTGGGTTTGATATTAATATATCACAACATAAATATCATCTGTCAAAAGGGCACGAAAATGAATGGAATGGTGATAAGATAAAACTTACCTATATATTTTTTTGGTAGTATGTCACTGTCATTCAAAACTATTATTGTCAATGTAAGTATCATTGACATATACACAAAATATATTTACTTCCTATCTTTTCAGTATATATAGAAATTAATATAATTTATTTTTTTAGAATCGTTTTGAAAACGGGATGCGAAGACCTCCCGAAACTAAAATTTTGTTTGTTAGACAAATTTATTACAGAAAAAGAATCACTGAGAAATTTGTCTCCGTTTGTTTTTTTGTTTTTTACTTAATGATTTTTTATTAACATAAGAACAGATATTTTTTATATTTTTTTGATTTTTAGATTGTCGTGAAAAACTAAAAAAAAGAAAAAAAACTTTTAATGTGACGCTCTGTATGACATTTTGACATTGACATGCCACAACATAAATTACGTCTGTCAAAATCATACGAAAATGAGAGGAATGAGGAATAGTTGATAACTTTTAATGTGACATGTTTGACATTGGCATGTTACGATATAAATGCCATCTGTCGAAAGGATAAGGAAATATATGAAATGGTGGCAGTATATAATATTTGTGGTAATAGACATGTTTAACATTGATTTGTCACAACATAAATGCCATCTGCCAAAAAGCTAAATAAAGTAATGGAATGATGACATTTAATAAAATTTAATTGAGATTGTTTCACACTGATATAATACAACATAAATATCATCTCCTAAAAAGGCACTAAAATGAATGGAATGGCGATAAATGATAACTTTTAATGTGACGTTCTGTTTGACATTTTGACATTGACGCCGCGGTATAAATATCCTATGTCAGAAAGATAAGGGAAGGAACGATGTGATGAAATATAATTCGTTGCTAAATATAGAAATATATTTTTTTAATCAATTAATAAAACGATAATTAACAGTTTTCGAAATATTTCCTATAAAAATAGAAGAAATCTCACGACATTTACGATTCTGAATTATTATGATATACGTAAATAATATTAATTAAGAAAAAAGGAAAAACAGCCGAGGGACATGATAATACTTGACACGATTTCAGTTTAAAACGTAAATATTTCATAAAACTTCTCCTTTCTATAAGCCGGCACGTAGACAGCGATCTTGGCCGTTGGTAAAAACGGTACGTGTCCGTTCAGTTCATTGCCTCCAACTTTCATATTACAATTTTTTTTCTCGTTCACGTCTTATCAATGAGAGATTTGCGTGTGTGTAATGATGGTGCTAATGCCAAAACTACACAAACAGTTAGGAAACTTAATTAACCCTGCAAATATTATTGGTAAATATTTATACATAGTATGCGCTGTACTTTTATTGTAAATGTCTCTTCTTTTCTCTTCGTGTGCTATCTGGGGAAGCGCATGCTATTTCCTCTTATCGTGTGAAGGGTCCTTCGTTTATTTATCAAAATTTCCTCCAAACTGCATCGAAATTAGTACATTTTATCTATATCTATATTTCATTACTTACAACTATTTTCACAACAATCTAACATTATATTCTACCCTTGCTCTTTGTCTTATATCTGTGTTGTCTCATTGTGCATAACTCAATTTTTTTGGTTTCCTGTCGCTAAATGGCCTATGCCAAAATTATTCTCTTTTTTCTCCTTCTGTAAAGGAGAATAAGGAAAATATGATAAAATTCATAAAATATGAATCTGTGTAGGAACATATTTAATGTGATAATATTTGATGTGACGTTGTGTTTAACATTGACATGTCATAATATTAACCCCATCTGTTAAAAAAAACAAAGAAAGACATGAAGTGATAGATAATAGTTAACGTGACGTTGTGTTTGACATTGACATGTCTCTACATAAATGCCATCTGTTAAAATGCCAAGGAAAATACTAAATACAATTGATAACTTTTAATGTGAAGTTGTGTATGACCTTGACATGTCACGACATAAATGCAATCTGTCAAAAGAATAGTGATTGGAATGGTGACAGTATATAATATTTAATGTGACGTTGTGTCTGATATTGACTTGTCACAACATAAATAGCATCTGTCGAAAGGCTAAGGAAAGGAATGGGATGATGACATTTGATAACATTTAATATGAGATTGAGTTTAACATTGATATACCACAACATAAATATCATCTGAACAAAAGGGCACGAAAATTAATTAAATGGCGATAGGTAATAACTTTTAATGTGGCATTCTGCCTCACATTTTAACATTGACATGCTACAATATAAATGTCATCTGTCAAAATGACAGGAAAATGAGAGAATGAATGAAAACTCAGTCCGTTTACGTATTTTTCGGACTACTTCTGGCTAGCGTTCTCTATTTCTGGCTTCTTGGGTTCAATATTGGAGATATGTACCAGTTAGGTCTTTAATTTAGTCTGTGTATCTCTTTGGAGGTCTGCCCTGTGATCGAGAACTCTCCATCTGTTCCTGTACCACCAGTATTTCTAGGTTATTGCCATTCGTACGTTCAATGTGGGCGAAGAATCTTAGTATATGTTCATGAATAATTTGGGATAGTCTTGTGGATTCATTCATTTGTTGAATAATGGATGCGCTTGTTCAGATGCAGGCAGATTCCAGTCTATGGAATGACAGGTCTTGTTTTTAGTGGTTCATGTATCAGCAGGATCTGACAATGCTGGAAAAACTAAGATTTTTACTATTTGTTTCTTTGCGTTCTGTGTTATGTTCCTATTCCTCCAGATCTGTAGATCTGCAGAAACACTAAGATCGGCTGACATTGATGACTGTTAAACAACAACTGAGCATCTAATATGGTTGAAATTTTCAAGGTTATCTTCCAAACCATGTGCAATTATACCACCAGAATATTTTTGATGAGTAATGTCATCTCCATGTCGAGGCTGGAAACTTTTCAGACTGTCTTCCTACATATACTGTAAAATTATGGAATATTAATAACAAAAAACGAATATCATCTATATGAGATCATAAGATGGGGAAGAGTACAAAAAGTTTCCAGACTAAATATCAAATTAGTGAGAGCAGCAAGAGATAGTAAACCATAAAAACCCTTACTGTCAAAAAGATGTCAAGACAGATGGACATCAAAGAAGAAAAGAGCCCAATATAACACAGACCTTGGTCTGACGTAAGAAGAACAAGAAGAAGAATAAGACACGTTCATTACAACCTTGAACAAGTTTAAAATTGAAATCGGATTATGTAAAGTTAACGATCAAGAAACGGACCTTTTTGTTTACACTAAATAATTCAAAGAGAAAATATACGTGACTTAAATAAAAGAATATTATTGACCAGAAGCACGGTCAGACCACTGGAACAAATGCATGCATCTTTCACAGCCAGTGTGATTTCCCCTGGAGAATCGTTTATTACAAAAAAAAATTAATGTTTCATAAAAGTTAAAGAGTGTGGCGTGCATTTTACGAGTCTTAAACAGTATACAATTGTTATTTTCTAATGCATTATTTTTAATATTAATGTATTCTACACTTTCTTGTTGCAGATTGATTAATCTGTAAAAGATTATTAGGTATGGTTTAAAATCGAATATTTCTTGTAGAATGAATGCTTTACAGAATAGTTATGATGATTGGATTTGCATTAGATGATTGTTCGAAGTGTTCATATATTTTTCTTTTGTGGAAAGAGTCGATGTAAATTTTGTGAAAATTTCTCTTTCGAGATGCATTCAGTGATGCATTCACTATTCAACGAGCTTTGTTATTTAGAGTATAAATAATAATTAAAATAATTTTATATATTGTTGTCTATTTTTGTAATATAGAGAACCCTAAAACACTCTTATTCACACTCGAACATTTAACAGGTTTAATAAAGATAAATACCACCAAAAGGGTTCTAAAATATATATAAAAGATGTTAATTGGAGTCACGACTTCTCACCGGTGGACACAGGGCTCTATGGCTTCAGTCGTCGGCTCTTAACTTTTTCTCTGTAGTGCTTCGCTGGTGTTCGGCTCGACTCATTGGTGGTCTTCGACTCTCTAATTTTGCACTCTGGATACTATTCGCGCTACGTTGACTTTCCACGTTTCATGTCGTTTCCATTTCCTCATCCTAATTCATGGTTGCGTATACTTGTTTTAAATTTAAGAATAGAAATAAAGATGATCCATGTTTTTCAGAAACCCAGCATGCCTATTGCACATTGCATTTTGCCTTCGTTGATATTACAAAGGCATTTGACACAGTGAACAGGGATAATTATGGCAAAGTCCGCCATCCCTCAGAAACTTACGTAAAACTTACAACATCTGAAAAAGCTTTGATGTCAATAATAGAGCTGTAGTGTCACACAATGGTGAATTGATAGATCGTTTTGAAACAGCCTCTGGTGTCAGAGAGGGCTGGATTATAGTGCCAGTTTCCTTCAAGACCTTTATAACGCCATTAGTGATTAGCGATGCGACCAGCGATGCAGGATCATTGCTCACCATGACAACGCGAGCTCTCACACATCAGACCGAACAACTCTATATTTGACAGGTCAAAACATCGAATTGATGGGTCATCCCCCGTACAGTCCTAATTTGGCACTCAATAATTTCTTTTAGTTTCCGTCTGTGAAGAGTAAATTACGTTGTCAACGATTTTCGATGGCAGAAGAAACGGTTGATGCGTTCAAAATGTATGTTTTGGAGATACCTCAATCGGAATGGACAAAGTACTATAAAAATTAGTTCAAATGTATGCAAAACTGTATAGACCTGCGCGGAGAATATTTTGAGAAACAATAAAACAATTTTCAATGATAAATATTTGTTTTTATTTATTATTCCGGATATATTAATAGCAACCCTCGTACATATATCTCGGCGTATGAAGCATTTGGACTTTATAAAGTTAACATAAATAGAACTAAAATTAAGGCTGTTCGTAGTAATTAAATCCCCTCACACAGACAGCGTTTATGCATCTGATTTCCCACTTGAGTCTGTGCAATCTTTTAGCTACCTGTGTAGTGTCATGAATTGTTTGTGTCATAAAAAGTACTCTGGCGATTTTTCCCATCGATAACAAAAATTGTGTGAAATTTTGTGTTTCCAATAGAATTTCTGCAACGGATACATTGAAAATGTTGCAGATAACCTATGGGGATTCTCCTGTCTCAAGAACCAGAATATTTGAGTGGCATAAAGCATTTAGTGAAGGCGGTGAGATCGTTGAAAAATATATACAAATATACAAATATACAAATATACAAATAATAACATTGAGAAAATTTAATAAATCGTGCTTGAAAATCCTCATTAGAGAGATAGCAGAAGATCTTGGCATCTCTTATAAATCAGTTCAACACATTTTGATTGATATTCTGGGCATGAAACGCGCCATCTCATACGGCTCTAATTGCACGTGATTTTTTGGCCAAACATATAAAGAGAATGATCGCTCAAGTAGCGTATTCGCCGGATATGGCTCCGTGTGATTTTTTTCTCTTATCCGCGTGGAACGCGTTTTGACTCGATCGAGGACATTAAAAAGAATTCTCTGAAAAAACTGAAGGCCATTCCGGCCGAGGAGTATTCCAAGTACATGGATGATTGGATCAAGCCATAGCATGCATGTATCAAATGAAATGGAGCCTATTTTGAAGGCGATAATAAAGATTTGTATTAAAATTGTTTATTACAAATTATAATTATTTATATATTCTGTTTGATAATTTTGATCGCAGTGGTAGATATTTTGCAAAATATATTCTATAAGGGCCTTCCTGATACTTCTTTTTTAAACAAACTCGAACAAATAAACTGAACAACAAATTTCTCGAACTCTTTTCTCCGACCTTAACGAAAATGGTACTTGCTTTAAACCCACCCAACATCACCTAGATCTCTCCACCATTTCTCTTCGCTAGACCAAACGGTACTTTTCACCAATCGTCAATGTTCATCCGCACGACAGTGGATCAAGTTCAAGATCGTCACCTCGGTTTCTCACGCGTCTTCGTCCTTGAATTCGAATACGCGCGCGCTCTCTGGTGTCATTTTCATTCGGTTTTTATTTGATTTTCCGTGTATTTTGATTTTTTTCCTCTCGTCGCCACCATGATTCATATCGACTTTTTGAAGGATGATTCACGATATCGATCAGCTGACACGGTAAGAAATGCTGTCATTTTTTTTCTTTCTTATTACATATATATATATATATATATATATATATATATATATATATATATATATATATATATATATATATATATATTATGTAGAGCGTAAGGGAAATATCTTTCGTAAATTTAATCAACGATTTTTTTACATTATTTTGAAGAGTTTTTTTAAAACATGTATTCGAAATCCAACCATTTCCGCGGAAAACATTATCTTTTCTTATTTTACCAATAATTGGCAACGTCGCCAAGAAAATTCAGTTTTTTGTTTTGTTGTCCTCTTAAAGGAATATATGCTTTTATATTTTTATCTATCTCTTATGAGTACAGCAATCTGCCCGAAAGCAATAAGCATTTGTTATTTTAATGATACCTGACAGGTAGAGAATCATTCCAACGAGCGATCTCTTTAAGAGTTAAACTTAATAATAAAGTTTGTAAGTTCTGGAAGCTCTTAAATTAAATGTACTGTTTTTAAAGCCATTAACTCCGTACGTTTAGTCTTAAATTTTGTTTGCTTTTTTACACAAAAAATAAGGAAAACTTACACATTAATGCCGTTTAATGTCAAAGTTGAAATTACTAGTACTAATTTTTCATACCGCAGCACGTTATAAACGATTCACGTAAGACAATTAAATGTTTTTTTTAATTAAATGTTCAAAATGTGCACCATTTGAGTATGCACTTTCGCAGACTCTTTGTTAAGTGACGCCTCACATTTGAGAAGATATTTTCTTTATTTCTAATAATATTGGCCGCTTGTTGAATCTTTTGCAAAAGTTCGTCTCTTGTATCGATTTCATCATGGTAAACTAAATACTTCATATGATCTCATAAATAAAAGTTTAACGTATTGATGTCTGGGCTACGAGGTGGTCAAGGAAATTCACCACCGCGCCCAATCTATCAAATCTGTTGATTTAAATGATTTCGCACTGGAACAGTAAAATGTGGTGGCGCCCCATCTTGCATGAACCACATCTCTGTCTTGTTTTAAGATTAGAGGTATACTGTCCAAAAAGTCTAATAAACAATTTTCTGAAAAATTGCATATATTGATCTCAATTTAGTTTTTGCGGAAACTTAAATGAGTCGGTTAAAAAATTGTCGATAATGCCGCACCAAATGTTAATGGAAAATTTGTGCTGGAAATGTCGCTCTCTTGGTTGGTGTGGATTTTCCAAGGCGTAATAATTATTATTTCGCTAGTTAAAAATTCCGCGTCTGGTAAAAGTTGCCTCGACAGTAAACAATATCTTATTCAGAAACATGGGGTCTTCGTTTTTTTATGTAGTAGATTTTGATTAAATTCTGATCTAGCCGGCAAATCTTGTGGCAATAAATTTTGAACTGGCGAAAAATGGTAAGGAAACATTTTTCCTTTATGGAGAACTCTTGAAGCGGTAGATTTGCTAATTCCTGTAGATGCCTTCAAATACGTAGTGCTTAGTTCAGAATTTTCCGCGATACTAACAAAAATGTCCTCTTCTTGTTCTACCGTTATATGTTTCGGTTGTCCACCAGGATTGTTGTAATAAGCTGTTTCGACTAACTGATCGAAAATTCTTTGAAAAATTTGTCGATCTGACATGATTCTGGTTCGGTAGAGCTCTTCATACTTACTTCATACTTACTTGCGCATAAACGCAGAGCATAGCCCTTAAATCACGGTTAGCAATCTGATTAAGACTGGGCATTTTTTACAAATTATTTTATACCAACTCAAGATTGGAGAAACTTGTTTCCATCTACGTTTAATAAGACAGATAGAAAACATTGACAGTTGTAGACAATACTCAAGGCATACTTTGTGAATTGCATATTTTTCAGCCATTGACAAAATATGCAATGGAATATTCGAACACGAATATCTCGCTAACGGCATGAGATATCGATATTGACCAAGGGTACCTTGGAAATTATGACTCTTCTTTACTTTGAAGTCAAAATATTCCTAGTTTTATAGGGTAAAAAAGTATGAGCGAGTTAATTCCTTACAAAGTAGGTAGAAAGGAAGTAGGCCGAAGCTAGTACCAAATGCGGATGTATCGCCTTTGAAAACCTAACTACCCCGATTTTGGACCTGATATCTTCAACCGTTTTTAAATTATCTCATTTTTTCGAAAATTTAGTTTTATTTTCAACACTCTGTATCATTTGCCAACACATTTATTGACTAAATACACTTATTTTGATCTCCACTATCATCAGTTGCTCTACGGCGGATAATTTATGGAACACTATGTATATTACATACAAGTGTTAAATAATAAATATATGTTAAATATTTACATACAAAGCTGTTAAAAAGTTTGTTTATCGACTAATGATAGCTGCTATTTATTATGTTTCTTCAAAAAAAAAAACCCGGTCGTCACGTGTTCACTTTCAAACGAGTTATTTATAGGAAGCACTAAGAGAAATCAACGAGAGTTAATCCCCCACTCTGGGTTTTCCGTTCTTATAACAGGTCCCGTTGCAGCAAGAGATTTCTAAGCAATAATGCTAATAGATGGAATTGGCATATAAATCGTCAGTCGATGTTGCTTTCAATGAAACAAGAAACACTTTCATATATAGTAGAATACTCGTTAATGGGAAAAAGTTTTCTGATAGTATACAGGGTGATTCTTCGAAATTTAATCTGTAATAGATGTAATATTCTCATCAAACAGTAAGGTTAGGTCAGTAAGGTCCTCAAAATTCGCGCGTTTTACGTATCGATCTTGACATTTGACAGAAGTTTCATATCATTTTTAACTTTAAAAACTTTAACAAGCTAAATTTCCGTTTGAGATTGTTAAAAAAATTTGTCGCCGATCTTTTAAAATGGATACAGTTATCGAACAAAGAATTTATATTAATTGTTGTTCAAAATGTTGTTAAAACATGAGCCTTTTATACTTATATATACAGGATGTCCCATAACTTATCCGCCATAGAGCAACCGGTGATAGTAGAGATCAAAATCAGAGGATTTAGTCGAAAAATGTGTTGATAAATGTTAGTTATTAAAAAGATACAGGGTTTTGAAAGGGAAACTAAATTTTGGAAAAATTGAGATAATTTAGAAACTGTTGAAGATATCAGGTTCAAAATCGGGGTAGTTGGGTTTTCAAAGGCGACAAATCCGAATTTGGTACTAGTTTGAGCCTAGTTCCTAGAGGGCGCTTGCTACCTACTTTGTGAGGAATTAACTCGTTCATATTTTTTACCCTATAAAGCTGGGAATATTTTGACTTTAAAGTAGAGAAGAGTCATAATTTCCACGTAAAAAAGGCATCCTTAGCCAATATCGATATCTCACGCCGTTTGCGAGATATTCGTGTTCGAATATTACATTGCACATCTTGTCGATTCCTAAAAAAAATTATTGTATATTTCATATTATTATTCATATTCATATTCACAAAATGTGCCTTGAATGTCGTGTACAAATTATTACGCCTCGATGACAACTGTCATTGTTTTCTATCTCTCCTATTAAACGTATGTGGAAACAAATTTTCTCTCAAAAAAGGTTCTCCAATCTTGAGTTGGTATTAATTAATTTGTAAAA
Organism: Cosmopolites sordidus; assembly: GCA_031761425.1. Classification (NCBI taxonomy): domain Eukaryota; kingdom Metazoa; phylum Arthropoda; class Insecta; order Coleoptera; family Curculionidae; genus Cosmopolites; species Cosmopolites sordidus. Next base: position 208,856 of record JARFXV010001495.1, on the reverse strand, counting down.
AATGCCCAGACTTAATCAGTTTTACTAACTGTGATTTAAAGGATATGCTCTGCGTATGCACAAGTAAATTACAATAGTCTCGTTGTAATTAGAAGATATGAAGAGCTCTACCCAACTAGAATCATCCCAGATCGACAAATTTTTCAAAAAAAATTCAATTAGTTAGGTGAAACAAGTTCGTTTTATTACAACAATCCTGGTGGATGAACCAAAGGTATAACCATAGAACAAGAAGAGAAGATTTTGATTAGTATCGTGGAAAATCCTGAGCTAAGCACTAGGCGTTTGGAGGCATCTACAGAAATTAGCAAATCTACCCTTTCAAGAGTTCCCCATGAGAAAAAATTGTTTTCAAAAAAGATATTGTTTACTGATGAGGCAACTTTTAACAGACGCGATATTTTTATCTGACGAAATAATCGTTATTACGCTCTGGAAAATCCACACCTACCAAGAAACCGACATTTCCAGCACGAATGTTCAATTAACGGTATTATCTACAATTTTTTAATCGGCCCATTTGAGTTTCTGCAAAGACTAAATGGAGATTAATATGTGCAGTTTTTAGAAAATGATTTATTAGACCTTTTGGACAGTATATCTCTGAACTTAAGACAAGACATGTGGTTCATGCAAGATGGGGCGCCACCGCATTTTACTGTTGCCGTGCGAAATCATTTGAATCTATATCGATGGATCGGGAGCGGTGGTGAGTTTCCTTGGTCACGTAATCCGTTAGACTTTTACTTGTGAGGTCATATGAAGTCTTTAGTTTACCATGATGAAATCAATACACGAGACGAACTTTTGCAAAAAATTCAACAAGCCGTCAATGTTATTAGAAATAAAGAAAATATCTTCTCAAATGTGAGGCGTCACTTAACAAAGAGCTTGCGAAAGTGTATTGAGGTAAACGGTGGACACTTTTTTAATTTTAAAAAATAATATTTTTAATAAAATCCGTTGTATTTTTAACATCTTATTGTTTTTTTCCTCGTATTCAAGGCACACTTTGTGAATTGTAAATTCTTCAGCCATCGACAAGATGTGCAATGGAATATTCGAACACGAATATCTCGCAAACGGCGTGAGATATCGATATTAAGCAAGGGTACCTTTTTTTACGTGGAAATTATGACTTTGCTCTATTTTGCAGTCAAAATATTCCCAGCTTTATGGGGTAAAAAAAATATTTAGCGATTACTAGCGATTTAATTCACCACAAAGCAAGCGCCCTCTAGGAACTAGACTCAAGCTAGTATCAAATTCGGATTTGTCCGAACCCAACTACCCCGATTTTGAACCAGATATTTTCAACCGTTTTTAAATTATTCAATATTTAGTTTCACTTTCAACACCCTGTATCTTTTTAATAACTAATATTTGCCAGCCTATTTATTCGCTAAATGCCCTTATTTTGATCTCTACTGTCACCAGTTGCTCTATGGCGGATAAGTTATCGAACACCCTTTGTAGGTCGCAAGGGAAAGTACTTTCGTAAATTTAATTAACGATTCTTTATATTTTGTTGAACAAATAATTTCCATATCACATGTATCCAAAACGCAACCATTTCTTAGGGAAACATTACTTTATTTTCTGAACAGATGGTAGCATCGCCAATATTAGGAAAATATATTCTCTTAACGTATTTTCTGAAAAAATGTAATATTTCTATAATACAGATCCACATGATTTTTGTAACATTGATGATTGCTCTTTTTGCGTTTCATTTAGGTAGTTATTACAACATCTTTTCACAGAAATGGCCTAGCACACCAAGAACTTGCTTCTCCTTTATATCATGGGATAATTAATATTATTTGTACCTGACTTATGAGTGGTTAATGTAGGAATTACCACAAGAACGTAAAGATGGCATCTCCACAGTATTCTAGGAATATTGTTGGCAGTTTTATTGTTTTTTGTAGTTTAGTTTGTTTCTGTCTCGTTTACAGTACTGTCAAGTGATTAAATTGATTTTATATAAAATGGCAAGTTCTAGTCGTAGTTTTTGCAAAAATCCAGCGAATAATTTTTTTATATATATGCGAACGATTTATTTTAAAGTCACACGCTAGGTCTATATCCAAGGAAGTCAAAAAAAGCTTTCTTTTATGTTTTATGTGTCAAATTGGAGACCACGATAAAAGATGGGCTCCTCCTGTTTGATGTATGAATTGTCACTTAAATTTAATGCAAATTCTAAGCCGTTTGCTGTTCCTATGATGTAGACAGAACCTACTGACCATGTGAGTGATTGCTACTTTTGTATCACAAAAACAAAATGGATTTCAAAAAAGCAAAGTACAAAATTCTATCTCTCTATATTAAGCTTGGACCAATGAATTAAGGACCTCAATTAAGTAATTAAGTAATTAAGTAAAACTAAGAGAAGGCATTTTTATTGGACCTCAAATAAGGAAGCTTCTGAGTGATTTTAGTTTTCAAGAAAAATTAATTGAAAAGAAATTGACAGCTTGGAAGTGTTTTATAATGTGTAGCGAAGTAATTTCCGGGCAACAAGAAGAATGAAAACTATAAAAACCTCATAGATGAACTTTTGAAAGCCTATGTAATACTAGGGTGTCGCATGTCCTTAAAAATCAGTTTTTACGCTTCCATTTGGATTTTTTTCGGAAGATTTGGGTGCAGTAAGCGACGAACAATGAGAGAGGTTTCACCAGGACATCAGGATGATGGAAACAAGATACCAGCGACGCTGGAATCCATCTGTGTTGGGCGACTGCTGCTGGTTTTTAAAAAGAGATGATGTTACAGAACACAAGAGGAAAAAGTGAAAGTTTTTATCACAGTATGACATCTCATGTAATATTTTTTATTCACATAATCGTCAGAATTATCATTGCATAGATTTAACTCATTTTACATGTTTATATTAAATACATTTAAGATTGTAAAAATATGTCGTCTCTTTTTTTTTCCCACCACCGACCCCTTGTAACAAAAAAATCTGTACGTGTTACAGTAATTAGCTTATCATTTTCGGATTTAGAACTACAAAATACTTCATGTACACCTATTTTCATCAATGTTACCTCAAAAAAGTTTAAACTTGTTAACCTGTGTAATAATTCATTCCATACGATTCCTCATAAATTTGGTTTGGTTTGTGGCCTGACAGCTGTTTCTAACCTATTTTCTCGAACTCGTTGAAAAAGTCCTGATATATTTCTAATCTGGTTGGTAACAGCTTCTCCGTAAATAATAAACATATCGTGATATTCACGTACATAAATCAATGTTGGTTTTAAATTAGATAGAAACACTGTAATTTTTGTCGCCAACACCCTTTGTCGTGGTGACCATTTCAGTTTTTTAATGCGATGTAACGACTTTAATGTTTTGGCTCGTGTATGGTGTGATACTTTAATTTATTCGTGAAATGATAATCAATTATTATTTGAATAGTTTAACGAGTGATTTTCAAGGTGGTCAGTTAGAAAATAAATACCACGTATGACTTCATAGAATAAGCCTATTAAAACAGATCAAATACAATTGCATTTAAACATAATTTACAAAAGAAATTCAACAACTATTAAATATATCACTTGTTGATACAGAATATGTGACTTTTCTCACATTCATTTCTAAGAACGACAACAAGCGTTTTTAAGATCACTTAAATAATGTTAGTTCGAAGAAAAATCCATATGAACATGTTGACAGTTCGGGGAGAGCAGTGGAATATTTTCAGTGATCATACAAAACAGTAATTTTGGTGATCTAGAAAATATTTTCTGCTTTTTATCATGAAATAAATGAATATTCATCCTGTCTTCAACTTACCAGGGGTGCCGGTTAATAATTTTTAATTTTTTCTTAAAAAAAAAACGTTTAGTTTGGGAGAAAGGTAAAAAATGGTTTATTTAAAGTATGCGCCATTACCATCTGCACATTTTTCTTATCTCTCTCGGAATTTGGGGATGTCCTCCTAGAAAAACCGTATGCCTTTTGAGGTGGTCCAGTCGCTAAGCCATTTTTCGACATTTTCGTAGGTGCTGAAGTATTTCATGGAAAGTGCGTGAGACATCGATGAAAACAAGTGGTAGTTGGAAGGGGTCAAGTCTGGTGAGGATGACGGGTGGGGCAAAAGTTTCCAGTCAAGTGCAGAAATGTTGTATCTTCACCGCTGCACGTTATTGTGCTGCAAAACCATTTTTTCGTGTCTTGTAGTCCATTCTGGTCGCTTTTCGATCAATGCATTGTTCAAATTTATCATTTGTTGACGGTAGCGAATGATATTAACTGTTTTACCTGGTTTCAGAAGCTCATGGTACACAGCGCCCTTCTGATCGCACCAAATGCACATTGTCTTCTTTCCAAAGCGATTCAGTCTTGCGGTTGATGTTGATGGTTGTCCTGGACAAAGCCATGATTTTCTCCGTCTCCATTCATAATCCGATGAAAAAAGTCGTTCTTTCATGCCGAGAAAGCAAACTTTCGCACACCGTTTTTCGCTGTTTCATCTGTCTGTCGTTCAGCTGATGTACTACCCGTTTTCTTGCATTCTGAATCTTTCCCATGGCATGCAGATGATCACAAATGGTTCGGCGACTAACATTTAACCTCTCTGCCATTTGTTGTTGAGTGTGCATATCGTCTTCAAATTTTTTTGGTTGACCATGGTGTTCTTTGTCTTCCAAGTCTAAATCATCACTTTTGAATTGTCTAAACTACCGCCCACAGACCTCTTCAGTTGGGATATTGTCACCATAAGTTTCCACAAGTGTACAATAGATTTTATTCGCGTTTTTCTCTTGAGTGAACAAGATAAGCAGTACGTGAAGAAACTCAAAACTCGACATGGTTATCACACAAAAAATTGACTTTAACTCGATATCGTTTAAACATCAATGGTGTTTTGAAAGGCACTGTCGTAGCAATAAAATGACATAAGAGATTAGACTGTGAACCGACCCGTGTTTCCAGCGCCATTTCTTAAAAAATTAAGATTTATTAACCGCCAAACCTCAGAATCAGATTTTTTTTCCAGCCGTATAGTTATTTTAGAGCGCCGTCTATCAGCTTCAAAACGAGGTAAAATATACGAGTCTGTTATGATTATAACCTCAAAAAATCAGGTGCAGACGCGATGTCGTGAGGAAAGTAACATTTGAGAATGACAGAGCCGAAGAAGGCGAAGACACTTCGATCGACTGGAATGGTCATGGTCAGTGGTTTCTGAGATTTGCAAGGCATTAGGTTCATCGACTATCAGGAAAGGGGAAAGACGATTACGGGAGTGATTATTATCGATATTTATAAAATTTTACGAAGAGTTGATAATCCCCAATCCCTCTTATTATTTTGACTTTTCAAAACTGAGTACTGTTGCGGTACTCTCCCCTCTCCTTTACGTTTGCGAACGTTTATTAGCGATGTCGACGAATCGAATTTGATTTGCTATACGATTTATCAATGAAGATATACAGAATTGGTCCAACATTGACAGTTTTCAAGAATGTAATCAATTTTTAGAAAAATTGGCTGTCATCAATGATGTAGCAGAACGTGGTGTAACATTGATTGAAGATTACAATAAGTGTTTCACCAAAGACAAAGAACAACTTCATAACTTATTATTAGAAAAAAATCCCGAATTTTAATAAAGTTAATTTAATTGAGTAAGTGTTTTTTGAAATTGGTAGTTCGCTATTATTTGTTAGTAATTAGAGATTTGTGATCTTTTCTTTTGTAAAATATGAATTATAAATAAACAAGCAATGATTTTTTTTTATCTACTCTATTAATACTATTCATTTCTAATTCATAATCATAAAAGGATATAATATCAAAGATAAAATTTTATAAATAAAAAGCCGCATATTTTTTACTCTTAGAGTTAGTTAAATACAGTAAAATGAATTTTCGTAGATAAACAACTCTTTAAGCAAAATCAAATTTAAATAAATGACGAATTTTGAAAAAAATTAGTGATTGTACTTAAAAAAAGTATTTTCGATATTAAGCCTTAAATGTTTTAATCAAGTAAGAAAAAATGAGGTCTAACGCAAAAAAAGCGATAAATTAATTTTAAATTCAAATTTAACCTTGAATAACTTTGGGAGGAGTAAATTTAACGAAAAATGTTAAGATACCTTTTTTGTAGGGCATTCAATTTCCTTTAAGAATGTGTATTGTATTTTTTCAAATATTGATTCGTTCATTAGTTACAAAATTTCAAATTTGAAAAGTACAATTGTAAAAACACATCAATGTTTAAGGCACGATTATATGGAAGCAGCTTGTTTGACATAAATTAATAATAAGATCTTTTTTGTAGAGAATTCAATTCCCTACAAAAATTTTTCAAATTTATTGTTTAGGAGTTTTGGACGAAAGATACGATTGCTATTAAAAAACCGAAAGTCGCCATGGGTTTTTTGTCATCACAAATAATATTTTCAGTATCCCTTTCAAAATGCATAGCTCTACAGGCCTTTGAGGCTTTACAATCTATCCCCAAAATGCTCTATTCGTTGCCATTCTTTTCCACTGTGTCACACTCATTCTGGTCAAATCCTACTCCACCTCCTGCAGTCACTTTCTCTTCGGTCTTCTCTTCTTCATTCTTCCTTTTGCCCCCTGTTCACAACCTGTTTTATCAGTCTGCTTTCTGGTAGCCTTTCTATATATCCGAACCTATTCAATATATCTGAACTAGGCTATTCACCCTGCTTGATGATTTGCATTGTTGGGGTTCTCCAGGTACCGTTATTATTTCTTCAATGGTCCTTCTCATCCACTGTTTCTCCTCCTTGATACCCGCTTAGCACTCCTAACACCCTACGCACCCACACCTCCAACATTATTTCACTGCTTTTCGTTAAGGCCCAGGTGTCTCCTCATTATTGTGTTATAAACTCCTACTTTGGCTCTCTGTTGCATTGCTGCACATTTATTTCCTTTTGAGAGTTCCTTTCATGAGGTGTCTCCTCATTATTGTGTTATAAACTCCTACTTTGGCTCTCTGTTGCATTGCTGCACATTTATTTCCTTTTGTTATTTTGTTACCAAACCTTAAACTCCACTTCCATTCCATGTTTGTCTGTGATGGTTGAGACAAGGTAACAAAAACGATCAACTTTTTCGAAGTTGGGGACTTTTTTCACTACTTTAATTTTCAGCCCTTCCTTGTATGTTTCGTCTTTTTTAATTCTCATTTTCATGTATTTTGCGTTGATTTTATTAACTCGGAGCCTGAACCTTTCTATTTCTCTTATTTATCTTACATGCTGGATAAGATTTCTCCCAGTTCTCGTGTTTCAATTATTACATCGTCTGTGTATTAAATAACGAGATTGACGCTGCTACAGAAGAAGTACGCATGCGCCAAACAGCAGTGACCAACAGCTGTTTAGCGTGAATCCATCTCTTTCCAATGCAGTCCTTCTCGCTTCTGTAAACAAGTCCGTATAACCGTAGCCTTCGTTCGCATTAAAGTTGCTTTTTGTTTCGCTGGAAAAATGTTAAGTGTAACAATAGAGCAACGAATTGTTCTGAAATTTCACTGGAAACTTGGAAAAACCGCTGCTGAAACTGAAATTTATTGAAAGAAGTGTATGGAAATTAATGTTTATCGCGTGCACGTGTTTTTGAATGGTTTAAGCGTTTTCAAGATGGCCGAGAAGACGTTGAAGATGATCCACGCCCGGATCGCCCTTCCACATCAAAAACCGTCGGTTAAGTATTTGTGCGATTGCTGAAACTGTAGGAATTGACAAATAATGCGCCCGGCAAATTTTACATAACAATTTTAACATGCAAAAAGTGTGTACCAACATGGTACCTAAAATTCTCACGTTTGAACAACAAAAAGCTCGCAAAAATTTTTCGAATCGGCAATTCAAAATTCAAAGCAATGATAATTGTTTTTTTCGATATTCGTGAGATTGTGTACCTTCACTGGGTTCCTGAATGTCAAACTATTAATCAACATTTACGTTCTTGCCGAACTCAGTGAAAGAATTAGGAAAAGTCATGTGGTGTTCTAGCAAGATAATTCGCCGGTCCTGTCCGCATTATCTGTCAATAGATTTCTAACCAAGTACAACATCCCAGTGTTAGACCATCCGTCTTATTCACCGGGTCTTCGGCCGTGCGACTTCTATATGTTTCCTAAGGTGAAATCTGGATTAAAAGGAACAAGATTTGAGCCTGTTGAAGCTATGAAAAAGAAAACGGCAGGCGTTCTGAAGCAGCTGACGGAAGAAGACTTTCAATGCTGTTTCGAACAATGGAAGATTCATATAGAGCGTTGTAGGGATAAATATGTATGAAATCAAAATAAAATGTTTTACAGCATCAGTCTCGTTATTTAATAGCCACACCTCGTATATATATAAAGTGAATATTTCTCGTAGCAAGTTTTTAAGAACATTTTTTTGATATTCGAAAGTATAATTTCCACATGGATTCACTAATTCATTATTTAATTTTCTGTCATAAAACAATCAACTATTGAGTTGATATCTATAACGTTCGTTGATATCTATAACGTTATCGAACGTTCTTCTTTTATGAGGCATGTCAAAATAATCGTATCATTTATTTCTCATCGACTACGATCGTTAAATTGCAATCAAACATGAGGAAGTTGGAGAACGTAGCATTTGTAACAATTTTGTTTATATTTCATTAATATTAAAGTACTTTGGATCATTTAATGCATGTAGTTTTCGTCGGAAATTAGTAAAGTCGTTATGATTTTTAACAACTTGGATTTTATCTGGGTTATCATGCAACAATCTGGGTTATTTTTGATGTTTTTTTACCATACTAAAAAATTTAAGCATCATTAGCATACACCTACACAACTTTTATGACAAAAACTGGGTAATTTAAAGTTGGTATGTTATTTTAATTCGAAAAATAAACGAGGTTGGCTCACGTAGAGAGTTTGTCTTAATTATAGTATGGTGAAAAGTATTTTCTTGAATTAAATGGGTAGGACCATGTTGCCAACTCTCTGAAAAATTAGGAAGCTCTCTGTATCAAAAGTAGGAATTTTGTATACAAGGTGTAAGAGAAATAACTTTCGTAAATTTAATAAACAATTCGTTATATTTTTTTTGGATAAAAATATTCAGTTTCCTTAAATCCATTAATCCAAAATGTAACGATTTCCGCGGGAAATAATATTTTATTATTCATTCCATTCCTTTCATTCATTTGTTCCATTCGTTTCAGCATAATTTTTTTTTGCAAAATAACAAAAACTTACACAGAAATGTCGTTTAATGTCAAAGTTGAAATTTCCAGCACTAATTTTTCACACCATAACACGTTTTAAACAATTTACATCTCATTAAGAAACACGTGATTAATAGTTTTAAAAATTAAATCTTCAAAATGTTCATCATTTGAGTCTATGTAAGCCTGACACCGTTCGAAATTATTTTCCCTGGTCCTGGTATATTTCGAATATGGCATATGCATATGGGGATCATCTCATTTAATTACTTAATATGACGTTGCCACTTACATATTTTGGGTGATGTATGAGTGATTCTTAATTAAAAAAAAAATGTTTTATTAACAAAGATCATTAATTAATTTTTAGTTTATTCGTTAAATAATTCAATTTTTCTATTGGAACCTTCGGTGTGAAACACTAAACTTAAAAATATTTACCACTAAGCATCGAATCACTTTTTTTTTAAGTTCTCGACGCACGTTTTGCTAACCATGTTAGGATCATCAGAAGATGATTTAATCTAATTCCAAAACTAAACTTTGTTCTATTTATATGAGAGCTCTAATTGCTAACCTACTACCTAGGAAACGTACTACCTACCTAATGAACCATGTAAAAAAAGGATACAAGAAAAAAGAAAAAAATAAGAAAATAAGGGGAATAAGAGAACAAAAGAAAAAGAGTTTACTGATCCTTACATTAATAATTGAAAAACTTGATCGAACGCAATAGGTCCTTTATCCCGGTTCATGATTTTCTTGCATTTTTATATTTGAATGCTTTCATATGCATCCAAAGCCCTATTGTTATTTAGACTTTTAATTAGTCTTAAATTACTAATGTCTATATTGCGGTCATGTTCGATTGCATGCTGGGCAATACAACATTTTTCATTTCTCCCATATCTAATGTAGGTAATGTGTTCTTTATTTTTTTTTTTTGCTTAATATACTTTCGATCATAATAACAATCAATCAGCCATTGATTCTCCAACATACAGCTTGGCAAAATGGTTAACAAAGGAATTTGAAAATCTACCAAACCAACTACCTTCGTGTTCTATGATAAATTCAACAAAATTCATAGAAAAAGTCAAAAAAACTCATCTACAGGAAGGTCAGGTCTTGGTTTCCTTTGACGTATCATCGTTGTTTCTGAGTGTCCCGATTCCACATACCTAAGGGTGGAACTCGAGTTAAATGGTTTTAATAACAAGATTGTTATTAGAGTACCTCCTTAACAAGATTATGCATGAAGCAAAATTATTTTCAACTTAATAACAGGTTTTACGAACAACAAGAAGGAACGGCAATGGGCGATCCTCTGTCAACGTTCTTAGCTAACTTATTTATGAGTAAATTTGAAATCGAAGCGAAAAAATGAATTCATTTATTTTCCAAACGTATGATTAAGATATGTGGATGACATTTTTGCAATTTTCGATTCAAAAAATGAACATTTAGATGATTTTATTAAGAACTTAAATAGTATATCCCAAAACATAATATTCACGAATGAGCTCGAAAACAACAATAGTTTACCATTTCTCGATGTTTTAGTCAGTAGAAAAACACCAGCACTTTATTGATATATTCCTAACAATTCGAATAATAGCTTCCAATACCAGATGGCTAGTTTAAATTTTATGGTAAATGGATTAATCAATTTTCCTTTAAACAAAGATAATTGTAACAAAGAACTAAAATTGATTATGACGGTATCCGAAGTGAACGGTTATAATAAGAACATTGAAGATAAATTAATTAGAAAACAAGTTTAGAAAATTATTGAAAGAATCTTTGACTTTTCAAAAGGATCAGGACAAAAATAAATTCTTGGTTATACCGTTTGTTGAAAAAAGTGGACATTAAGGTTGTGTACAAACCATATAATGAATTAAGAGAAGTCCTGGGTAAAGGTCAAAAAAGTCAAAGGATAAAGTAGATCAACTTGAAAGCTCATGAATTTACGAAATTAGCTGCCAAGAGTGTGATCGAAGGTATATTGGGCAAATAAGAAGACCCATATTAAAGAGATATAAAGAACACATTGCCCACATAAGATATGGGAGTATTAAAAAATCTTGTGTTGCCCAGCATGCAACCGAACAAGACCACAATATAGACGTTAGTAGTTGGTTAAAAGTAGTTGACTGGTTAAAAGTGAAAATAACAATAGGGCTTTGGATTCATATGAAAGCATTCAAGTAGAAAAATGTAAGAAAATCATAAACCGGGATAAAGGACCTATTCCGTTTAGTCAACTTTTTCTATTCTTAATGTAAGGGTCAGTAAACTACACCGTTCATCTTTTTCTTTCTTTTGCTCTCTTTTTCCCCTTTTTTCTTTTTTTTTTCTTTTTTCTTGTAAAAAAAGTGATTCAGTGTTTAGTGGTAAATCTCTTTGAGTTTAGCGTTAAATAATTACCAATTATTATTTGCCAAATATGCTTTTACACATATTTGCTTAAAATGATACTTCCTATCATTAGCTTTTCGATTGGCGATTTGATAGCTCTACATTTTTTTTTTCGCGGACACGCTTAGTTTTTTATCCTTGTTGTAAGGAAGTTTTTTCTTTCAAATGATGTGAAGAATCATCTCTTATATCCTGCATTATGGTAATCCTCATTGACCTTAATATTTTTACTATTTTGTCCATGTTAGTCTTTGTAAGTGTCTGTGTTTGGGATAGAACAAGGCAGATACATTGGCCAAGATTCAAGGTGAAGGTTTTTAGTTATTGACCTGCATCATTATTTATTTAAAGGCTTGTCTTACAGCTTAACGTGGTCTCCGAATCAGGATGTTTAGCTAATGATGAACCAGGATCAAAAGCCTCCATACAGGCTCCATCAATCCATAGTTTGTGCTTAATTTCTATTTTCTCGAAAAGTACACCAACCTATAATGATCAACACGGAAAATATAAGGCAGAATAAATTCGTAAGGCTAGCTTTCTGATATAAGTATTAGACTTCACACTAGCTCTAGACGATACATTATAAAAGTCGCAACTACAACCAGCGCCGCCTGTTGAATCCAAAATAAACTAACAAGCACTTTTTCTTTGTATTGTGAAAGTTAAGAACTGGTAACTTTTACGACATATTTGAACTTTAAGGTTAAGTACGGCTCATTTGTTTATAATTAGTAAATAATTTTACATGAAATTTATGAATTATTCCAAGTGAAATACGGGCCATAAAAGAATAAATATGGTTGCCAAAATTGGAAGCGTGAAAACTTATATGTCAAGTTTAAGACCTTAGTTTCAATATAATTAAATAGGTATATATATACTTTATATCAGCCTTTATTTTAAATCTATTCAGAATTTATTCACAAATAATTAATACGGAGTTAATATAGAAAATAATCTCCACTATTTTCGATGATTTTTTGGATAAATTCATTGATGCTTTTTGGTATGTTGTCAATTATTTATGGTATGTTGTCAATTATATATTTTTGGTATGTTGTCAATGTTAGACCGTAGTGTCTCAACTGGGGTGGGACCACCCCAGTGGGCGCGAAAGCCTTCCATGACGACAGTAGCAGGACCAGTGGCAAATGGGGGGCGTTAAGACAGTCAAGAAATTAATATAATAAAATACTTTGAAAATACTTACTGTTTTTATGAATAAATATTTGATTTAGCTATCAAAAACTTTTATCTTATTGTTATCGCTTAAATAAGCGTTAAAATTAAATTGGCATTAGGTATACGTATAACTAATTCGGTTTAGTATTGTTGGTGACAAGTATTTGCAAGTTGGTAAGCAAAGACGCAATCAAGCAGCAAGTTTCGTCAAAAATATAGGACCTTGTAATGACTTGTCTACAGAAGAAGTGTACCGGCATAGTAATGAAGCGAAGGCATATAAGTTGCTGCGTGCACGAAATAAAATCTATAAAAGGCAAGAATAGATCTAGAAATGTTTTGTTATTTTTGTGTGCTTCGTCAATAAACCATATTCGTGAGTGATTAGTGAGTGATAAGTCATTATAACCATTATTTTTATAACTATCGATAAATGTGTTGAAAAGTTCATTTATTGAAGCCCTGGCAAACTTTGTATTTCAAAATGTCTAAATCTAAGAAGAGATGCCGGCAGTACAGCACTGAATATTTAAAATATGGGTTTACGCACTCTCCTACGAACCAATCATAATCTATGAGTTTAATTTTCCAAAAAGTTTTATTCAAATGAAACCATGAAGCCTTCTAGGCTACAAGAGCATTTGAATAAAATGCCTTCTAATAAAAATGACAACGATTTATCCTGTTTAAGGATTGGAAAATAAATATTTAAAACAGCAAACTTTTACGGGAAGTCCTCTGTTAGAAACCTCGTCTGCACCTTGAGGTATATAATAATATTTCCACGGGTTATATCCACAGAAGATACACATATATACATTTATTCACTAAAATTCACAAATACTTCACTATACTTTTGATGACTCAACTTCGATTAAATAACGAAGCGCATCTCTTATCATACGTTCGATTCATAAATTAAGAAAAAAAGTGTCAACAGTTATTATTTGATAAAATTTTGGAAAACGAATTGGGGGGAATTGATACTCAATACCATGGACAAGTGTTTTAAGAGAAAGAATTTCCTATTCGTAATATTTTGTCGGTTTTGGCTCATAAGGGTCAGGGTTGTTATAAGGGTTTCATAACGCATTTAAAACAAGCAGTACCAAAATGTACTCGCTGTACATTGTGTTATTCATCGTCAGTATTTAGTTACAAAACATAGGAATAAACGACCGCATACGTCATTCCATTACGTTATTAGAGCAGCCAATAAAATTAAAAGCTATTCATTAAACGACAAATTATTTGGGCAACTTTGTAGTAAAATGATGAAGATTACAATCTCTTGGTGCAGTTCGGAACGAGACTCTGAGGTGATCGGACGTGTTTTGTCTGGTCACCATGGGGACAGATAACAGTGTCGGTTGGTAGTCTCGGTCGCCGACGTACAGAGCTGGCCAAGGGAGCGGACAACCCCGAAGTGTCGTTTCCGCTAGACGGCACTTCAACCCTAACCAAGAGAATAAGTCTTAGCCCCGAAGTTGGTGAAGAACGAAGCACCGGGACCGGCAGCAACACCAAATCCTTCTTGCCCGGACTCGCTAACAAGGAATAAACAGTGTAATACTGTAAGCAGAGGATGGATTCTGTGATGGTCGGATGCGTTGTGAGCGCGCTGGCCATCGTGGGGGCAGACGTCCATGGCTGTTGACCGTTCCAGCAGCGGGAGTCCGAACTGAATTAGGGAGCGGGCACCCCCCGAGGTCCGTCACGCAGATGCGCGGCGGCCTCAAACCTAACCAAGAGAATAAGCCTTAGCCCCGAAGACGGTGAAGATGTGACGCACTGGGACCGACAACAACATCCAGTCCCTCCATTCTGTGCTACCAACAACATCAAAACAAAACCACTAACACCGGTATAACAACAAGAAAACAAAAAAGACAACATCAAGAAAACAAAAATAAAACAAAACAGAATAACATCAAGAAAACAAAAAAGAATACGCCAAAACACCACAGACACGAAGAAGAACCGAACAGTACACCAGTTCATTCAAAAAATCCAGCGTCAATGACCAGCGAACCAACCAATCAATCTACGAACAAACTTCCACTGGACTCGACCCTCGCGGGTCGTTTCCGGAGCTGTAATCACTATCACTTCGGTCGATTAATCTCGACCAGTACCGTATGGTATTAACCGCGCCAAAAGGACGGCGCATAAAACCCAGATTGCGACTGACGCGAAACAGTCGTAATCGATAACAAGAGAACAAAAGTAAGGGCCTCAGGGTCAACTTGACACACAGGACAAGCAGTAGTAGTCTCTTGGTGCTGCACACAGAAGTTCGTTGTTTCTCAAAAGATATTTGTTTGAGTCGTTTTTTCAATCTATTTGACTCAGTAATGGACCTTCTTGAAAACTGGGATGAAAAACTGCGCGAAAACCTGATTATATCCCAAAATGACATTGTTTATTTGACAGATCTATTTAAAATATTTAATGAAGTAAATTTATAATTGTAGGGACATGAGTTGAATTTAATTAAAACAAAAAGAGTCATTGCTACTTTTGTGAGAAAACTTCTTCTGTTCAAACGAAATCGAGGTAGATGTTAACACAGCCACTTTCCCACATTATCAGCAGTCTCTGTAAAACAGGAACATTTACTTACTTACTGATTTTACAGAGCAATTACTATTGATTTTACAGAGCAATTCGAGGATAAGTTAAACACGAATGTATCGAGTTGGATTTTAGATCCTTTCATAAATGCAGATTCTGCATAATCATCATATTTACAAGAGGAACTCGTAGAACTCACCACTAACGATAACTAAAAGTAAAATTCAGAAATGGATACTAAGAGTTCTGGCTTCAAAAATCAATACCAGATTTCTACCCTCGATTGTAGGCAATAGTACAGAAAATTTATATCGCATTTTCTTTACTTATTTGGCTGAGCGTGGATTCAGTGCAGTAACAATTTTTTCTGTCTAAGAAAAAGAACAGACTGCACATCACTGAACGTGGTGATTTGCGACTGATGTTAACGAAATTGGAATCCAGTTTTACCAAATTGTTAAAACTCCACCAGCTTCAACCATCTCATTATTTTTTTTTTATTTCTTAATCAATTTATGTTTATTTTTAAATTTTTAATAAATAATTATTTACTACATTTGATGGCATTTTTAATTAATTTATACTTTGTGGTTCTAAATAGATAGACACATAAAATAGGTATAGATAATGTGTACCCATATTTTAATATTTGATATAATTAACTATTTTGAAAAAGGGGGTATTGGATTTTTGGGGGGTGGTCCAGATAATGTTAGGAACCTCTGTTATAAACTATGTAAAGAAGTAAACTCGAAGAGAGGTAGACTAAAGACATGGCGGCAGAAGAATGTGAGAAGAAATGCTGAAGAGCACGTCAAGCAATTACAAGGGGCTGCTGGAAATTGATCTGGATGGAGGCTATGGCGGTAAGACTCACTAACGGGCTGTATCACCACAAGGAGAAAAAAAAGAAGAAAAAATCTTACGAGATTCTGATGAAAAATAAAACTGTTTCAAACGTTCATTCAGAAAATATTTGGTGCCATATTATAAATAGAGTAGAGTGGGGCAAAATTCCTATTTATGAATTTTATCCAACAGCAAAATCTGGCAACGCGTACACTAATCTTTATTAGTTCTCTAGGTGTTTAAGTCTCTAAGAAATTTAAACAGTATTTCGATAAGATTTGTGAAAAATAGGAGGTAAGTTGTATTTTGGATAAAAATAATCTTATTTTCTCATCTTAATATTTAAGATATTTTATGAAATCAATAGTTCTAATTGTAAAACAAAATATGGCCAACTTTTAGGTTATGTTTTAAGAATCTACAATGGTAGTGCCTCCCGTATGGCTGCACGTGGCAACAGAAACTATTTTTAGTGTCCTCGACATGTGTGGCAAAAGTCCGATGTTCAGGGTGGGGGAGGAGTCTGCAAGAGGACTTTTGCCTCATCAGAACAATTTGTAATTTTTCTTATAAGGTTTATTTGTTTTAGGTCATATAAAAGAAAAATAAATAGAAAAACATGTATGGAAGAAACGTTACAAACAGCTGGGCAAAGAATAAATTAAGGTATTTCCAAAAGAACCGCCGCAAAAGAGCTTGGAATAAATGAATCTACTCTACGAAAGAAATTAAAATCGGGGCATGGTGTTGATAGCTTGGGAACTGCCAAAAGCTGGTTAATCGGTTTTATAGTATCACGTTTAAAACTTTAAGAAAAATCGTGTCATAGGCAGTTTTAAACAACATAAAAAAACCCATTAATCCAAATTCAAGACTAGTTGGCAAAGATTGGGCAAATAGTTATTAAAAAATACAACTTATCATTGCGGGTTCCTCACGCCACTAGTTTATCAAGAATGATGGAGTTTAACGAATTTCAAGTTAATTTGTTTTTTGAAAATCTATCAGAATTGTTCAAAAATTTAATTGTCCACCAAGTGCTATCTACAATATGGATGAGAGTGGTATTTCAACCGTTCCTTACAAAATATCAAAAATTATTAGCATGAAAGGCAAAAAATTTATGGGAAAAATATCTTCAGCTGAACGTGGGGAAATAGTCACTATTGTTTGCGCTATGAATGCGGCGGGTAGTTTTGTTCCTCCCGCGATAATATTTCCTAATAAAAACGATAATGAAAAACAAGCTGATGGATGGGGCTTCACGAGAATCTACAGCAATGTGTTCAGACTCGAGAACAATTCTTCCTACGAGAGTTTAGAAGCTATAAATTATTGCAGAGACAAATTTATTCATCTATTGACGATACCATCCCACAGCAGTCATAGAATCCAATCTCTGGATCGCTGTTATGTTAAGGCACTAAAAATCTTTTATGCTGATGAATGCGATGAATGGTTGACAACAAATGCTGGTAGAAATATTACTCACTTTCAGAGTAAAAGGCTTTGAAGTTTGTGGAGTATATCCAATAAATAAACATGTATTCACAGGTCATGTATCAATGGCCACAGATAAGAATGCAAATGAAGTCAATCCCCAATTAAATAACAGTGATTCTATTCACCTAGCGACAATATCAGAAGAAACGGCTTTAATAAGAAACATCGCGGTCAGCAAACACCTTTAACACTAGAGAAGTTGGAGCCGGCATTAAACCAGATTCCATTTCCAAAACGAAAAGATGAATAAAAAAGAAGAAGAGAGGGAAACAAATCGCTAATACTCTCTAGAATCCCTAACAAATTAAAAATGGAAGGTCTGGCTGAAGAGAAGTTGAGAAAGACAAAGCGCGCTAAAATAAAAAGAAAAATTACAGAGGATGTTACTTGTGAATCAAAAAAAAGGATAAGGTAAAGTAGAAACTATCTGATGATGTGTGTCCAGGATGCTATGAACCCTATAAAGACCCTCCCATTGAAGAATAGATTCAGTGTAAGGTTTACAAAAAGTGGTTGCATGAAGAGTGTACGTCGTTTGACAACATTGGGATTTTCAATGCGATTTATACATTTAAAGCGTGTGCGGATATTTACCCCACATAAATCGGACTTTTGCCCCACATACAGGGCAAATGTCATGATATTTTTATTTATTACCAAATAAGTTTTTCTTGTTTGTCACGAAAATGTGTTGTTTTGCGTATTAGTTGGAGGTAATGTTTGAGTACTTTATATATTAAAATGTGTTTTTTTGGGGTTTGTGGGTTTTATAATTATCTCTCTTCTACCACTCTACTCTAAAGTTTATTTTATTTTACTACTGACAAGTAACAGATATTTCGCGGCACGATATCTAAACATCTCAAGGAAAAAATAATATAACACTAAGTTTAAATAACAATTTCATCGATAATAAACATTTATAAATATTTATACCTGATATGTATTACGTGACTTCTCCACTAGTAGTACAGGTTCTGTGTTGTAATAAGTTCATTGATTGATATTTAATTGGTCAATAGTTAATTGAAATTTGATTGGCCGCTTGATTGGATTAACTAGTGTCACTGGCTTTGTAAATCACTGGGCGAGCTACAATTTTGATAATAACCTTGGAATGAAAAGCGCCGAAATTGCCGCGAAGTTTTTTGTAATACGAAGAAATCTACGGTAAAATTTACACCGAATTGTGACGGTTGCTTTTATAAGAATTTCTTCTTTCAATCCTGTACTTTCATATTTGGTTTCGATCTGTTGTTCGAGAGTTGAAGAACAACCAGATTACTAAACGTATAAAAACTTGATTTATTCTAATCGCGACTTTCCTAAACGTTCTATTTATATATTGCTTTTCAATCAACATAAAATGCAACAAAAATATATCAGTGACTATAGTGTAATAGAAGAAATATACTTAGGAAGTTACTCAGGTTATTGCAGTGAATTGTTATACGAGGCTTGTTCGAAAAAGTTTCAGTCTGATAAGTAGCCACCTTGCAATTTAATACATTCATTTAGACCAACGACGTTCCAACTTTTTAAAACCTTCAGTAAAATGAGCGTCCAAGCGTTTGTCTGAGTTTTGGTCTCATCATTTGAAGCGAATTTTCGTGCTGCGAGTCCGTTCTTCAGGATTGGGATGAGGAAGTACTCGATCGATTGATCGAATCAGTCCAAGGCCTCTTCAATCTCCCTACATCTATTTCTATTTTGGGCAGTCCGAACCCTTTCCGTCGTTACTTGATGTATGTTGTCCGTCCATCTTTCCTTATATCTGATTAATATCTTTTGATTAAATTATCTAATTTAATAAATTATTTTTTTTAATTTAAACCTCAATCAGTATAGAAAAAGACTATATCTATAGAATGTTCCAACAAATAATAATATTCCTAATACCATCGAAAAAAATCAGCCAAAATTAAAAAAAAAAATGTTAAAATGAGGTGTTCTATTCAAACTATCATATCTAGGCGAAATTAATAGATAAAAACTTTGTTCCAACGGTATTTAAAACGGGACTTAATGTATTTTCATATACTTATTACATAATTTAGCTTTATTTAAAAAAAATATATTTATTTAGTTAGGTAAAGATCACTGGTATGATGCTCTTCAAAAACCGATTCGGTCTCGCTTTCACTCTCTTTGTCGTCGAAAATATCAGCTGCCTCATATAACGCTTCTACTTCAGACGCATACCGCGTACGAGAACGCGTTTTCATTTTGAGCTAAACAGAAAATGAATGAAACCGATAAATAAATGTTAAAAAAATCAAAAATCAAAGTTTGCAATAAAAATACTATAGAAAATATAATATTTATGATTTACTTACCACAAACTGTGTGGTAAGATCGAAGAAAATACACTATTTGCGCAAAAACGTTACTTAAATAAATGGACAAAACACTGACACAACAGCACTGTGTGGCGTATACCCATAGACTGACACATTCATTTTTTACACATTCTCGTTTATGTTCATTACTTTTGTATTTCGTCCAATTTGTACATGTGAAACCATGGCCATTTCCATGGATCTTTGTGTGCTTCTTACTCTTATCATTCTCTTCTTCGTCACTGTTATCATCTCTAATCTATATGTTGTAACCGGGAGTATGCATGTTTTGTAAATTTTTCGTTTTAGGTTAGTAAATATAGTTCTTCATTATATGGTTGAGAGAGAGAGAGAGAGAGAGAGAGAGGGTGGAGAGCTGGTATTGATTCTTGAAGCCAAAACTCTTGATATCCATTTCTGAATTTTACTTTTACTTCTTCGTTAGTTGTGAGTTCAACGAGTTCCTCTTCTAAATTTGATGATTCTGCAGTATCTAAAAAAATAAAGTTGATGATGATCGAGAAGAGCCGAAAAGTCGGATCAAAAATTTAATTACACCACCTTGTACATGAGAAAAAGTGGCCACGTAAATGTCAAATTTATTTTGACATATCTCTGCAAATAGAATCAGAAACGAATAAAATCCAAATCGCCAAAATTCGGGTTTTTCCTCATATCTTCGGAATTTTTAAAATTTGGAAACGTGACGTTGCAGAGCTCATT
This sequence comes from Cosmopolites sordidus, assembly GCA_031761425.1. Taxonomy (NCBI): domain Eukaryota; kingdom Metazoa; phylum Arthropoda; class Insecta; order Coleoptera; family Curculionidae; genus Cosmopolites; species Cosmopolites sordidus. The sequence goes on along the minus strand of JARFXV010001495.1, from coordinate 188,043 downwards.
GAGGTGCAACTTTTTTATAATTTAATCGTCTCTGTATGTCTTATAGTTTCCGAGATCGCTGTAAAGTGCATTCTTATCTGGGACACACAGTATATGTATGTGTGTGTTAATATGCAAGGTTTGCTCGAATAGCTCCTTTAGCGCTATTTTCGAGTCTGCTAATACGTTCGTCCATTTGTGTTAATTTCTCCATTATTTGTTGAAGAGAGTCTTGAATAGAAACGTTTTGATTTTGTTCTTGGGTAGGGCTTTTAGGCTTACCAGTAACTGTTTCGCTAAAAGATTTTTTTTCCCGCACTTGCGATGTCGGCTGGCGCTTGTTAATTATTTCTTTGTGGCTGTTTAGGAAGAGTTGGTTTCTTGGTACGTTTATCCTTTAATTTTTGCATTTCTTTGGCAACTATGCATCCTCTGTAGTTGGCTGGATGTCCTTCTCCACAGTGTACACATTTTGGTTGGGTATTTTTTGGTTATCACATTCCATTGTGAGGTGCTTACCAGTACATCTAACACAACGTGGCTCCATAGCGCAGTATTTTTGCTTGTGACCGTATGCTTGACATTTTTTACACTGTGGCACCAGCCTGGATTTTCTCAATGGTAGAATTTCAACTCTGACTCCTAATATATCAGTTATTCCGTATATTTTATCCACACTCTCGTTGTGGTTAAATGAGAGCATGAAACATATTTAAGGGTTGCTTTGTTTTATATTTTAATTTTGGGGTGGCTTCTATGAGTTTGTAGCCTCGTTTTTGCATTTCTTGTACAATATGTTCTGGTTTTACAGAGTGATGCAGTCCGTTTACCAAAACTTTAATTGGCCTATTCTGCTTATTCTCATAAGAATGCCAAGAATATTTCTTTTCATTTAATGCTGCTGAAAGCATTTTAAAATTTGTCTCATTCTGTAGATTAATTTTAATATTCTTGTCATTAAGGACTTTAATCTGAGCGTTAGGAAGTATGTATGTATATATATATATATATATATATATATATATATATATATATATATATATATATATATATATATATATCTATATATATATATATATATATATATATATATATATATATATATATGTATATAATATATATATATATATATATATATATATATATATATATATTATATATATATATATATATATATATATGTATGTATATATTTCTTCCGGGTATCAAACCGTTCGTTTAACGAAAGTCCTATCGCCTACTCGAGTAGGAAACAAGGCAAAAAGAGCTAAAGCATGTATATATATATATATATATATATATATATATATATATATATATATATATATATATATATATATATATGTATATATATATATATATATGTATATATATGTATATATATATATATATATATATATATATATATATATATATATATATATATATATATATATATATACATATATATGTATATATATATATATATATATATATATATATATATATATATATATATATATGTATATAATATATATATATATATATATATATATATATATATATATATATATATATATATATATATATATATATGTATGTATATATTTCTTCCGGGTATCAAACCGTTCGTTTAACGAAAGTCCTATCGCCTACTCGAGTAGGAAACAAGGCAAAAAGAGCTAAAGCATGTATATATATATATATATATATATATATATATATATATATATATATATATGTATATATATATATATATATATATATATATATATATATATATATATATATATATATATATATATATATATATATATACATATATATGTATATATATATATATATATATATATATATATATATATATATATATATATATATATATATATATATATATATATATATATATATGTGCTGTTGCCACATATTTTTTGTCCAACCGCTTGGATTAATAATAACGAAGTCAACCCGTTAGTTTTTATAAATAAATAATAATTGATTAATAATGATAAAGTTTGTTTTATTATAATAAATAGAAATTGTGAATTTCTGTAACTATTATAAGTTTCAGAAAATCAAAAACTCTCATCACTATTTTGACTCATAAGTATCGCTCGTACTTTCTTAAAGAATAATATTAAGAACTGAAATGTGAATATGGCGGTGTACTTTGTATTGTGATGATAATATACTGCACGAAATTATTATCGGCTCAATGTTTAGGTACAACATAAATTTGATCGAGATCAACTTGACCACTCGCATTTCAATCTCCGATTCGTTGCAAGAACACCGAAAAATTATCCTCGTAATAAATAACCCGAAGATGAACCATTCTGAAGTGAGAGATTATTGGAAAACAATGTTGCGACGTATTATTTTTAAATAGAATTCATTCCATGCATTCATTAATTACTCTAAAGATTATGATATCTGTTTAAATGCTAATTTGTTTATCTAAATTAGTACTATTAAATTTTTTTAATTAACCATAATTGAATTAAAATTATTTTTAAACCAGTAAATTTAGCTTATAATGTTTTAATTATAGTTTGGATTAATTTTGAGAGGACCGGAAAGAGACGAGACTACAATTAGTCTGGTGAAAGTATTTGTCAAGATTATTATAATCCGAGGATAGAGCGATAAGTCAAATGATTTTCCGATAGATGGCATTGCGACCGCAAAGGTGCTTCCTTTCTAGTAAGGCTCCATGAATTTCTACCTGATGTGACAGTTTTGTTTTGACAGTATTCGAAAACAGGTAATTTCGAAATGTTTGATCTCACGGAAAAAAAAATCAAATTTCGGGTTGATAAAATATTTTTGCTTGGAAAAGCCATTATGCAAACCGAGGAAAAGTTGAGGAAGCATTACGGGGACTCGGCTCCTCTACAATTCATGGTTGATCAGTGGTTTACTAAGTTTCGATGTGGTTAGCAGGGAGTGACGCTTTCCTTTAGGAGGAGGGGGCTCTTCCACTACTGAGGAAATGGTCAACAAAATCCATGCCGGGACACAGAGTGAAGATTGGAGAGTTTTTCGCCACTATCTAAAACTCGAAAAATATCAAAAATACCTGTTCTTATTTAAAGAAAGAATCACTGGGTAAAAACAAAAAACTAAACGGAGACAAATTTCTCAGTGATTCTTTTTTGTAATAAATTTGCCTAACGAACAAAATTTTAAAGATATAAAAATGTTATAAAAAAATTTTACAAACTTTTAACGTTAACGTTTCGGAGGGTACTCTCCCTCCGTTTTCAAAACTAAACTAAAAAATAAATTATATTAATTTGTGCTATATAAAGTAACGAGTGAAAGTAAATATATTTTTTTGTATATGTCAACGATACTTACATTGACAACAATAGATTTTCATGACAGTGACATACTACCAAAAAATATATATAGGTAATGTTTATTGTGCTGATTGTGTATTCAAATATTAAAATGTGCTTAATTGTATTCTTAAGAATCGGGAACCATATTGAATTTAAATCTACCGAAGGCATAGCAATACAGGTATTTTTATTTAAATTAATTATAGCGATTTCTTTTAATCTTCTGTATTTTTGTTACCGATTCTTTTAATACCGTTTTGGAATTATTCCAATTGATTTTATGACCCGATTCCCATGCGTGTTGACAAATTCTAGATTTATTAAAATCGCCCTTTCTAAGAAGGTTTTTTCTTTTCTTTTTCTCTTTTACTCTAACATCTAACGGTCTAGATGTCTCACCTATATAGAATTTACCACATTCGCAGGGAATTTTATAAACCACATTTTTGGTATTTTGTTGTATATTGTTTGGTTTAGTCTTTGTTAATAGATATCTAAGAGTATTTTTTATTTTAAATGTCGTACTTATGTTGTATTTATTTCCTACTCTTTTAATTGTGTCAGAAATACCGCGGATATAAGGAATTGTGATGTTAATTGTTTGAGAGTTATTATTATTGTTATTAATAACTTGTCTGTTCAAACTTGTCTGTTCAATCAAAATTTTTAAGCGATTTATCTATAAAATGTTTTGGGTAATTGTTTTTTATTAAAATGTCTTTTATGTGATTTGTTTCTTTTTGTAGTGTATCACTGTCGGTATTTGAGTGATTTGAAAAGAAATTGAGATACCTATCTGTGTTTGTCGGTTTTCTGTAAATTGTAGTTTTTAATGTGTTGTTTTGTTTTATTATTAAAGTGTCGAGGAATGACAATTTATTCTCCTTCTCCATCCCTAAAGTAAACTTAATTGTAGGCTATCGAGAATTTATATGTTGTAAAAAAATATTTATATCGTCAATGCTATGTTGCCATATACACGTGGAATACAACATCTGTCAAATGACCGCCACGACTTCTCTGGCAGCTCACAATTCTTTTGTTGAAATAAATGTTTTTTGTTGAATAAACATAACTGTCGCATCTGGGGCAATGAAAATCGTAGAGAAATCCACGAAATTCCAATGCATGCTCAACGTGTTACAATTTGGTGCGGTTTTTGGGCTGAAGGTATCATTGGACCGTATTTTTTTGAACATGAAGATGAACGAACTGTTACAGTAAACGGAGAACGATACCGAACGATGATTGATGTTTTTTTATGGGATCAAATAATGGACATGGATTTAGATAATATGTGGTTCCAACAAGATGGTGCGACAGCACGTGAAACATTGACTTTATTGCGTACACAGTTTGGAGGGAGGCTGATCTCCCGGAATGGGGGCGTAAATTATCCACCAAGGTCATGCGACTTGACGCCGCTAGACTATTTTTTGCGGGGCTATGTGAAGAGCAAAGCTTACGAAAATAATCCGCAAACCGTTCAACAGTTGAAAGAAGAAATTAGGCGAATAATTCGTGACATAACTCCGCAAATGTGTTCAGCAGTAATCGAGAATTTCAACAAAAGAATTGTGAGCTGCCAGAGAAGTCGTGGTGGTCATTTGCCAGATGTTGTATTCCACGTATAATTGTATACTATCCAGCTTCGCACTGCCATAAATAACTTTCAGATATGTTATGAAATGTTTCTTTTATTCGTTACCAACATTCGAAACCTCTTAATGGAATACCCTTTATTTATACCCCAGAGTGCTAAGATGTTTATATAGGAGAACAGCTATCGCCACATTATACTGACATTTCAAAGGAAGAATTCCCAGCTTCATCACGCTGGAACCCGCATTAAAGTATACTCGATTTTTTTTGCTTATTTTTATTAAACCGTTTGTAGCTTCTTGAACTAGTATACACAAATATATATATATATATATATATATATATATATATATATATATATATATATATATATATATATATATACATACAGTATAGTATGTCAGTAAATAGGGCTTATAAGGCTTCCTAAAGCAAGGAACACTAAAGCATAAACTATACATGTTTTATGGGGCAGCTGTTTCCAAAATCCAAAATCGTGGATAGTACAGAAAAATAACCGCGAACATAATCTTCAAAAGTGTAAGAACACCTCTTTCAACAATAGTTCGATTGGATGATTATTAACAATTTATAAACTACAAACGGTTTTATCGAATGTAGATTCTTCTGTCCATTTTCAAATTTTTTAGAACTTGTGCTACTGAAACGATAGTACTTGTATCACCGAGTTTATTATAGGTGACGTGTCGACTCAATCGTTTCTTAATGGAAATGATCTCTAGTTTTATGTAGATGACGAGTACAGCGAGCGTGGATTCTTTTGACAATCTTCAAATGTCATAAAACATGTGCTACTGAAACGATTATACTTGTATCACCGAGTTTATGATGGGTAAGGTGTCGAGTCAATCATTTCTTATAGGAAATTGAATGTAGTTTTATGTAGTTACAGAAAAAAATTAACCTACATACTATGGCACTGATTATGTCTGGGAAGCACTGAAGTTAATAAAGTTTCAGAAAATTGTAGTCCAAGAATCTTCAACTATAAATACTTTTCTTCCCTAAAAAACACCAGTTATTTGATGTTATTTTTGTATGCTATCCACGATTATGGATGAAAACAATTGCCCCATAAAATATGTATAGTTTAGGAAGCCTTGTTACCCCTATTTACTGACATACATATATGCATGTATGTAAATATATATATATATATATATATATATATATATATATATATATATATATATATATATATATATATATATATACTAGTTCAAGAAGCTTCAAACGGTTTAATTTCTTAGGCTTTAACCTTTAACCATAATCATTTTTTGATCAGTTGATTCTGTTGTTTGTAGTTATAACAAGAGTTCAACAGTCACTACAAATATAAGTGTACTCCTACTAACATTTATATCATTTGTCGTTTCTGGAATAGGGTCGGTTTTTCCTACAACTTCGTTATTTTCGATTTTATACGATATGTATTTACATGAATATAGTTTAAAAAAAAAATCTTGTGACTACAATAAACTACAAACAATTTAGCACTAATTTCATTCTTATTTTTCGCATTATTATCAATATTTACTGCCTTGAACAATATCTATTGTTTTGCCTGCATAATTACTGGCACTACAAAAAATGAACTACACTACATTTATTAGCATCGTTTGTAGGCAAAAATAAGTAAAAAAATCGAGTATTCTTAATGCGGGTTCCAGCGTGATGGAGCTAAAAGTTCCCTACTCGGGTGGTCCCTCGGTTTTCTGTAAATTATCCTTACAAATATTTTTTGCATTCTCTCAATTGACTCAAGGTGGCTATTGTATGTGCCACCCCAGGAAACAATTCCATTCCATTTTACCCGTCGAACGTACCTCGGTGAAAGTGAAGACGCTTTTATTGATTGGAAATGTTATGGCCACTGTTTTCCTGGCAGTACACAGACAGATGATCCTGCTGAAAATGACGCGAGCACAGCATGCTGGGAGTAGAGGCGCAAGCGTACTGCGGCCATTGCGTGTCATCCTCACTTTCATTCACAAATGAACCTTATTTGAAAAATACCCCTTGTATGTATATAATTTAAAGAAAAACAACAAAACAATGAACTAAACTTGCAGAGATTTACCACTAAACACCAAAACGCTTTTTTGAACTGCTCGACCCACGTTTCGCTAACCATGTTAGCATCATCAGGAGATGATTTAGATTAGATTAGATTTAGTTAGATTATTAGATTAGATTAGATTTAGTTAGGTTCCAACCGAAGAATTGAAAACAATGAAGGTAAATCAATTTTTCTATTGGAATCTTCGGTGTGAAACACTAAACTCGAAGAGATTTACCACTAAACACCAAATCACTTTTTGAAAACTTCTCGACGCACGTTTTACTAACCATGTTAGCGTCGAGAAGTTTTCAAAAAGTGATTTGGTGTTTAGTGGTAAATCTCTTCGAGTTTAATAAACGTATAGATTAAAAATAATATAAGTCTTTGGAGCTAACAGAAGACTGCGTTGAAAAATTGTTGAAGCACCGTTAGCGCAAAAAGTGTATCAATGGACAGAAAACGTGAAAGTCAGATGGTACAAAGTCTGTGCTATATACTGGATGTAATAGATGTTTTTTAACTTGCTAAATATTTCAAAAATGTCTTTCTTAAATTACGCTTTACGTATAATCGACTTAATCAGACCCAGTGACACAGAAATAAAAAAGGCAACAAAAAAAGAAACTAGTGAATATGGGTTGGCGATAAAATATTCAATCCGTGTTTGTCCTGGTTGTTCACAAGATTGATGTGGATTGTGAAAGTCTTCACAGCAATTGAGTATTATTTAGCCCAGGATTAAGTCTTCAGTCTTAAGGATTTACCCTTAAGTAGAGATTTGAGATTTCATTTAATGTTTTGCAGAAAGCACGTTAGATTTAAATTTAAAAAATAACACATCTGTCAATAAGTCCCCGGTCTGACAAATAACACAGAGTTTTATTGTAAATTTCGACATTATTCATCAATATATTCCCCTTAAAGAGCAAGACAATCATTCCAACGGTTTTCTAACATTTCTACAGCTTTTTTATAGGACGATTTCTCTATTTCTTTAAAATGTCCTTCAGTTTCGTCATTTACCTCTTCACTGGAGCAAAATTTCTTTCCAGAGAGCATTTTTTGAGATCTGAGAACAGAAAATAGTCGCTGTGGGCCAGATCTGGAAAATGCAATGGATGGGGAAGCAATTCGAAGTGCATTTCATGTAATTTAGCTATCGTTACCAACGATTTATAACACGGTGTATTGTCTTGGTGAAACAGCACTTTTTTTGTTCATTTGGAGCCATTTTTACTTGTCCTTCAAACCCACCAACAACGCTATGTAATCGTTATTGATCGCGATGAACAATAGCCCAAGCGCATCCCAAAATACGGTGGGCATAACCTTGCCTGCCGATAGTTGCGTTTTTGGTCGCTTTGGATTCGGATTTGACTCCGGAGTGTAGTGATGGATCCATTGTCATATACCGCATGAAAACCTTTTTATTTCGCTTAAATAGCTCCAAACATTTCTCAGAATCATCAATACGTTGATGTTTTTGACCCGCTGTGAGCAAACGCGGTATCCATTTCGATAGTAATTTACGCATTCCCAAATGTTCATGCAAAATGGTATAAACACTTATTTTCGATATCTTTATATCAGCTATATCCTGAAACTTTACGATTTTGCGAAATAATAATAATTAATTGGTAATGTTTATCAAGTCATTGTTTTGCTTTAACGGTATGTTTCTATCAGAAACTAGTAGACAGATTGTCATGACATTTTGACACATGACGTTTGAAGTTTGTCAATCGATCACTGGTCGCACATTAAAGTTATGTGTCAAACCAATGTGTTAAAGTTATGTTTGTTTAATGTTTTTATATGGTAAAAAAGTTTCAGTACAAAGTAAACAACGATAAAACTAAAGTTAATTTCAATTCATTTTTCTATAGAAGAGTACAACGTTGACTGAACAGTGATAAACAGTGACCTTGCATGTGTTCGGGCAGAAATCCGCTCTTTATTGATGAGATATAGCCAATTAATATTAAAATGTGGTTTAAAATTTTAACGAAAGGCTAATAATTTGTAGAGCAGCAAGAGGCAACATTTTATTCTATTTGCAACTTATCAGTATATTGTAGTATATATTGTAGATAAAATTCCAATAATAAATACTAATAGCAACAAAATTATCATTATTTATACATAAATATGTGCATTAAATAAAAAAATGCTAATCGTGTAGCAATAAATATTCAATTACTATGGTAATTTCTTTATAATATATTCATTTATAACACATTAAAGTGTCTGACCAAACAGGACATCAGAAAAGTCGGCGTACAGAACTGGCAGGACGTAGCTCTCGACACAAAGAAATAGAAGAAGATAAGGAAGAAAATTGAAGCCAAGGGACGCTAGGGCCTGTAGGGCTGATCGTCTTGATATTTCGACATTTTTATGATGACTTCATCAGGAGACACTAAATTTTTAGTAACAATAGAAATAATATAGGACACAAACTTGTTGAAAAATAAAATCACAGAAAAATAAATATATACAGTTACAAATAATGTCTATGGTCGAAAACGTATGCATATAAAAATATTTTTGAACGATACGGGCCCCCAAACAGGAATTAAAAATATTTATAAACACTAAGGTATTCCACCTGCAACCATTGAGATTGAAAAGACTGGAGCAGTTTCAAACAGTATATCAATTATTTAGTATTACTTCAGAAGATCATAATAAATACTACTAAGACCACTAGTATCTGATTTGAAGTTCATCGTGGTTTTATATTGTCTATTGACACATTTCCAAAAACAGTCTTTTTTTTGTAGTTGTTCTCCTGCTGTATGACCCTTACATTGTGGAAATCCATGCTAAGTCCAGTACTGAGGAAATGGTCAAGTTTTACGGACGCATAAAACGGATGAATCCGAGTAGGCTAACTAGACAAATAGTCGAATTTTATGAAAATAGAAGTAGAGCTAAAGTAGAAATAATTAAATTGATTGCTGCAATTAAAGAGGACTTAAGATCAGCAAATATTACACCAAATGAAATTCAGGATAGCGACTGTTTCAGACACAAGGTTTACGTTTGGGAGGTTAGCCAGAGAGAAAAATGTAGGAAAACTGGAACAACTTGATCTGATGAAAGAAAAAAAAGCTCATAGCGAAAGAATGAAATCAGTGTGTGCGTAAACGAAGGCTAACAACAACAAACGCCTCTAACTGTACTTCGCGTGGTCCACTAGGGCCCATACGTGAATAATAATAATAATATATATATATATATATATATATATATATATATATATATATATATATATATATATATATATATATATATATATATGCATTTTTGATAGTTGCTTGACTGGGTACGAGTCCCCACTCATCCCTTCATTAGAGGGCACATGTTTCGTCTCTTGATGTTTAGACTCCTCAGGGTATCGACATATGTCCTCTCTAATCATCAAGAGACGAAACATGTACCCCAATGAAGTGCCATTTCAATAAATAAGAGGTCGGTTACAAAAATAAGAGTGTTTAGATATAGCAGGTGCAAAGAAAGAAAAAGTAAGATAACAAGGACAAACTAAACTCGAAGAAATTTACCACTAAACACCAAGTCGCTTTTTGAAACTTATCGACGTACGTTTTGCTAACCATGTTAGCTTCTTCAGGGGATGATTTAATCTCTCAAGAGATTATCTCTTCCAGTATATATATATATATATATATATATATATATATATATATATATTAAAATACAGGAATCTTTCATCCATACTCCACGTACATCAGCTCGCTTCAAATTAGCCGTCGCTATTGCGTCGAGACAAGAATCTCCCAGAACCGGTTTCTGGCCTAGCCGTCTTAGATAGGGATATAGATAGAGAGCTCGAGTCTAACGTAAGGAGACAGTTGAATAGAAACTATCAGAACCATGCCAAGTCAGCTGGCCATGTTGATTAATTAATATCTCTCTCCACGGTCCCACTACGCTATATTTTGAGCATACCTGATACCTATATCCAAGGTTGTGGGAAGAATGCATCGCATAGTTCTGACTCCTGCCAACACCGTAAAATGGGCGCGAGTTGCATTGAGACTTGGCCTGGCTCTGATCGTTTCTATTCAGCTGTCTTTTTGCGTTAGACTCGACCCCAGCTGATAACGACTATTAGGCCAGAAACCGGTTCTGGGAGATACTTGTCTCGACGCGATGGCAACGGCTGATTTGAAGCGAGAACTGTTTAAAAAAATTATACATGGAGGTTATCCCCGAATTATAGGTCGATGTTGTTTTCGATGATCTCAACTCAGTTTTTTTATTCTCTCTTCAGTTTTTCTTTTTTAGCCCTAATTTTTTTCCTCGCCAAAAGTGAACCATGAACCAGAACAAGTGGTAATCCGACGGACTGAGATCGTAGTTGTATGTTGGGTGAAGTCCAAGGAAGAAGTCCAAAGTCCATTTCGTTAATTTTTGAGGTGATCATATATGATGTGTATCCGGATAACGTGTGTATTGGATAATACCTTGATCCAATGGTGATATAAACACTATTTGGATGTTGGGATGGCTTAAATCTTGTGGGTGACTCCTAGCATTATCTAATGTAAGAGAACCTTGAAGTCCAAATACTGTCTATAATTTCGTTATAGAGCTTATAAATGGTTGTCCAATAAGGGTGTCAGAACTTTAAAATGGAGGATAATAATAATGACATTGTGTTTCGAAAATAATGTGCTGTAGGAGGATTTTTTTACGGTTGACCAAAGCTGGATAGATCGGCCAGAATAGCGTGTACTCTCTCATGTTGAGCTGAGTAGAGTTCCGAATTTATCGCCCTACCATCAGGAACCACCTCATAGTGAATTATTGATTAAAAATTCTATAAAACACTCAGCTTGATCTTTTTGACAAATCTTTCTCCCCTTGGCACCGGAAGAGCTAGTTTTCCGAGCATAATCCACGGCTTTACGTTATTAAGATTGTAGAAATAAAACAAATTTCCATTGCTATCTTTAAGACACATGTCTTCCACCAGTTTAAAAACTAAATAATCATAATCGATGATTTCTATTCATCGATTATGAATGGAAAATAATTTGCTTATGTGATTTGCAATGATGATCCACGTATAGAAAACCTTTTAAGTGATAAACAAAATCAACCGTCGCATTAAATTATTATTTCAAACAACTTTGGCTATTACTTTATTTAAATTTATTTTACTATGTTGTTATTATCAGGGAATATTTAATTTTCTAACATTTCTTTTTAAATTAAAAATACTTTAACAGAAGGATGTTTCGTATACGGGTCTTATTTTTTGCACATTGCTGATCCCCTATATTCCTAAATGCGACCCCCAGGTTGAGAAACGATGATCTAGTTAAATTCGGTCCGCCAATGCCATTAGTCGGACTAGCGAATTTAGCAAGCTTATGCTCGTTTAGGGCGCGTACTCGATGACTAGTTTAGAAATTATACATAATGGCAGGAAAATTAAAACGGTTTTGGCCCTCGAAACTTACTGGAGTAATTATTATGGTCCGTAAGGTTTGAAAGTTTGGAGACCCCTGGTCTAGACAATGCTGGACCACACGTGTTTTTGGCCAGGTGACACAAACTTTCACTTGACTGGGAGGTTTGGTCTATTCACCGTACTTTATTTTTTTCTTTTTGTGGGGGTTGCGCTACGATCTAAAACTAAAAAAAAAAAACAAAAAACCAAACGGAGATAAATTTCTCAGTGATTCTTTTTTTAAATAAATTTGCCTAACGAACAAAATTTTAAAAAATATGACAATGTTCTAAAATAAATACAAACTTTTGAACGTTAACGTTTCAGTAGTTATTCTCCTGCCCTTTTCAAAACGAATCTAAAAAATAAATTATATTAATTTCTATACATAATATAGAAAAATACAGTGATTCTTTATTTACATAAGAACAGATATTTTTGATATTTTTTTGAGTTTCAGATCGTGGCGAAAAAATCCAAAAAACGAAAAATATATGAACACGCCACAATCATTCAGTCATTACTCAGTGTACTCTCCTGATCTTGCACCCTCCGTCTACCGTTTGTTTAGATCGGTTCAAAACAGTTTAGGTGGTGAAAACTTTGCTTTCTTGGGAGACTTAAAAACTCACTGGGATCAATTCCTTAGACAGAAACATCAGAACTTCTATTAACGGGGGTTTATACAGCTAATGGAGAGATGGAGAAAGGTCATCGAACATAACTATACATACTATGTTGTTTAAATGAAATTTTTAATATATTTAATTTAATATATTTTATTTATTAATATATTTCAACAGTTGAGTGTTGTAAAGGTTTTCACTGAGGGAGATATTATGAATTGGGCCAAACAACTTCCGAATTCGCGCGAATTCCTAATGAGTCCCCATCAAACATGGAAGAATCGTGTTATTAAAAGAGCTGACGAGTGAGCAAAACACCCTAAACGTTTCTTAATTTTGCTTCTGATAACAACATGGAACCTGTGTTAATCAATTAACAATAATTATGACGCAATAATATACAACAGGTATGAAGGTAATAATCCTACCAATAAGAAGTAGTTTGTTTTCCTTTTCAATATTATAAATTTTTAAATCAAACAGTGAAACCAGACAGAAAAAACTGAGATATCACAGATTTGAAACTGTGGGTATACTTGACGCAATACGAACCTTGACTTAATAATTTTAACATAAGATAATTAATTTTTTATAAATATAAACATCTAGAGTTAACACAATTGGGCAATGCCATAAAATTGATGATATTTCGAAGACTTTTTACTCGTAAGCAATTTTTTTATAGTGGTCCTAGTTGATAAAGATAATCATCGAACATAAATCAATTGCATTGCAAAATTTTCTAAAAATACTGAGAAACAAAAACGGTGCAATACCCAGTACACCTATTTGAATTGCACTGAAAATATTCTCCTTATGTAGCATATCAATTGGGCGTAGGCCTATCAGTCCCACCCCCGGAAAATAATTACTTCTACGAAACCTCATTTTTAATTTTTTTTTTCAGTTGAAAGTGTAATTGTTCTGAAATATCCCAAATTAGTGCCTTGGGGTAAATTTTCTTAATAAAAAAAATTAATAAATCTTAGGAAAACGAAAAAGTTACAAGGACTCAAGTCTGGTGAATAAGAGCGCTGCCAAGTCAATCGTTTTTTCTTGCCAAAAACTCTACTTGAAATCGCTGTGTGGCAAGGCGCACTGTAGCAGGCGTTCTTAATGTGTTACATGATTGACTCTTTTTCTAAGTCTTTCAAGAATATATATTTTTCTATATCTTTCAAGAAATATATTTTCATAATATATTTGGGCAATCCTCTGGCTATAAAAAAAAGTAAACCAGTATGGTTTTGATCTTTGATTTGCTCATTCTGTTTTTTTGAATCGTGGTGAGCTGGAGTGTGCCATTCCAGAATCTGGCACTTCCTTTTGTTTCTAGAAAATGAGGATAACATTCAATCCGCCCTAAAAAGTCAAGTTTAGATGTTGGTCTGTCACCTCTCCAAAAGGGATGCTAACAGTGTTGCTAGATCGTTTGTTTGCACCCCTCAGATTGAATTGATTCAATATATCAATCTGGTTGGAGGTGAAGGATCCTAACTTCCGATAGGGGTCGCTGTCAAGCGAACTGTAAGTTTGTGCAATCATCTGGTAAATATATATATATATATATATATATATATATATATATATATATATATATATATATATATATATATATATATATATATATACTCGTGTAGAACCGCGTTACGTTTCGGCTCCCATTCAAACCACAATCTAAAGAATCCAGCCCCGAGGTCTCATTCTGCCTACTCCTCCATGGTTCACAACTAGAAAAGAACGTGCTCGTTGATTAATAGGTAGGGTTGTTGATGGGGCGCTCGGTTGAGGATAGGGGATGAGACGGAGGGATGGGTATATTTGGAAATAAGAGCTTTCCATGTATTTGAAACTCTAAGACAGTCGTCCCTCTTGTTTAGGCAGTCTTGTCCTTGTCGAAATATATTTTGTGTGTGCGTTTGGATATGATGTTCTGCTAGAGTTGAGGAGAGATCCGATTTTCGGACGGCGAGAAAATGCTCATATATACGATTTTGTATACGTCTGTTGGTTTGGCCGATATATAATTTGATATATGATATAGGAATCTCATAGTGGTCTAAGGATAGTAGGTCTAGATAATAGATAGTAGGTCTAAGGAAACTGGATATATTTCTTGAGGATATGAACCCCAAACTATGAGTCGGAGAGAACATTTACGATCGGCCCTTGCAGGATTGGAATATCTTCTTATATATTATCATACTGAGTCGATATGCAATACATGTAAACATAACCTTTTCACTTCCGCCCCGTTTCTCATGCTGTTCACATCGTGTAAAACGAGGCGGGGGTCAACTATCGGGTTTTATCCACGTGCATCCTAAAATATCGTAATATTTTTATTTTGTTTGGACGGGTTATATCAGGAGAAAGTAGTGGCCCAAGTTAGGGAAGTAGTATTTCAATATTCCGTCCATAGATTTTTTCGAAGAAGTATATTTGTGACATAAGCATTGTCAAACATTGTCACGCCGGTAACCAGGCCGGATGAAGTCGGATGCTTCCAGTGGCACTCGAACGTAGTCATTTTTCGAATCTCCACTTGTGCGGTGGTCGACCTTTCCGATCTTGATTATAGTAATACGTTTTAAAGACCATAAACAGTGGCAAAGTTATGGCTTTAACCCAGACTAACTTTCGTCTCACCTAATGAGCTGGTGAATTGCCCGTAACGCACAGAAACAATCAAGGAGGAATAATCCTTCTTATAATACTATACCATACCATACTATAACCTTTTATAAGTAAACATAACCATTTATGTTATAAATTGTTATGGTTTATTTATAATGTGTTAGTAGTAAGAAAGTTTGTGATTTAATTTAATTATAAAATAAAATTTATATTACATATATATATATATATATATATATATATATATATATATATATATATATATATATATATATATATATATATATATATATATATATATATATATATATATATATATATATATATATATATATATATATATATATATATATATATAAATTTATATTACATATATATATATATATATATATATATATATATATATATATATATATATATATATATATATATAGATGTTTGTTTTTCACAGTTTATTTAAGCTATTTAGGATTAGGCGACGCCACGGTATATGACGTCATTCAAGGTTTTCAAAATGTTCAAAAAATTACATTTTTAATTTAAAATAAAATAAAACTAAATCGATTTCCGATGAAATATTTAAATCTATTGTATATTTTTATATAATTTAGCAATTAAAATAAAAAAAAGATCATGCAACTTTCCATTGGTAAAGATATACATTTGAGTGAACGAACAACTCCTTACAAATGCTTCGGCCAGGAACAATTTGATCAGAAAAACACGCGAAAAAAGACGACGTATATAAAAAAATCATCAACCATTTTAATTTTCAAATGACCTATTTTATTAAACAAAATAAAAACAATCTATAACAACAAGTATCTATTGTTTTATAAATAACGAAACAAATATTTATTATTATATTTACGCTTAGTAGAGTTACAACATTTGATTAATTATTTTAATGGTATTGAAAAAGGTTAACAAATTATGTACAGTAGAAATTTTTTTACCTTATACTTGAAATGTCGAGCACGAATTAAAAAAGCAGCATAATCCAAACAATAGTGGATCACGTAATTGTTAAAATTGTGAATTTCTCTCGTTATCACCATACCCCTGTAATCATCCACTGTCCCCCACCACCACGAGTTTTGGTGCGGTACTAAATGCCCAGCGAAATAAAAAAAGACGAAGAAGAAATTGGACTCTTAGTCCTCCCCACTCTCGCTCAGTTTAAAACCCCGAAATATATTTATATGTTTTGACTTAAACCGTTTGTATACTCATATAACGTGTAAACCCTTACTGGTGGTACTGATGGTACTTTGGTGGTACCGCATTATTTAGTACCACAAAGTTTTTTCGGGATATTTTCAGTTGATTTTCGTGAACTTTCCAAAAAGTGTGTACTGAATTTTTGTTGGTGTTTTTTTATTTTAAAAATATATAAACCCAAACAAGGTACATTATTTTTTATATAATTTGAATTAATTTATTGATGTTATATAATATAATAATAAATAAATAATAATTATATATATATATATATTATTTATATTAGTTATTTTTGTTATTTTATTAATATAAACCAAAAGGTTCATTTTTTAAATTAAATATTTTTAAATTTTATTGTATATGTTATTTATTTGCAACTACTATTAATTCTATTACTCAATCCTGATGATAAGTATACGAGCATAGAAAACAAATTCTGCATTGTTTTACTGCATTTCGATTTGAAAATTTATTTAAAAAAGATTATAATGCAATATATCCTAGTATCTTGTTTGTTATATTTTAAAAGATTTTTTAAATTTTAAGGAAATGTTAATAAATATAATATAACACATATAATTATTTAAATATATTTATCTGTTCTAATTCCTTGTTATTCTTCTTTATCTATGTTTTGACTTTTTTCCGATAATCATTATTTTGTGTGTATATATATATATATATATATATATATATATATATATATATATATATATATATATATATATATATATATAGATGAGAAATTATATAAAGATGAAAAATTGAATTTGAAAATCCTAGATGCGGAGGAGAACTTTTTCTGTAGTCTTCTATACTCCAATTTCATTAAAAAAATATATATTGCAAACATTCTAATATACTTTTTTTTATAGTTTAGTTTTATTAATATTGCAACAAAAGTTGCCACTTTTTTTAAATTATTTCAATTAAACAACGTCAACATAATGTAGTTTATAATTGTTCGAATTTGTTTTTCATTTTTAATTTTTGTATCATAATATATCTAAAAAAATGTTCAATTTCAAAAATTTTTACAAAAATTCTTCTGTTAAAATATTTACAGAAATCATTCAATACTTATAAGAGATTTTATAATGAAGTAAAAATGTATAATAAATATACGAAAAATTTCCCCAAATTTTTTTAACTTTTTGTGATAGATAATCTGACTTGACTAAGTCTCTTCCTTTAGTCCATCCGTCTTCACCTTTCAGAAATTATATATATATATATATATATATATATATATATATATATATATATATATATATATATATATATATATATATATATATATATATATATATATATATATATATATATATAAAATAATGTACTATATCATATGTCTTTTCAGAATATGATTATTTCGGATGTGCAACAGGTGCCCACGACATCTTTATCTGTTTCCAGTAAGAAACAGAAGGAGATTGAAGAGAAGAAGGCCAGAAAAGACTACAATGGATTGTTGCCAGCTGAAATTGGAACTGACTACAACTTTAAAAGGGAGATAGTATGGAAAAATGCCATAGGTTTTCTGGCCTTGCATCTGATTGCCTTATACGGTCTCTGGGTCATGGTGTTTCACTGCATGTGGTCTACAGACCTTTGGGGTAAGTTTGTTCAGAAGCTAGGTTACAAATGTTGCGACTGCTGCTCTTTTTGAGAGAAATGAGAGAATATATATATATATATATATATATATATATATATATATATATATATATATATATATATATATATATATATATATATATATATATATATAAGCCATGAGCCTAAAATGGTCTGGTTTTCAAGTGGTAATTTTTCTTGGTGAAATGTCTGGGCAATAAGAGGCGTTACCTCCAAGAAGGTAAATAATTTCCAATTGATTTTAGATGATCTTGTAGATTTATTTATCTTGATTTTCTAGATGTTATAGTAATAGTCCGACTAAATCCAATTGTAGAAATGTTTGTTTTTTCTTTAATTTTTATTGAGCACAATATAACAAATTCCATTTTTGGCATATTTTTTTACGGATTAAATTCGATCAGATCGTGAAATGTTGTGTTGGTCCAGAAGAAAAGTCACCATATTATTTTTGTAATATTCTTTCTATAAAGACATCAACCAAATATATACGAATTATATTGTTTAACATCAGCAGTTCGTTTGCTCGTTTTGAGATGATGAAGCAACCACGAGCCTTATTCCTTCTGTTTTCGCAGTTTAAGGCAGCTTTCTCATTCTTATAATGAGAAAGCTATATCTTTCCTGTTTTTATTACCACGTCTTTCCCAAATGTGTATATTGGACAGGAAGTGTATCTGTAAATATATTCATTTTGAGCTGGTAGGCAGTTGATTATGCTGAAATCAAAATTCTAATCAGAATGACGTTCTTCTCTATCTCACATATCTTGCAATTCACATATAGATTTGCAATACGTCTTCCGGGTTCAAGAAAATAGCACATAAAGTAGTTATGGACGATGAATAGTGGATAGTTTACCACAAATTAGCGAGATAAACATTATTGTGACATGTCAACTAATTACTTCAAGCAAACTCAACGATTCTCTAAAATTATTGAATATTTTTGTATACTCACCGGACCTAAAGCCATCAGTAACTCACTCACTAACTCACCAAGGTTCTTTCAATTTTCTTCGGTGCTCTTTAATCAATGATTTTGTATAAGAAGTAAGGAATTTTATGAAAAAAATTATTATGGGAACGCATTGACACAACATCATAGCGTCGATACTTATTCTCAGCTCATATATGATCAACTATTATCTTGGCACAGGCCAGAATGGGTAAAAAATGAACGTGATGGGTTGCTCTGAATTTTAACTTTGGATTGAACAGTTGACAGAGTTTTTTTAATCAGTCTACCCAAGGTGTGGAGGAATGTTAACTCTTTCATCGCTTTGTACAATACATTTCGGTTTGTCATATGCACTTGTGTCTATATCACATTATATATATATATATATATATATATATATATATATATATATATATATATATATATATTTATTACCATTTATTTTACCTACTTCTAAAGCTAAACTATGTTCTAGAACCATAATTGCTAACCTACTACCTAGGAAGCGTACTATCTACTAATGAAGCTTGTAAAACAAGCATACAAGAAAAAAGAAAAAAATAAAGAAAGGGGTAAAAGAGAACAAAAGAAAGAAAAAAATGAACCGTGAAGTTTACTGATCCTTACATTAATAACTGAAAAAGTTGACTGAACGGAATAGTTCCTTTATTCCGGTTCATGATTTTCTTGCATTTTTCTATTTGAATGCTTTCATATGCATCCAAAGCCCTATTGTTATTTAAACTTTTAACCAGTCTTAAATTACTAATGTCTATATTGTGACCATGTTCGATTGTATGCTGGGCCGCACAAGATTTTTCATTTCTTCCATATCTAATATGGGAAATGTGATATTTATATCTCGTTAATATGGATCTTTTTCTTTGCCCAACATACCTTCGATCACAATCTTGATTTTGTTAATGCTAACATGGTTAGCATCAACATGAATCTAACTTTAAAAAAAGTGATTCGGTGTTTAGTGGTAAATCTCTTTGAGTTTAGTGTTTCACACCGAAGAAAAATTGATATAAATATCGAGTCTATAGATTTTTCCCTACAAAAACTACTCTGATATTTTCCGATGATTTCTTCTGCGATTGGTTGTAGTGTATCATATTTGTTGATTGTTTTAGTGCGTATGAACTTTAAATTCAAATAAAACATCAACCAAGTTGAAATTGTTTTGAAACTATTTATTTTATGTGATATAACATTCAATGGTACTAATGTTAAATCACATGGCCTTGGTGGTCAATTAAATAATCCCTCGAAATAATTTTCTCACCGCATTGTTCCATCAATAAACCGATTGTTACATTGGCTTTATGACATGTACGGCCGTCCTGTTGGAACAACATCTCCTTCAGATCCATATCATTCAAATTCGGAATGAAATAATCATTGATTATCGCTCTGTAATGATCACCATTAACGAATTGATAAATTTGGATCTTTATCAACACTTGCAGCATCAGCGACGAACACACAATTGTTTGTCTTGTTTTTGTTTTAATTTCGAGTAGCGTGAAAACGTGACTCGTTAAGAATTTGTCGATTATGGTTAAGCGATTATGTGCACCATAAAATACTCTATAAATTTAGCTCACCGTACACTGATTTTTATAATAAATTTCAACAATTTGCAAGCGTTGCTCTGATGTTAAACGTTCCATGATGATTTCCTAGATATCTGATGTACTATGGTGACATTTGCCTTGATGAATTGACAGCTATCAAGTTATCTATGTCAGGGTGATTAGATTTAATTTATAATATTTTTTTTTCGGTTTTTTCCCCACGGTCTAAAGCGAAATCTAAACAAAAACGAAAACGATCTGAAAGAAAAGTTTTGTATTTTTTAAAGTTTTGTTCGTTAGGCAAATTTATTACAGAAAATGAATCATTGAGAAATCTGTCTCCGTTTGGTTTTTTGTTTTTTACCCAGTGATTCTTTATTTACATAAGAACAGATATTTTTGATATTTTTTTGAGTTTCAGATCGTGGCGAAAAATGAACACGCCACAATCATTCAAACAATACTGATTTATAATAACTCATAACAAAAGCATTTTCTGATAACACAGGTTCTTCGATTTTTACACATTCCGTTAATGCTGGTATTTGCAGATTATTTCAGTTCTTTTTGAATTTTCAATCAATCCATTTAGAAATACCTAGAAACATGATATGTAATTTTAACAGATCAAGAGTAAGCAAGGATCACCCCATAAGTGGTAGAAAACGATGTACAACAGCTGCTCAGATGTACAACAGCTGCTCAAGACCGGCAGGTATCACTGATAACTCGAAGAAACCATCTGGAATCTACAAGTGGTATATCAAGGGAGCTTGTTAGGCTTGAAGGAGTAAATGTTTCACGACAAACGATAACACGCAAACTGAAAGTGGTAAATTTGCATTGCAAGACCTTTTACGTGTTCCCAAACTAAGTTCTTTAAAAAATGTTATTTTATAAGGGGCTTGAGAAATGGTGGATTACCACGAAGAACATTAGTTTGGAGAGCCCCAGGTGGACAAGCCCGACTAGAAACAGTTCAACCAAGTATCCCATTTGAAGCCGGGAACATGATGTATTGTGATGGTATTATGACGGGTATACGGACACCTCTACTAGTCCTGGAGAAAATAGTAACTCGTACTGTGTACATCGAGGAAGTTTTAAATCTTGTTGTGCGTCCGTTTCGAGACGCAGTGGGCGACGGATTTGTACTCATGGATAACAACGCACCTCTTCATCGAATAGCAGCAGTACAACTTTTTCTTGAAGAGGAGGGAATAATCAATTTAGGGTGGCCAGCAAATTCCCCTGACGTGAATGCCATTGAACATTTTAGGGACATTCCGAAAACACGCATCAAGAAACGAGACATTTGTCTTCTCACCCTGCGAGAACTAAAAGATACTGCTCGTGAAGAATGGGAAAGAATTCCACATCGACCTCATGCCAAATCGCCTCCAGGCATACATACAGATTCATGGAGGAAATACGGCTAATTGGTTTTATTGAAAGTTGTTCTTTTTGTTTTTAATTTACGTTTGAAGGGAACTGGTACATTGGAATTTTTTGACTCGAAAATAATATCAATTCTTCTATTGGAACCTTTAGTGTGATGATTTAATCTCAATCATCTCCTGACGATGTTAACATGGTTAGCGAAACGTGCGTCGAGCAGTTCAAAAAAAGTTATTTGGTGTTTAGTTGTAAATCTCTTCAAGTTTAGACGAAAATAATAAATCAATTTTAAGGACATTGGTTATTTGGACTGGTGTTTTATTTGGTTTGGTTTGGTTTGATACCAGTAAGAGTTGTAATAAAATGATGATTACGAAAACGTCGGGAAATATTCTGATTCGAGTAGATTCAGCAGTCCATGAAACGTGGGGCAGAGAATTTAATATTTATTATGATAATTATTAAGAATATGACACATAATTTTTCTGGCAAAAATAAATGCGTTTTTAAACAAAAAAAAACTCGTCGTAAATTTTCTTAAGCGCATAAAATATTACTCGACCTAATATTAGCTAATTGACAACATAATTATGCTGACGCGCAAGGTCCGACCGCTTACAACAAATAAAATTGTTTCCCAAAAGATGTGCTCCACATTATATAGTATTTAATAGACGTAAAAATATTTTTAATAATGATACAATTTAATAAAAAAAAACTTTTACTTTACCATTTACTCTGTTACTATTTTGTTATATAATGAGTGTCATAATCGGCAAGCTGGTTGCTCGACATGTTAATACATTTAATAAGAGAGATTCAAGGCAATCAGTTTATTAACTGAAAAATTTCCTAGTTTAATTTCGCCTCACCAAAAAAAAATAATTCCGGGATAATTTCAAATATGGATCAGTCAAAATAACCGATTAGAAAGTGTTAAATTAACATAAACTATTAAATTTGGTTATTCTATATATATATATATATATATATATATATATATATATATATATATATATATATATATATATATATATATATATATATATATCGCCGCGAAGAAATCGCCAACAATGTACTTCAAACGGCTGCTTCAATAGCACCAGAGGAAAAATGTCTCAAACAAACAAAAATCTCCAGTGAGACCATTGATTTAATGAAGAAACGGCGAGCTATGAGAAATGCAGGTAGTCCTTTTGGCAGGGTCGAGTACACTGAGCTCTGCAAAACTATAAGAAAACGTATCAGAGAGGACACGCGCCGATTCAATATGCAGCTAGTGCAATAAACCCTGGAAAAAAACAGAGGAATTAACAAAGCTAAACAGAAGCTGAGAAACAAAAGAACGCAAATATATGCTTTAAAGCGTGAGGATGGCACAGTGTGCAGGACGCGTACCCAAATGTTAGAGATTGTCAGAAGGTTTTATTCCCAGTTATATGAAGATCAGAGCCAGTCAGGGATAGCAATACCCACGGAAGAACAATATATAATACCAGATATCCTAGTGGAGGAAGTAACAAATGCTATAGAATTGATGAAGAACGGCAAGGCTCCAGGAAAGGATAGTGTAACTGTCGAAATGCTAAAAGCTGGTGGTCGGACGTTACATAAAACACTGGCAAAATTATACTCAAAATGCCTCAAAGAACAAAAAGTACCTGACTTATGGAAAAATGCAGAAGTGATCCTTTTACATAAAAAAGGAGCACAGGAAGATTTAAAGAACTACCGTCCAATAAGCCTCCTATCAGTGATGTACAAGATAATTTCTAAAAGAATATTAAAAAAACTGAACGACGCACAACCAAGAGAACAAGCAGGATTCAGAAGTGGATTCAGTACAATGGATCACATCCAGGTTGTACAGCAGGTCATAGAAAGGCACAACGAATACACCATGCCACTGTGCTTGGCTTTTATCGACTACGAAAAAGCATTTGATTCCATCTCAAAGCATGCGATAATGGATGCACTGCTTAGCCAAGGTGTAGAGAGAGCCTATGTAAACCTATTAGAATCGATATATGATGGAGCTACAGCCACAATTCACCTTGATGATCTTGAAGTGGGAATTAATATAGAACGAGGTGTACGGCAGGGTGACGCAATATCGCCTATTCTTTTCTCGGCTGGCCTTGAAGAAGTATTCCGTAAACTGGATTGGGAACAGGATGGGGTAAAGATCAATGGTGCAAACTTAAACCATCTTAGATTTGCAGATGATATTATTCTCATTTCACAAGACCCAGAGGAGCTGCAAAGACGCATACAAGAACTGCAAAGGGCTGGCGAACCATTTGGCTTGAAAATAAACCTGAAAAAAAGTCATGTTATGTTCAATAACTTCGCTCAGGACAGAAGAATTTCAGTTTTAGGAAGGGATTTAGAGATTGTGGACAGCTTTGTATATCTTGGGCAGAGGATTTCCATGGAGGGGAATACCGCCCGGGAGGTGGAACGGCGTGTTAAATGTGGCTGGCAGGCATTTGGTAGGCTCAACATAGTGTTTAAGAGCAGACTCCCACTTTGCCTGAAAAGAAAAGTATTCGATCAGTGCGTTCTACCCGTTATGACATACGGAAGTGAAACCTGGACACTCACATCGCAATCAATTCAAAAACTTCGGGTGGCACAGAGGGGAATGGAAAGATGTACAAGACGAGACAGAAAGTCCTGCGCATGGATCAGGGAACAAACAAAAGTCTGTGACATCATTGGAAGAGTAAAACAGTTGAAATGGAGATGGGCAGGCCATATAGCGAGGCGATGGGACGACAGATGGACCAAGGCAATCCTGGAGTGGATACCGCTTGATCGCAAACGTCCGCGAAGAAGACCGAAAGCACGATGGACTGATGACATCGTTAAGTATATTGGACCCGAGTGGCAGAGGAAAGCCCAGGACCGTGAAGGTTGGAAGCATGCTGAAGAGGCCTTCATCCTGCAGTGGATCGATACGGGCTGATGATGATGATGATGATGATGATATATATATATATATATATATATATATATATATATATATATATATATATATATATATATATATATATATATATATATATGTATATATATGTATATATTTATATATATATATATATATATATATATATATATATATATATATATATAAATATATATACATATATATACATATATATATATATATATATATATATATATATATATATATATATATATATATATATATATATATATATATATATATATATATATATATATATATATATATATATATATACACCCCCTTAAAATGTTTATTTCTGGACCCACTTTCATAAACTTTCTTTTATTGGATAGATCTCGGAAAACGGCATTAAGAAAGTGTAACACATATTTTTTTTGGCTAATATCATAGCCAACTGCGTCAACTTTTATGGCTTCCATTTTCGAGAAGTACTATTAGGATTTTTTTTAGAGGAAATCTAACAACGGTTTCTTGACCAGCAACAACTTAAACCAAACCGTACCGATTTCTATGGTTCTAAATTACTGGGTGTCCCAGATATTTGTAATATTTATATTATAATTTTTCTAATAATTACATGCATTTTCTGTTATTAAAAGTATGTATGCCTTGGAAATCAAAAATTGTAAACTAATTAACAAATGTCACTTTGACTGATTGATTTGTGTTATAGTGATTTTTTCACTTTCTCATGAATTTCGACCAACTCAATTAGTTGATTATTTGAATGAGAATTCACACTCAAGCGTTAGAGACGCAAGTGGAATTTTAAATATCCCGAAAAACATTATCTGATTATGCTTGAAGAAAAATAACAGAAAACCTTTTAAACCAAAATTTCTTCAAACACAAGTTGGTGACACTGAAAGAAGAATGGAATACTGTTTATGGTTACAAGGCATGAACATACAAGATCCTACATTTCTAAAAAATATGTTATACACATTTACAACTGAAGCCACATTTACAACTGGTAGACAATAGTCTACTAAGGTGCACGTTAGGTGCGGTATTTTCAATAACATTATTACAGGACCATATTTTTTTTATGGAAATTTGAATGCAGCTAGATTTCTTAGATTTTTACAAAATTAGTTTGATGATGAAATGATTTGACGGGGCATCCATTCATCATGCAATTAGCGTAAGAAAATAATATATATATATATAATATATAATCAATATATATAATAATATATAATCATTGGATTGGGCGAAACAAAAAAAAACCTGTAATTAATTGGCCGCCGAGATCCCCGGACCTCACGCCTCTTGATTTTTTTCTCTGGAGGACAATTAAAAATAAGGTTTATGTTTCGAAGCTCCAAATTCGAGACGATCTTTGTGATCGTATTAGGCAAGCTTGCTGTAGCATTACCAAACAACAATTAAGAAAAGTAGTGAACAATACTAGACGACGTATTGAAAAGTGCTTGATAGAAAATGGCGGAATGATAGAAATGTCTAGTATTTAAGTTTTATAATGCCAATTTAGATAGACCTGTAAATAAAGGAAGTTTTTTTTAAATAGTCTGTTATTATGTAATTATTACTCTTTTTTTATCTTCATATTATTCACTTTTATCTTCTTTTATCTTCTAATTGCATTGTCGAAGCAGTTTGTTGACATTTTTGAACAATTCGATTCGATTGATAGTGTTTTCAGATGGACGATTGTGCAAATCGTACAAATCACCCAATTTTCATCAAATAATTCAACAATTTTAATGTAGTCACTGGATTCCCTTGTTGGTTCACACTGAGCAAACGCGGCACCCATCACGCTGAAAGCTTTCTCACGCTCAAATGTTCATGCAGGATGTTCCATTCACATTCCTCCGAGATATTGATGGGTTTCTTTGACTATTTCCTGAGTAGTGAGTTTAGGCGTGTTTTATAAGAAAAAGATCAACAGAAAATGGACATGGAAAAGTCCATCGGGACTCACGAGTGAAATTGATTACATCATGTCAAACGATAAAGCAATATTTTGCAATTGTACTGTCCTTAACCATTTTAATGGGGGAAGTGACCACCGAATGGTATGAGCAAAGATTAGGATAAACTGCCGAAAAGAGCGCGAAAGAATGATAAGATCAAAAAGTGGCAAAGTGGATTTTGGAAAGTTGCTGGAGAGGAGCAGAGATTTTGAAATTGCATTGTCGAACCGCTTTGCTGTGTTACCTGTGTTGCTGTAAGACCTGGAGGAGATGGAAATTACAGACCAATATGAAGAAATCGCCAACAATGTGATTAAGACCGTGGCTTCAATAGCACCAGAAGATAAATGTTTCACAGAGTCAAAAATTTCCAATGAGACCATTAATTTAATATATATAAGACAGAAAACATATAACTAGATATTTTAAGCAATCAAAAAAAAATCTGTGAAGGATCATGGTCAGTTATTTCATTATATAGATTATATAATCGATGATATATATATATATATATATATATATATATATATATATATATATATATATATATATATATATATATATATATATGCATATATTATATATAAAATTATATAATATATAAATATATGTTATATAAAAATTAATTACAATATAGGCTGGTTTTTTTAGAGAAGCTGCATCTTTTTAGCAGCGGAATGTAGTAATATTTAAATACCAAGGCAAGAATTTTTAAGAAAAATTTGATTTCTGTTCATTAAACCTGAATGAAATGAATTATAACCCTGTATTTATATCTAAAGGAAAAAATACAAATACTTTTACTATACCTTAGTATTTCGAAATTTACAAGAAAACATTTTAAACGCTTAAAAAACAAGATGAATATTTGATTGTTTTCTAATTTTTGTACTTTGGAACTAAGTTAGAACATAAAAATTACGACCAGTAACATTTTATATGAAAACTGACCATGACACATTGATTATGGTGTATTTTCATCATCTCAGATACATTTCGACATTTTTACGACCACTTTCAACATACCTAACATTGATTTCCGAAATATATCAGCCTTTTGCAACTGGGCGTCGAGGTGTGGCCATTTCTTAGATTCTCAGCAAATCTCCGTGTTTGGTTTAAAACATCGGGACAAAATGAAAGTACAGAGTGTATCATAAATATCCGACAGATGTTAATAGTTATATTGAAAGTTTTACTTTTATTTGTAGGCATTTTTGTAATGGAACTAAATCCCCTTGGGTCAGAATTGTTTATATATAATCAAATACTTTAAGCTAGATTATCTTCATTTGCCTCATCAGAAGTTTGTTCCCGACAATAGTTTTTTTTCCGGAAAGTTTAGGTAAACATGTCCATCTTTACTGACTCTCCAGTCAGATCGGCTCCTTGTCTGTAATTCTTTGTCAGTTTTTTATTATTTGAAAGGTCTTTTTTATTGGCCCTTACAGTACCATAGGCGTAAATAAATTCCTTCTGAACCAATTTTTCCAACTGTACAGAATTGAAAAAATTATCAAAATATATGTGGTAGCTTTTCCTTACCAAATCTCTTGTCAAATCTAAAACTACCCTACATTCCAAATCTTACTCAGGTTGATTATTGCTTTTGCCAACATATATTTAGAATTTGCACATGTATCCATGCTCGTCAGTGCGTGTCCAAGCTTTATACCCTCACTTTATAGGTTTGAGGGGCATATACATTTTTAAAAAGCTGCGACCTTTAAATCGAATCATACTTTCATCAGTTGATTGGTATTTTGATGGGTTGTATGATATGTGAAAAGTTTCAGATAATGTATCCGATTATAATCGAACTTTATAAAGCTTATACCCTGGAGAGTTGCGAATGGGTATTAATAACTTGTCAGCTATGTGTATGTTTCCCAAAAGCCAAGCGAATCGATCTCTAGTTATTACTGAACTAATGTAATGATCTCTTAATTCTGGTTTTGCTGGCCAGTAGTCACAATAACTGATTTTTTTATCCCCAACAGAATGTTTAAGCCAATGAAAGTTTCAATTTCCTTAGCAATTGTTGGTATAAATGAAGAGTCACCTCCATGCGTGTGAAGCGCATATAAATTTGTTTGGAATACGATTTTATCTATCAACGTTTTAGGGAAGAGATAAAAAAGCATCCATTGGTGTCTCAAGATTATCCGGGATCTGAAAACCAGTTTCTTCTCTAAACTCCTTAGTATTGGCAGGACAATAATCTCTGGATTGCGTCCAGATTGTTTGTTTAACAAGTTCTCTAATTCTAACCACAGACAGAGGAATATTGTCCTCCCCCACTCAGGCGCCATTATCAGTCATAACATTTTCACTATCAATTTCTGCTCTGTTATCTACAACTGGCTGGATATCTTCAATAACTATAGACAAGTTAGTGAGATCCATTAATGTATCTTCAACTACATCACACTGTTCTTCAGATTGATTGTTGTTCATCACAGATTATTCATTACACTCTTCTTCGGTGAATAAGTCATTGGAAACTAGTTTCTCCAACACTTGTAGTGAATACTTTTTTTCTTCAATAAAAAAAAATACCTTTCTAGTGGCTTCAGCTAGAAACCACCATCTTTGCCATTGGTGTAAACATAATAAATACAAAAAACATTATTTACATTTACAACATATTTTAATATAATAAAACAACACTTAACACA
The DNA here is from genome assembly GCA_031761425.1 of Cosmopolites sordidus. NCBI lineage: Eukaryota > Metazoa > Arthropoda > Insecta > Coleoptera > Curculionidae > Cosmopolites > Cosmopolites sordidus. The sequence continues at coordinate 157,904 of JARFXV010001495.1, read as the reverse complement.
ATGGACAATGGACAATGGCTGAATGATGATATATATATATATATATATATATATATATATATATATATATATATATATATATATATATATATATATATATATATATATATATGTACATACATACTAATATCTAAGTTTTTACTGCATTAAAAAATAATGTGACAAAAGAAATGGTGCAAGATGCACCGTGAAGTCCAAGAGAGAGACTCGCTAAAGAAAAATATAAAGACCTAATGGTAAGTCTCAGAAATAATGCTGTATTGTTATCAAATGGTATCCGTCTCTTCGTCACCGACACACCATTTTAGGAATTTATAATATTTCAAATCTTTATGATGTTTCTGAATAGAGAACTTCGTATTTCCTAAAATAGTCGAGTGTATCTGTTACTTATCGTCCATTATGAATATTACTACACTAAAACATTAATAAGCGTTATGATGAATGCGTTATTCTCTTTCTCTTTTGCTTCATTTCCAAATTATTTTCACAACTGACCCATATAAGGAATTCCAACTTGGAAAAAAATATTTTTAACTCCAATTAAAATAACAAATTAACCTATTACCTTAGTTTTAAGTAGTAAAAATACGTCGAATGTATATTAATTTCGACAGCGAGATCGTTGAGAGTTAAGAAATGTTCGATTTCATGGTCAAGGTGGCTCAGCCGAGAAAAATCTGACGTATATTTATACTTTCACTAGATCAGTTCTATTACACACATTCACGAAATTTTAATGTGAATGACCCCTGATCCGTACTTGATTTATATTAGTGTAATATGACGCGAATAAAAGTTGATTTAGTCTTACCGTAATTAGGTTATTCAAGTTAGGGGTAACATTGTTCAAAAAATACTGTCATATATTAGGTGTTTCTAAAGGACGTCCCCCTTCGGGACTGAAATTTAGCGCAGTCTTTTCACGACTTGATCTAGAAATTATATATTTCGCATGTGTTACCTAGGTCATCTAGAGACCCGGCAATTTAATCATGGATCGTTTTACGACGGAAGAATGTGTTAGAAATGTGCAAACTTGTTACAGGTAGAAATAATGCCGAATTTTGTAATAAACATATGCATGAAAATACATAGTGGACTAGTGGAGAATATTTAAAATATTCAAAAAACGTGGAGCACAGGAAATTTTCCTTTTTTGAATATTTTAAATATTCTCCACTTGCCCACTGTATATTTTCATGCATATCTGGTACCTGAATATATGGCCTGGGTTTGGGTCCGAACGGTTTCGGACAGTAGTACTGTTACGAACCACCGGATAGCGTGAGCTGCATTTCGTTGCTGCTTTCACCCACTTCAGTTGCTTTCAAACGTTCAACTCGAGCCTGACTGATGACGGCTTAAGGCCAGAAACCGGTCTCGGGAGATGCTTGTTGGCGTTTGATGGTAACTGAAGGATTGAGAATTTACTTGGAGCACAGGGAAAATGTTTTCCTTGTTTTTTTGAATACTTTAATAAAAATATGTTTCCCGACGCAACTTTTGGTATTTCCACCTTACAGGTTATGCGAACAAGCCAAATTGTAGGATGTGAAGAAGTAAAAATACTCGAGTGATTGCAGAAGAAACTTTTACATCCTCTTCGAGTAACAGTGCGGTGTGCATTGTGGGCTGGAGGGGTTAAAGGGCCATTTTTCATGAAAATGACAATGGCGAAATGATAAATGTTAATGACAAACGCTACCACAATATGTTAATAAACTTTTTATGATCCCAATTAGAAAATATGCATGTTAACAGTATGTGTTTTCAACAAAAAGGCGCCACGTGTCATCCGGTGAGAGAAACTTTGGATTTGTTTCGGACATGTTTTTCTGATAATGTCATTTTTCGATATAGTGATATTTAGTGGCGTGCGATTTAACCTCCATCACTTTTTTCTGTAGGGCTTACTCATGGACAAAGTCTATTCTAATAATCTACTGACGATTAATGACCGGGAGCAAGAAATACATCAATTTATTGGTGAAATTGAATCGAAATTCTACCAAATTATTATTGATAATTTTACGTAAAGAATGACCATCTGTAGAAACAGCCGACGGGGGCATTTGGAGAATATTATTTTTCAAACATAACTGTCATGTCTCTACTTTTTGATAAAATAATCGAGCATGGTATTCTTCTATAATTGTTGCTTCTATTTAAAAAGGCAGGCCAACCTCTAGTATTTCGAACTGAATAGGAAAAAAAATATTAAATTTTGTTCTTCTGTCCTTCTTGCTTTCTTTTTATTTATCTCTTTTCTTCGTGTTTTCTTTTTCTTTTTATTTTCTTCTTGTTTCCTTATTTTTCATCTTCTTATTTAGGATAGTTTCCGACTTTAGGATAGTGTCCACATTATTAATATCCACATTAGTTTTCCTGGCCTGGATGGACGGCCTGTTGATTTCAATTCCTCTGGAAAGTGATTTTGTGCCTTTGAGTCCTGCATTCTGCTGAAATAGTTATTTTATTCCACTCGGCTTTTGTGTGGTCGGTCATTTATATTTTCTACTTAGAATATTCATCATATGCTAAATTTATCTGTTTATGCATGATTTGGCAGAGAAACGGTCGTTTTTTCGCTACCCTCCCGGTAGGGGTAAAGCGACTAACTTTACTGTATTTACCATATCATAGTATAAGCAACCATGAATTAGTCGAACGGTGTACGGCATGAGGTCAACGTTAAGGCATATTATAAAAACAAAGGTAACGGTATTATCTCATCTTATTGCTAATAGCAGGGTTGCTATTTATGTATCGGAAATAATAAATAAAAACAAATATTTATCATTGAAAGTGGTTTTATGGTTTTTCAAAATATTCTCCGCGATGATCGATGCATTTTTGCATACGTTTGAACCAATTTTTATATCACTTTTCCAAAACATGCACATCTCCAAAACATGCACTTGCATTTTGAAAGCATTTTGAATGTAGTTTATTCTTCATGATCCTGCGTCGCTGGTTGTTTTTTCTTATTTCATCAAAGACTTCTGGCAAATAAATGGTTGTGTACCATTCAGAATTGACTGTCCTCCGATACTCTAGTCACACTGTAACATCATGACTATTTTTTCCCCCCAAAAAAAGAGAACCATTTACTTCGAAGTGCTTCTTGCGCGAACAACTTTTGCTGGGTTTGGCTTATTTTGAAAGACTCATATAGTCGACTGCTTTTACTTTCCGACTCATACGCATAGATTCAAGATTCTTCACCTGTGTAAATGTTATACACGGCATTTAGCGCACCACGATTGTATTTTTAAGAATTTCTTCGCACCATTCGAAAGGAACGTTTTTCTGTGCGATTGTCAAATTATGCGGTATCCATCGTGCACAGATCTTCCATTCCATTTTCCATTTTTGTCCCAATTTTTTGACTGAGATGAAATTTTCATGTCTCTAAACAATAGAAATAGGTCCAAATAAAGGTCCAAGCTTTTCTTTATCAGCCCGAGCACTTTTCGAACAACCCTCATAAAATATTAGAAATAATTAATTCGACTAGTACCATTTCTTGAGCAAGCGTTCGATTTTTTATTCAGACAGCTTGTGTAGTAATAAAATTTAAAGCGCTTTAAAAAATTTGAACTACTCTACTTTCGTTCAGTAATCGAAAGTGTATAGAAAAATGTCGATCACTCTGTTATTTTACATTACACTATACCACACTTTCTTTTAACATTTTATAAACGGTATATCCTGTACCAATTGGCGTTTACGGCATTTCATAATCTCGGTTGTTTAGTGCTGGTAAAAGACTTGTGTGCAGAAAGTCAGGTAGGCACTCTGGTTCGGTAAAAAAACCAGCGTGTGGTTTGACTTTTTCTTCGTTAATCGATCTCTAAATGATTTTTACTTTTTTTTACAGCTGCCTTTGTTGCTTTTTCAAGCGGTTTGGGCGTGACTACTGGAGCACATCGTTTGTTCTCCCATCGAGCCTATAAAGCACCGTTCATGACGAGGTTGGTGCTGATATTGTTTCATACTCTAGCAGGACAGGTAAGAAAATATGCATCTCAAACTTAAAACAATAAATTACAGTGGGACCAGTTTGGTTCCATCGTCTTCCACGACGAATTGTGGGGCTACCTATTTTCGGGTTTGTGACACATAAGTAAAACAGGAAAATCAAAGAAAACATTGTGCTATATATAATTTATTTAAAATTATACACATATCATCATCATCATCAACCCGTGTTGATCCAGTGCAGGATAAAGGCCTCTTCAGCATGGTTCCAACACGCGCAGTCCTGAGCTCATCTTTGCCATTCGGGACTAGTATACTTGATGATCAGTCCACTGTATTTTCGATCTTCTTCGTGGGCCTTTATTATAAAGCTGTGCATCTATCGTTCCATCGCCTCCGTATATATATATATATATATATATATATATATATATATATATATATATATATATATATATATATATATATATAATTTATTGGACATGACCTGACTCTTCTTCTGGTTTATTTTCAAGCCAAATGGTTCCCCAGCCCTTTGCAATTCTTGTACGTGTCTTTGCAGCTCATCTGGGTCTTGTGAAAGAAAAACGATATCATCTGCGAATCTAAGATGATTTAAGTACGCACCAATAATCCTTATTCCATCTTGTTCTCAATTCAGCTTACGGAACACTTCTTCCAGGCTGCTGAGGACAAAAGGATTTCTATTTTAGGAACGGATTTGGAACTTGTGGATCACTAAATATATCTTGTGCAAAGGGTTTTAATGGAAGAGGACACCGTCCGGGAGGTGGAACGACGCGTTAAATGTGGCTGGTATTTGTATTTGTAGGTATTTGGCAGGCTCAACATAGTAGTTAAGAGCAAACAACCACTTTGTCTGAAAAGAAAAGTCTTTGATCAGTGTGTCCTGCCGACTATGACATACGGAGGTGAGACCTGGACACTCACATCACAGTCAGTTCAAAAACTTCGAGTAGCACAGAGGGGAATGGAAAGATATATGCTTGGCATTACTAGACGGGATAGAAAGACCTGCACATGGATCAGGGAACAAACGAAAGTGAATGACATCATTGCAAAAATAAAGCAATTAAAATGGAAGAGGGCAGGCCATGTAGCGAGGCGATGGGACGAAAGATGAACCAGGGCGGTCCTGGACTGTATACCGCTTGATCGCAAACGTCCACGGAGAAGACCGAAAACACGATGGACTCATGATATTATTAAGTATATTGGACCCGAATGGCAAAGGAAAGCTCAGGACCGCGAGAGTTGGAAGCATGCTGAAGAGGCCTTCATCCTGCAGTGGATTGATACGGGTTGATGATGATGATGATGATGATGATGATGATGATGATGATGATGATGATGATGATGATGATGATCTATATATATATATATATATATATATATATATATATATATATATATATATATATATATATATATATATATATATATATATATATATATAGTGGTCGACAGTATTAAAATCCTTCTTTAAAATAGAAATTCCACTATATTCTCAAGTCAAATGGTTTTCTCGCGCTTTGCAGCTCTTGTATATGAGTATGTAGCTAATTTGGGTCTTGTGAAAGGAAAACGATATCATCTGCGAATATAAAATGGCTGAAGTATGCACCATTGATTTTTGTTCCATCCTGTTCCGAATGCAGATTATGGAATACCTTTTCAAGGCAAGTTGTGGAAAAAATAGACGATATTGAGTCACCCTGTCCTGCACCCCATTCTACATTGGTACAGTAGGTTCACATAGCTTCGGTCTACCCGTTGGTTAAGCAATGCATCCATTATGGCTTGATTCGAGATTGATTCAAATGCGTTTTCATAGTCAATAAAAAGCAACCATATTGGCATGGTGTATTCATTATGCCTTTTGTCGTCTCTTGGATGATCTAGATATGATTCATTGCCCTAAATCCACTTCTGAATCCTGCCAGCTCTCTTGATTGTGTGTCATTCAGTGTTCTTAATATTCTTTTAGTTATTATATTAGTGAAAACTTTGAACATTACTGATAGGTTTACTGGGGGGTAGTTTTTTTAGGTCTTCTTGTGTTCCTTTCTTATGAAGAAGAATCACTTTCATTTTTTTATAAGTTGGGTATTTTTTGTTCTTTGAGACATTTTGAATACAATTTTGCCAGTATTTTATGCAAAATTTGACCACCAGCTTTCAACATTTCAACCGTTAAACTGTCCTTTCCTAGAGCTTTACCATTCTTCATGGATTTGATAACACTTATCAATTAATTCAAGGATATCTGGCATTTGCTCTTCACTGGGCTGTCTTTAATTTGTGTTGATCTTCATATAACTTTGAAGAAAATTTTCTGATAATCTCCAACAGTTCTGAATGAATATGATTTGAACTTTTTCAATTATTAATGTAACGCTTAGTTAACTTCACGGTTAATGATATTTACATGCTTCATTAGGTTCGGTTGTCTGATAAATAGAACACAATTTGGTTTTAGAATTAGAATTAATCAACTGCTGATGATGCTAACATGGTTAGCGAAACACGGGTCGAGAAGTTTAAAAACGTGATTTGGTATTTAGTGGAAAATCTCTTCGAGTTTAGTATAGAAAAGGAAGGCAATGGTTAAAAGAGAATGGAAATTTGAGAGTATTTTTAAAAGAAAGTTACACAGTGTTTTTTTTTTAAATTAACAACTACAATCGTCATATTTGATTACAAAACAGCATTAATTCGCCCGATGTTACTATCAATAAAAATATCGCATATTTTATACGACTTATTGTTTTATTCATGGCTGCTCTTACACAATTAATTTCAATTTTTTTAACGGCCCGGTCCGTATGCCATTTCCTGGAACATACTTTTATTAACTGTGACAAACACGGCATTTTATTGTACTTTCCTAATATAATTTTTCGCGAACTGGTCTGAGAAATTGTTGTTTTTAAACGATTTTACTAGATATTTGCATAAAAAAATAATTTTTTTTTGAATAATTGCTTATTGCTTATATTAAGATTTTTGAAACTTGACTTTTTTATCGGTTTTTTATTTATAAAACCAAATTTAAAAAATGCATTTATGTCAACTAGAAATTAATTTTTTGATTATTCTGAATATATCATCATATTTCTGGTATAAATTGATTTGCGAAACGCAATAATAATTTTTAGATGCAATAATTCCTTCATCAACTTCGTAATAGAAGTGGCCTTCTAATTTCGTAATCGATTAGAAAAGATAAGATGGTGTTCTGATGGCACCAAGTATGGATAATAGACTGGGTGTCGAAAAGCTTCATATTCCGGTTCTAACAGTGCTCTTTCTATCTGTTTTGCACCATGAGGCTAATATTGTCATGTTGGGAAAGTACTTGACGGAAAACTTACCACTGATGTTTTTTGTATCAAATTAATCCTTAAATTTGGCATCATGGATGTCTAACGTATAATTTTTACCCTTGGAATTACTGAAATATGTATATGATCCCATAGCAACAAAATTCCGCGCCCCTGGAAGTTATCACGTTTTCATTTAAGTTGTTTTGAAACGATCTGAATAAATGATAGTCGGATGAAAACATCCCAGTCAAATTGAAAAAGTTTGTGTCGGGTGGCCAAAGACACGTGTGGGCTAGCATTATTTCGATTGAACGCAATGCCCTTATGTTGGTTAATGCTGGCCCCTTCTGGTTGACTGCTCCCCTTAGCCCTGCCCCACTTAGTTATGAACAGAATTTCTGCAAATTAATGATCTGGTTTTCAGATAGCAGCTTATACTAAATGATTTCTTTCCAGTCCCACCCAAAGCATAACATAACCTTCTTCTGGTGTAAACTGGCTTTGCTCTGGTTGAAGGGGCATTTTCGGAATTACACCATGATTTCTTGGCCTCACCCATCCCTTCCATTGGAGGCACATGTTTCGTCTCTTCAGGGCACCGACATGTGCTCTCTAGTCAAGAATAATAAATATATATATATATATATATATATATATATATATATATATATATATATATATATATATATATATATATATATATATATATATATATATATATATATATATATATATATATATATATATATATATATATATATATATATATATATATATATATATATATATATATATATTGCTCTAATGCGTGAAAATGGCACAATATGCAGCGCGCGTACGCAAATGTTAGAGGTTGATTGAAAATTTTATTTCCATTATCAGATCCAATCAAAGACAACAATACCCACGGAAGAACAAATGCCTGATATCTTAGTGGAAGGAGTAACGAATGCTATAGAATTGATGAAAAACGGCAAGGCTCCAGGAAAGGACAGTGTAACTGTCGAAATGTTAAAAGCTGGTGGTCGGACGTTACATAAAACACTGGCAAAATTATACTCAAAATGCCTCAAAGAACAAAATGTACCTGACTTATGGAAAAATGCAGAAAAGATCCTTTTACATAAAAAAGGAGCACAGGAAGAGTTAAAGAACTACCGTCCAATAAGCCTTCTATCAGTAATGTACAAAGTGTTCACCAAGATAATATCTAAAAGAATAATAAGAAAACTGAATGACGCACAACCAAGAGAACAAGCAGGATTCAGAAATGGATTTAGTACAATGGACTATATCCAGGTTGTACAGCAGGCCATAGAAAGGTACAACGAATATACATGCCACTGTGCTTCGCTTTTATCGACCACGAAGAAGTATTTGACTCCGTCTCAAAGATGCCATAATGAAGGCACTGCTTAGCCAGGGGGTAGGCAAAGCATATATAAATCTATTAGGATCCATATATGATGGAGCTAGAGGGACAATTCACCTTGATGATCTTGAAGTGGGAATTAATGGAGAACGAGGAGTACGGCAGGGTGACTCAATGTCGCCTATTCTTTTCTCGTCTTACTTTGAAGAAGTGTTCCGTAAATTGGATTGGGAACATGATGATGTAAAGATCAATGGTACAAACTTAAAGCATCTTAGATTTGCAGATGGTGTTTTTCTCCTTTCACAAGATCCAGAGGAGCTCCAAGGATGTATACAAGAGCTGCAAACGGCGAACCATTTGGTTATGTTCAATAAATTCGCTGAGGACAGAAGAATTTCAGTTTTATGAATGGATTTGGGGATTGTGGACCACTTTATATATCTTGGGCAGAGTGTTTCAATGGAGGGGGATACTGCCCGGGAGGTGGAACTGCGTGTTAAATGTGGCTATCAGAAATTTGGCAGGCGCAACATAGTGTTTAAGAGCAGACTCTCAGTTTGCGTGAAAAGAAAAGTCTTCGATCAATGCGTCCTACCCTTTATGACATACGGAAGTGAAATCTGGACACTCACATCGCAATCAATTTAAAAACTTCGATTAGTACAGAAAGCCCTGCGCTTGTCATTACAAGACGAGACAGAAAGCCCTGCGCATGGATCAGGGAACAAACGAAAGTGTGTGACATCATTAGAAGAGTAAAGCAATTGAAATGGAGATGGGCAGGCCATATAGCGAGGCGATGGGATGACAGATGGACCAAGGTAATCCTGGAGTGGATACCGCTTGATCGTAAACGTCCGCGAAGAAGACCTTCATCCTGCAGTGTATCGACACAGATGATGGGATCTCAATCTCACTGAACTCCGCAACGTCACGTTTGCAAATTTTAAATATCGAAATCTATTTTGTGACCCGTTTGGATATGATATTCTGCTAGAGTTGAGGAGAGATGACGGCGAGAGGATGCTCGTATATGTGATTTTGTATGCGTCTGTTGGTTTGGCCGATATATGATTGGGAGCAGCCAGATCAAGGAATCTCATAGACTGTGACTCTTGTGGAATATTTCTGTTGTAAATATCGTTTAGATATTACGGGATCTGAATAAGGGGCAAATTGTATCGGTAACTGCCTTGATGTATGGGAGAAGAACTTTGGGCTTTTGGGACAAGTGGATTAGTGGATATAACTTGTTGCCTGAACTTTATCAACATGCCTTTTTATTTGACGCCTGTTTTAGTCACTTTGAATTAGTGCCGTTTCTATGCAATTAAGTTCCGTTTGGCTATGTTCCTTATCCGACAATCTTAAAGATTATGTGACTAAAGTTTTGACCATTGAATTTAATTGAAATGGATGAAGATGTGAATTTGCATTTAGATAACGGTTTATGTGTGTAGGTTTACGATAGTCTGAATAGAAGAAGCTTTGGTTTGGTCATTTTGACATTAGAATGTCAAGAAAAGGGAGCGCAGAATTATTTTCATTGTCCATTGTAAATTTGATCTGGGGATATATACTGTTCAAATGCGAAAGGAACAGATTTAGAGATTGTATTCCATGTGTCCAAACGAAGATGTCATCTACATATCTGAACAAGTATGCAGAATTCAACGGACTGCTGGAACTTAATGGATTGAGTTTCGAAATATTTCATAAAATAGCTTGCCATAACTGGAGAAAGAGGTGAGCCAATAGGAGCTCCACGAATCTGTTTAAAGAATTTATTTTTTAAGATGACATATGTGTTCGGCATGCAATGTTCAATAAGACTAAGAATATCCGTTGATATATACGATATGATATAAGAGCTGTTGTAGATTTCTCGCTAAATATCTTGCCAATTTGGGAGTTGGTGTAGGATATGTGCGATATGCACGATATGTGCTGAAAATTGGACGGAGATGAATGTCAGTTTTTTGGATTTTTGGGATAAGAGAAGATTTTTTGCGAGGTATTAAAGCATTTTTTTCATCTGAAGGAAGATTAGGAAGGAATTATTGATAATAGAGCGCATTTTCTTCTCTAGATATGTTGTGGGATCGTTAGGAATTTCCCTGCAGTCTGCGCTCTCTAATAGATTAGACATTTTAATTTCATAGTCGAGGGTACTAAGTATGACAGCGGCATTCCATTTGTCGGCTGGAAGAATAGTTACGTCTGAATCCCTGCGTAACTCAAGCAAGACACGTTTTTCATCAGACAGAAGATCTGTTTTTTAATCTTCTGTGACGCAAGTATATAAAAATATGGTAATTTTTACACAAAAATATTAAAATTTGTTGTATCGAGTAATAATTTCTATTTTGCGATTTTTCCGGTCGTTGCAAAGTTACTGACCCGAGAACCTCAAATACTAAATGTGTTAAGATTCGTTCTGTTTAAAGAATAAACATGTACACACACATACACATCTTTTGCGTTTGCATTGTGTAAAACTTAAACAAAGCATTTCAATTTATTGCTTCACAGATTATGGGTAAATAAATTCTGCTATTTTTTCAATCGAGCAGACCATAAAATAACCACATATGTATTTTTCATGGTAACTATAACCTTTTATGATGATAAATAAGCTGGAAAAAATATGTCCCAATAAGATGATTTAATACTCGAAATTTTTTCAACACAATGACAGCGAAGAGCGTTACTGCCAACAGGGACAATTTTGTCAATATTAAAATAAACAAGATGTTCGCAAAGTGGGTGATTATATTTTAAAAATAATATCACCCAAAATTTCGCCGCAATATCCCTTGTCTTGCCATGTTGCTTACCTCATCGAAAAAAACATGAACCAATAGCTGCTCTACATCACAAAACGCATTAAACAGTACCTTTTCAATTTCTGAAGTTTTAGTTTCTTTCCTACTGCGGTTTAAGGTTTCAAAACGAGCTTTAAAATCTTCAACGATGTTCAATTCTTCTACAGGAACCTTCCGTGACAAACTCGTGAACAAACTAACAAAACTCGGAAGAGATTTATTACTAAAACATCAAATATCTTTTTAAACTTCACGACGCGCGTTTTGTTTTTCGAGTTTCCTTGAGTGTAGTTCAGCAATGTTCTTAAAAACAGGGAACCCGTTACGAAAGTGATACCAAATATCTTTTTAAACTTCACGACGCGCGTTTTGTTTTTCCAGTTTTCTTGAGTGTAGTTCAGTAATGTTCTTAAAAAGAGGGAACCCGTTACGAAAGTGATACCAAATATCTTTTTAAACTTCACGACGCGCGTTTTGTTTTTCGAGTTTTCTTGAGTGTAGTTCAGCAATGTTCTTAAAAAGAGGGAAACCGTTACGAAAGTGATACCAAATATCTTTTTAAACTTCACGACGCGCGTTTTGTTTTTCCAGTTTTCTTGAGTGTAGTTCAGTAATGTTCTTAAAAAGAGGGAACCCGTTACGAAAGTGATACCAAATATCTTTTTAAACTTCACGACGCGCGTTTTGTTTTTCGAGTTTCCTTGAGTGTAGTTCAGCAATGTTCTTAAAAACAGGGAACCCGTTACGAAAGTGATACCAAATATCTTTTTAAACTTCACGACGCGCGTTTTGTTTTTCGAGTTTCCTTGAGTGTAGTTCAGCAATGTTCTTAAAAACAGGGAACCCGTTACGAAAGTGATACCAAATATCTTTTTAAACTTCACGACGCGCGTTTTGTTTTTCGAGTTTCCTTGAGTGTAGTTCAGCAATGTTCTTAAAAACAGGGAACCCGTTACGAAAGTCATACCAAATATCTTTTTAAACTTCACGACGCGCGTTTTGTTTTTCCAGTTTTCTTGAGTGTAGTTCAGTAATGTTCTTAAAAAGAGGGAACCCGTTACGAAAGTGATACCAAATATCTTTTTAAACTTCACGACGCGCGTTTTGTTTTTCGAGTTTTCTTGAGTGTAGTTCAGCAATGTTCTTAAAAACAGGGAACCCGTTACGAAAGTGATACCAAATATCTTTTTAAACTTCACGACGCGCGTTTTGTTTTTCCAGTTTTCTTGAGTGTAGTTCAGTAATGTTCTTAAAAAGAGGGAACCCGTTACGAAAGTGATACCAAATATCTTTTTAAACTTCACGACGCGCGTTTTGTTTTTCGAGTTTTCTTGAGTGTAGTTCAGCAATGTTCTTAAAAAGAGGGAACCCGTTACGAAAGTGATACCAAATATCTTTTTAAACTTCACGACGCGCGTTTTGTTTTTCGAGTTTCCTTGAGTGTAGTTCAGCAATGTTCTTAAAAACAGGGAACCCGTTACGAAAGTGATACCAAATATCTTTTTAAACTTCACGACGCGCGTTTTGTTTTTCCAGTTTTCTTGAGTGTAGTTCAGTAATGTTCTTAAAAAGAGGGAACCCGTTACGAAAGTGATACCAAATATCTTTTTAAACTTCACGACGCGCGTTTTGTTTTTCGAGTTTTCTTGAGTGTAGTTCAGCAATGTTCTTAAAAAGAGGGAACCCGTTACGAAAGTGATACCAAATATCTTTTTAAACTTCACGACGCGCGTTTTGTTTTTCGAGTTTCCTTGAGTGTAGTTCAGCAATGTTCTTAAAAACAGGGAACCCGTTACGAAAGTGATACCAAATATCTTTTTAAACTTCACGACGCGCGTTTTGTTTTTCCAGTTTTCTTGAGTGTAGTTCAGTAATGTTCTTAAAAAGAGGGAACCCGTTACGAAAGTGATACCAAATATCTTTTTAAACTTCACGACGCGCGTTTTGTTTTTCGAGTTTTCTTGAGTGTAGTTCAGCAATGTTCTTAAAAAGAGGGAACCCGTTACGAAAGTGATACCAAATATCTTTTTAAACTTCACGACGCGCGTTTTGTTTTTCGAGTTTTCTTGAGTGTAGTTCAGCAATGTTCTTAAAAACAGGGAACCCGTTACGAAAGTGATACCAAATATCTTTTTAAACTTCACGACGCGCGTTTTGTTTTTCCAGTTTTCTTGAGTGTAGTTCAGTAATGTTCTTAAAAAGAGGGAACCCGTTACGAAAGTGATACCAAATATCTTTTTAAACTTCACGACGCGCGTTTTGTTTTTCGAGTTTTCTTGAGTGTAGTTCAGTAATGTTCTTAAAAAGAGGGAACCCGTTACGAAAGTGATACCAAATATCTTTTTAAACTTCACGACGCGCGTTTTGTTTTTCGAGTTTCCTTGAGTGTAGTTCAGCAATGTTCTTAAAAACAGGGAACCCGTTACGAAAGTGATACCAAATATCTTTTTAAACTTCACGACGCGCGTTTTGTTTTTCCAGTTTTCTTGAGTGTAGTTCAGTAATGTTCTTAAAAAGAGGGAACCCGTTACGAAAGTGATACCAAATATCTTTTTAAACTTCACGACGCGCGTTTTGTTTTTCGAGTTTTCTTGAGTGTAGTTCAGCAATGTTCTTAAAAAGAGGGAAACCGTTACGAAAGTGATACCAAATATCTTTTTAAACTTCACGACGCGCGTTTTGTTTTTCCAGTTTTCTTGAGTGTAGTTCAGTAATGTTCTTAAAAACAGGGAACCCGTTACGAAAGTGATACCAAATATCTTTTTAAACTTCACGACGCGCGTTTTGTTTTTCGAGTTTTCTTGAGTGTAGTTCAGCAATGTTCTTAAAAAGAGGGAAACCGTTACGAAAGTGATACCAAATATCTTTTTAAACTTCACGACGCGCGTTTTGTTTTTCCAGTTTTCTTGAATGTAGTTCAGTAATGTTCTTAAAAAGAGGGAACCCGTTACGAAAGTGATACCAAATATCTTTTTAAACTTCACGACGCGCGTTTTGTTTTTCGAGTTTTCTTGAGTGTAGTTCAGCAATGTTCTTAAAAAGAGGGAACCCGTTACGAAAGTGATACCAAATATCTTTTTAAACTTCACGACGCGCGTTTTGTTTTTCGAGTTTTCTTGAGTGTAGTTCAGCAATGTTCTTAAAAACAGGGAACCCGTTACGAAAGTGATACCAAATATATTTTTAAACTTCACGACGCGCGTTTTGTTTTTCGAGTTTCCTTGAGTGTAGTTCAGCAATGTTCTTAAAAACAGGGAACCCGTTACGAAAGTGATACCAAATATCTTTTTAAACTTCACGACGCGCGTTTTGTTTTTCCAGTTTTCTTGAGTGTAGTTCAGTAATGTTCTTAAAAAGAGGGAACCCGTTACGAAAGTGATACCAAATATCTTTTTAAACTTCACGACGCGCGTTTTGTTTTTCGAGTTTTCTTGAGTGTAGTTCAGTAATGTTCTTAAAAAGAGGGAACCCGTTACGAAAGTGATACCAAATATCTTTTTAAACTTCACGACGCGCGTTTTGTTTTTCGAGTTTTCTTGAGTGTAGTTCAGCAATGTTCTTAAAAACAGGGAACCCGTTACGAAAGTGATACCAAATATCTTTTTAAACTTCACGACGCGCGTTTTGTTTTTCGAGTTTTCTTGAGTGTAGTTCAGCAATGTTCTTAAAAAGAGGGAACCCGTTACGAAAGTGATACCAAATATCTTTTTAAACTTCACGACGCGCGTTTTGTTTTTCGAGTTTTCTTGAGTGTAGTTCAGCAATGTTCTTAAAAACAGGGAACCCGTTACGAAAGTGATACCAAATATCTTTTTAAACTTCACGACGCGCGTTTTGTTTTTCGAGTTTCCTTGAGTGTAGTTCAGCAATGTTCTTAAAAACAGGGAACCCGTTACGAAAGTGATACCAAATATCTTTTTAAACTTCACGACGCGCGTTTTGTTTTTCCAGTTTTCTTGAGTGTAGTTCAGTAATGTTCTTAAAAAGAGGGAACCCGTTACGAAAGTGATACCAAATATCTTTTTAAACTTCACGACGCGCGTTTTGTTTTTCGAGTTTTCTTGAGTGTAGTTCAGCAATGTTCTTAAAAAGAGGGAACCCGTTACGAAAGTGATACCAAATATCTTTTTAAACTTCACGACGCGCGTTTTGTTTTTCGAGTTTTCTTGAGTGTAGTTCAGCAATGTTCTTAAAAACAGGGAACCCGTTACGAAAGTGATACCAAATATCTTTTTAAACTTCACGACGCGCGTTTTGTTTTTCGAGTTTCCTTGAGTGTAGTTCAGCAATGTTCTTAAAAACAGGGAACCCGTTACGAAAGTGATACCAAATATCTTTTTAAACTTCACGACGCGCGTTTTGTTTTTCCAGTTTTCTTGAGTGTAGTTCAGTAATGTTCTTAAAAAGAGGGAACCCGCTACGAAAGTGATACCAAATATCTTTTTAAACTTCACGACGCGCGTTTTGTTTTTCGAGTTTTCTTGAGTGTAGTTCAGTAATGTTCTTAAAAACAGGGAACCCGTTACGAAAGTGATACCAAATATCTTTTTAAACTTCACGACGCGCGTTTTGTTTTTCGAGTTTTCTTGAGTGTAGTTCAGTAATGTTCTTAAAAAGAGGGAACCCGTTACGAAAGTGATACCAAATATCTTTTTAAACTTCACGACGCGCGTTTTGTTTTTCGAGTTTCCTTGAGTGTAGTTCAGCAATGTTCTTAAAAACAGGGAACCCGTTACGAAAGTGATACCAAATATCTTTTTAAACTTCACGACGCGCGTTTTGTTTTTCCAGTTTTCTTGAGTGTAGTTCAGTAATGTCCTTAAAAAGAGGGAACCCGTTACGAAAGTGATACCAAATATCTTTTTAAACTTCACGACGCGCGTTTTGTTTTTCGAGTTTTCTTGAGTGTAGTTCAGCAATGTTCTTAAAAAGAGGGAAACCGTTACGAAAGTGATACCAAATATCTTTTTAAACTTCACGACGCGCGTTTTGTTTTTCCAGTTTTCTTGAGTGTAGTTCAGTAATGTTCTTAAAAACAGGGAACCCGTTACGAAAGTGATACCAAATATCTTTTTAAACTTCACGACGCGCGTTTTGTTTTTCGAGTTTTCTTGAGTGTAGTTCAGCAATGTTCTTAAAAAGAGGGAAACCGTTACGAAAGTGATACCAAATATCTTTTTAAACTTCACGACGCGCGTTTTGTTTTTCCAGTTTTCTTGAGTGTAGTTCAGTAATGTTCTTAAAAAGAGGGAACCCGTTACGAAAGTGATACCAAATATCTTTTTAAACTTCACGACGCGCGTTTTGTTTTTCGAGTTTTCTTGAGTGTAGTTCAGCAATGTTCTTAAAAACAGGGAACCCGTTACGAAAGTGATACCAAATATCTTTTTAAACTTCACGACGCGCGTTTTGTTTTTCCAGTTTTCTTGAGTGTAGTTCAGTAATGTTCTTAAAAAGAGGGAACCCGTTACGAAAGTGATACCAAATATCTTTTTAAACTTCACGACGCGCGTTTTGTTTTTCGAGTTTCCTTGAGTGTAGTTCAGCAATGTTCTTAAAAAGAGGGAACCCGTTACGAAAGTGATACCAAATATCTTTTTAAACTTCACGACGCGCGTTTTGTTTTTCGAGTTTCCTTGAGTGTAGTTCAGCAATGTTCTTAAAAACAGGGAACCCGTTACGAAAGTGATACCAAATATCTTTTTAAACTTCACGACGCGCGTTTTGTTTTTCGAGTTTTCTTGAGTGTAGTTCAGCAATGTTCTTAAAAAGAGGGAACCCGTTACGAAAGTGATACCAAATATCTTTTTAAACTTCACGACGCGCGTTTTGTTTTTCGAGTTTTCTTGAGTGTAGTTCAGCAATGTTCTTAAAAAGAGGGAAACCGTTACGAAAGTGATACCAAATATCTTTTTAAACTTCACGACGCGCGTTTTGTTTTTCCAGTTTTCTTGAGTGTAGTTCAGTAATGTTCTTAAAAAGAGGGAACCCGTTACGAAAGTGATACCAAATATCTTTTTAAACTTCACGACGCGCGTTTTGTTTTTCGAGTTTTCTTGAGTGTAGTTCAGCAATGTTCTTAAAAAGAGGGAACCCGTTACGAAAGTGATACCAAATATCTTTTTAAACTTCACGACGCGCGTTTTGTTTTTCGAGTTTCCTTGAGTGTAGTTCAGCAATGTTCTTAAAAAGAGGGAACCCGTTACGAAAGTGATACCAAATATCTTTTTAAACTTCACGACGCGCGTTTTGTTTTTCGAGTTTTCTTGAGTGTAGTTCAGCAATGTTCTTAAAAAGAGGGAACCCGTTACGAAAGTGATACCAAATATCTTTTTAAACTTCACGACGCGCGTTTTGTTTTTCGAGTTTCCTTGAGTGTAGTTCAGCAATGTTCTTAAAAAGAGGGAACCCGTTACGAAAGTGATACCAAATATCTTTTTAAACTTCACGACGCGCGTTTTGTTTTTCGAGTTTCCTTGAGTGTAGTTCAGCAATGTTCTTAAAAAGAGGGAACCCGTTACGAAAGTGATACCAAATATCTTTTTAAACTTCACGACGCGCGTTTTGTTTTTCGAGTTTTCTTGAGTGTAGTTCAGCAATGTTCTTAAAAAGAGGGAACCCGTTACGAAAGTGATACCAAATATCTTTTTAAACTTCACGACGCGCGTTTTGTTTTTCGAGTTTCCTTGAGTGTAGTTCAGCAATGTTCTTAAAAAGAGGGAACCCGTTACGAAAGTGATACCAAATATCTTTTTAAACTTCACGACGCGCGTTTTGTTTTTCGAGTTTTCTTGAGTGTAGTTCAGCAATGTTCTTAAAAAGAGGGAACCCGTTACGAAAGTGATACCAAATATCTTTTTAAACTTCACGACGCGCGTTTTGTTTTTCGAGTTTCCTTGAGTGTAGTTCAGCAATGTTCTTAAAAAGAGGGAACCCGTTACGAAAGTGATACCAAATATCTTTTTAAACTTCACGACGCGCGTTTTGTTTTTCGAGTTTTCTTGAGTGTAGTTCAGCAATGTTCTTAAAAAGAGGGAACCCGTTACGAAAGTGATACCAAATATCTTTTTAAACTTCACGACGCGCGTTTTGTTTTTCGAGTTTCCTTGAGTGTAGTTCAGCAATGTTCTTAAAAAGAGGGAACCCGTTACGAAAGTGATACCAAATATCTTTTTAAACTTCACGACGCGCGTTTTGTTTTTCGAGTTTCCTTGAGTGTAGTTCAGCAATGTTCTTAAAAAGAGGGAACCCGTTACGAAAGTGATACCAAATATCTTTTTAAACTTCACGACGCGCGTTTTGTTTTTCGAGTTTTCTTGAGTGTAGTTCAGCAATGTTCTTAAAAAGAGGGAACCCGTTACGAAAGTGATACCAAATATCTTTTTAAACTTCACGACGCGCGTTTTGTTTTTCGAGTTTTCTTGAGTGTAGTTCAGCAATGTTCTTAAAAAGAGGGAACCCGTTACGAAAGTGATACCAAATATCTTTTTAAACTTCACGACGCGCGTTTTGTTTTTCCAGTTTTCTTGAGTGTAGTTCAGTAATGTTCTTAAAAAGAGGGAAACCGTTACGAAAGTGATGTATATACTCGCTTTGATGAATGTAGTAATGCTTTGGATAAAAACTGTGGTCTCCTGGAGGCCACAGATCTGGACGACATACAGCAGGATGGTACACTGACATATACAAACCTTTTGGACCAACACTGGCTGAGGAATAACGTGTTTTGATCCAGACGTCCTAATAATCCAGATCTGAATCCGTTGAACTATTATGTATCGATCAGTACCATCTAATTATCTGTACCTTTATTTATGTCACATACTATATCTTCTTCAATGAATAAGTCTTTCATTTGAGGATTCATTTGACTTCGTTACTTTTTTCCTTCTTTCTCGAGTCTATATATTACCCTTATTAATGTTCTGTCGGAGACTGTCAGTTTTTCTCCCTCTCTGGCGGTGAGGGTTATCGCTGCGTATGTTACAATGGGTCTTATTATTTTTTTATAGATGCTTCTATTTATATCAAATCTTTCTATTTTTAAGAAGAGAGAGAGAATTTAGTAGTTTTGGTCGCATCGATATCGAGATAATTTAGCGACCATAGAACCAAATTATGAGGATTAGGTAAATATAAGCTAAAAAATAAAGTGTAAAATGTAAAATGAGTCGTCGTAATTTACAATATCACAGATGAGTTGTATCACGACTGGGAAATATCACAGATAGTTATATCATAAGTGTTGTTATCACAGGAATGTAGACTAGTTTGCTCACACTTTGCTACGATCATTGGAGTGAAAGCAAAGAGATTGAAATTACTATATCCTGGTAAAATAATTTATTTATTTTATTCTTAGCAAATGTGTTACACATGTTGGCGGAGCAAAGAATTTTAGAAAGGTCTTGACTCAAACCAAAAAAAGATCTGAGAGGAGATAAGACAGTGCAGTCACAGTTAGAATGTGTTTGAATGTCAGAGGATCATTGCAATATTCACAGAGGGGAGGGCCTTCTCGTTTTAGCAGAAATTCATGAGAAAATCTGCAGTGGCCAATCATCCATTTAACTGTAGTCTCATCCATTGAACTATGGCTTTTCTATCCAGCAGCTACTCTGAAGGGGATTGAGAGAATGAAGGTTTAAGGACTCTCAATTTGTTAGGTCTCTCAGGATCGTCCCAATACGATTGCATTGAGATTTGTGCGAAAGTTTTTGCAAAAGAGAGATGGTCTTTTGAGTGGAAGCTGCGCATGTATGGTAGTCCGTGCTGTATTGAGCGTTTTGCGAGCTGATCAGCCTTTTCATTACCTTTGATGTCCTTATGACCAGGACACCAAACGAAAAGAAGAGAAGAATCCTGAGAGATGATGTTTTCTACAAGATCTGTAATTTGGGCACTAACTGGATGAGAAATGAGGCGATTTTGAATCATGAGTAGAGCATTTCTGGACTCAGAAAATACAATCCAGAAATTTGCAGGGCTTAATCTGATATAAGAGAGACATCTTTCTATAGCCACTAATTCAGCAGTAAGTATACTGGTTGAAGCCGGCAATTTAAATCCTGAAGAAGTTCTATTGTGAACAAAGAGCCAACTCCTTGGTCCATCTTAGATCCATCTGTAAAAATTGTTTGACATGGGGAATGAGTTTCGAGTAAGATGTTTATACTGGATTTATATATGGACAAACTCGTTGATTATTTATCATATTTTAATAGAGAGAAGTGAACCTAAATGGGATGTAGCAACCAAGGACGAATTGGAACAGGGACGTGCAGTTGTATGTTTGACTCTACTGATAGTTGTTGAAAAAGGATTCTGCGGTCGAGGGCTAAATTTTGAGTAGACGGAAAAGGAAGGATAGGGGGAGGTGAATTAAGGAGAGAATTTTTTAATCATGTTCCACGTGGGAGTCTAGTCGCAGCCATTAGAATGTCAACATCTATCTCTCGACCAGTTGCTGGCCTTAAAGCCATCATCAGTCGAACTTATATCGACATCTGAGAGCAACTAAAGGAACTAACAG
Organism: Cosmopolites sordidus; assembly: GCA_031761425.1. Taxonomy (NCBI): domain Eukaryota; kingdom Metazoa; phylum Arthropoda; class Insecta; order Coleoptera; family Curculionidae; genus Cosmopolites; species Cosmopolites sordidus. The sequence continues at coordinate 136,841 of JARFXV010001495.1, read as the reverse complement.
AGCATAAGGTCGTTTAATTCCAACCCATATATTAAGGCGGTGCGAGTCGCAATGTCTAACGCCATCTAACGGTGAAATTCCATTGTATGTTTTACGAGCCCCTGGTGGGGGACAAAACATAGGAGATGCAATTAGGGATGTAGATCCGGAAAAACGTTTTGTGAAAAGTTGAAAGAAAAGAAAAGTGAAAAATACGAGAGTTTTTGCGATGTTTCGACTCGTTATTTTCAAGTATTTATATGGTAGGCTCAAGACAGATAAATCAATACTCAATTATTTTTCTGTAAAACACTCATTTGGCTTATACTTATCGTTGCGAGATGTGAACTCTTACATCTGGATCAGGTATAACTTCGAACTACGTGAGGGTTCAGCCATTTAGATAGGCGAATGGATGCCGAAAATGGTCGATGGCCAGGATACTAGAAAACCGAATATCAAGGAAAAGTATAGATAAGCGAATAGGGGGCAACAGAAAAAGAGATAGACCGGTAGACCAAAGACATGATGACTGGACAATGTAAAAAGAGATGCTGAGAAACTATTACACATCAAACACTAGCAAGGGGCTGCCGGAAATAGATCCGGTTGGAGGCAAAGGTTGAAAGAGGTCAAGCTTCATTGATAAGCTGTAGCACCAGTATACGACACCATCCGTGAATCACTATCCATAAATAAAACTAAAACAAAGAAAATACGACATAAAACATATACGAATTTATTAATCTCTCTAATACACTAATATAATATATAGACATCACAGGGAATTAAATCCAGCGAATATGTCTTATAGAAAAGTAAATATATTATTTTCTCCAGCAAAAATTAATTTTAAAACAAGCAAATAATTTTGTTTTATCCTTACTTCTTTAATCTTGGCAGTTTTACCCAAAGGGCAACATTTTAAACAATTTTACAAATCATTAGTCACCTTGTCAACAATAAAAAAAACCATAAATGAGGAAAAAATGTTTAAATTTGCACATTAATTAAATGTATATGAACTATAAACATTTTTTTTGCGAAAAATGAAATTTTGAAATAAACAGATTTAACGCTTCCAATTGCAAAACGCAAACGAATTTTCTCGTCGACTTAATGATTAATGATGCGTTAGAGCCACGTTGATGAAATCTGATTAACGATGAGTTACACATGAACTCAACAACTTTATAAGACACCTCGTCATCCTGTTAGTGGCGCAATAACTGAGAACATTAACAAATACTTGCCATGTTTGATATTAAACTGAAAAAGCATTAATCATGATGTATAATGATAAGTATCTATGCATTATAATTTGTTGCCTCGATCTTCGTGTGCTATTAAACACAAATAATTGTGAAGAGTAACCTAATTGGTACTTTGGGATTTCCTTTTTATTTGAAACCAACAATTTAAGAAAAATAACATGCTTGTTTATCTTATCATGGAGACATGATAGTTATGTTTTAAAAACAATATTATCCAAATGACCCCCACGGCTGTTTCTGCAGATGCTCATTCCTTGCGTAAAATTGTCAATAACAATTTAAAACAACGCGGTTTAATTGCACCCATAACTTGCTTCAGGTCATTAATAGTCTGCGGATTGGTAAAATAAAGAAGAAGCTCGTTGAGGAAGCACCACAGGGAAAAGTCGAGGAGGGTTAGATCACATGGTTTTGCAACAAATTCAAAATTTTCTTCACCCTATGACTCGTGGCGCCATTTTATTGAATTGATATACTTGTAATGTGCATATTATCCATTTGGGGCTATAAAAAATGTCTTAACATATTGCGACAACGTTTGCCTTTAACATTTACCACTTTACCAACGTCATTTTCATGAAAAAATGGTCCTGTAACCTCTCCAGACCACAAAACACTCCACACTGCTACTTCAAGAAGTTGTAAAGGTTCTTCTGCAATCACTCGAGGATTTTCACTTTTCCAAACACTACAATTTTGCTTGTGAGAGTGACATAACCTGGAGGTGGAAATGAACTTCGTCGGAAAATATAATCTTATCGCAAAATTTTGCACTATTTCTAACTTCAATCAAAGAAAAAAATAGCAAATGCACGGCAGGACCTGTGGTCTGGGTGTTTAAATTACTGGTTCTCTAGATGACGCACAAAACACAAAATGTGTAGGTTAAATCGTTGAAAAACGGCGCTAAATTTAAATCCCGACGTACTTATCGGGACACCCTTTATAATACTATATGACTAGGAAAATTAAGGAAGAATACGAAAGAGCAGGTTTAATATAAACCAAATATTTGTGTAAATGAGAGGAAATATAAGACATTATACTTGACAATGATCAGAAAATATCAAAAAGTGGGAATTATCAATATTTGAGACCAAGAATACAAAGAAAAGGAAGACGAATAAGAAATTCAATAGAGAATGATACAAGGAGGAATTGAATGGAATATTGTGGGATAAGGATGAAACGAAGAAGCACAAGCTTTATATATTCAACACCATAATAAAGAGTATATTACTGTATGAATTGAAAGTACTGAGATAGTTTGAAGCAGACTACCGACGCATACAGGCACTTGAAATTGAAATACATGTTTTAAGATAATCTTGTAGTGTGTTAAAGTTAGATAGAGTAAGATATGACCGAGTTAAAGCGTTTATTGACTTAAGTGAAACTGTAATTGAGATTGTAGAAAGACCACAACTTACCTAATGCCAACACGTGAGAGGGTGCCAGAAAATCGACTGTTCTACCATAAAGAAGAAAACGGGGTAGACCCAAAAAATGTTGGAATGAGAATATCAAGAAGCTGATAAGCGATAGAAGTTGAAGGAAGAATCTGAAGTATCTTTTCTAGTTGTGAACCCTGGGGAGTAGGCAGATTCAGACCTCGGGGCAAATTAACTAGATTATCTGATAATGGCTTCAAAATGGAGGCCGAAATGACGATATTTTACAGATTTTTAACGCGGTTCTACCTACCCGAGAACCTAGTAATTTTAATTGAATGTCCACTGGTGGACGGTTTCACTGGTGTTTCGATGGAATCTCACGGACAAAATGTCGTCGAAAGACCGTCTAGTAAACGCTTTGAAAATGATGCATGAGATTTCATCGAAACGTTAGCGAAACCGTCCACCAGTAGACATTCAACTAACACGAGATATCCGATAAACTATCGTTACGTATATATATATATATATATATATATATATATATATATATATATATATATATATATATATATATATATATATATATATATATAAGAAGAAGAATTAAAGATTTTAAGATGAAGCCACCCCCACATTTTCGCTATTTGAAGGAATACAAATTTCAATTTTTGCACAGTCAGATAGATTGTGGGTGACGTTTTTTAAGATACTTCACTGAAATCTGAACTTTAAACTAAGCCTACTACGAATTCACAAACAGGGTCAATTATCGATATTTTGCTTCGGGTTAGATATATCGAAAAACGTTATTAGAAAAAGTTGTTTATGATGTTATTCTAACCCCATATACCAAGTTTCATGACAAAATTTTTAATTTTTACGCATTTTTCATTTTATCATTATTTTGATTTATACACAAAATTATTACAACAGAGTCGTAAAAGAATCGAAAATTGTATTCGAATAGACGGAGGACAGTTGTGAGAGATCACATTTGATAGTTAATTATTTGTATTATGAAAATTATTGTTATATACTATATACTTTTTCCTAAATTTTATCAATTACCAAAAATTGTTTTCCAATAATAATAAAATAATTATTCCTTTAAGTGCTATTTATTTTACTGAAATATTTGAATACATGACACTATTGACAATGTGTCAAGTTTTTACTCACCATGGCACACTAATTATCAAACTAAACAACTAAACTTGTAATAATTTTGTGTATAGACCAAAATTAATGAAAACATTAAAAATGCGAATTTTACCATGAAACTCGGTATATGGGGTTAAATTAATATTCCGAACAACTAGACTTAAAGAACTTTTTCGGCAGACTTTGTTTTTAAAAACTTTATTTCGAAAATGGTTTACAAAATAGGTTTTTTAAACTCAACAGCTTAACTAAGAATTAACAATATTAAATTTGGAGGTAATATTTATACTTAAAAATACGTTTAGGTTGCGTTTCTCACGGGACCATCTGGTGGCGTGATGACTCCCAAGGTGATGCTGACATCGTGGTTCTCATGCGAACGAAATATGTAACTCTACTCTTGAGGTGATGCTGACATCGAGGTTCTCATGTGAGCGGAGTACGTAACTCCTCCCTCCTTAAGATTCGAAAACAACGGTACGTTTTTCCGAATCCACTTTACTCTGGGGGTGGCTTTTCTTGGACCTTCTTCTGACAGCTTGCCAATAGGAATACAACTTTTCCCTTTGCATCATCACTACAAGTATGGTTAGGACAATGCAAATACCTAAAACAATATAATTTGTGGTTTGTCGATGATTAGTGTTATCGAGGTTTATCGGCTTCAATTGATTTGCCATATTCTTCAGATGGTATATTTCGTCAATATTGATTTTGGTAATGTTCGAGGTAATCGAAGTTTTCGTTCCATCTAACTTTGACCATTTTATTTCGGGTAGGATAATTGGTTTTCCTCTCTGAATCTTTAAGTCATTTAGAAATTTCTTTTCCTTAATTTGAACTTCGCAATCTTCTGGGATTTTAATTAGTGAAGATTTCGATATTTCGAAATATTGATCGGTGTTGCATTTGGCAATCATTGTTTCTGGTTTGGTGGGTAAGATTAAAACTAGTTCTCTGGTAATCTGCTCTGTCACTGGTTCCTCAATATTAATTTCGATTGTCGGACAATTTCCAGTTTGATGTCCTGCTATTAGACTGTTCACACATTGGTCATCGGGTAGGAATTCTTCCATGCAGAAATGTATTTTCTCGATAATTGGACATGAATTAGCAATAAATTGTCTTCTCATAGGGGTTTGTGCCAAATAAGGGTATTTTGGTATAAAGATGGTTCGATTTTGGATAATTGGGTAGATGTGATAGAAGGTAAGGGTTTCAGGCCTCAGTATCGGTACATGTATGGCAAATATTACTTTGCTTTCTAAAAATTCTACTTGAATTCCAAAAAATTGATAGTATGACAATAAATTTTGAATGTTGGAATTTCCGAATTGTTATAGATATTCTTTAAATAGTTTAACATATTTTTTAATTCTAAACTTGACAGTATGCTGCTATGTAGAGCGTTTACTTTGGCAAACATAATAGCGTCTTCCAAATTATCAAGAAACATTATTAGATTTTGACAATCTAAATTTAATTGCGTTGTAATTCCTTGGAAACTTAGATAATCTTGTATGTTATTGATAGTTTGTTGAACTGGTGAGAGTAATGTATATAAACTTGATTGCAGTGACTCTTGATTTTTACTTAGAGTTGCCACAGTTTCGTTGTAATTATCGATTAGATTTTTTGATAATGAAATCTGTAATTTTAATTCGTCAACTATGGTTTTCTGATTGGACTCTAAAATTGCTATTGCTTCATCATATCGTTTACCGTCATCTGAATCTAGGGTTCCGAATAACCATTTATTAATCTTTCCAATTCCATCAATAAAACCTCGTTTATTTCTAATGTGAGGGTGTAAATTTTCGATTTTATTTGTTGCAATTTCTATTAAGTATTCGGTTCTGTGGAGTAGGTTTTGCGCTAGTGCATGATAAGAGATATTATTCGATGCATTTACTGGTAATAAACTTTCCTTGAGTTTAAGAAAATAAGCCTTAATATTACTTAGTTTATCGATTAAATGTCTTAAATCTACGTAATGAATAAATGTATGTCTATTATAAATAAGTCTGGAATTTCCCAGTTGGATAGGTAATATGGGGTTCTCCAGCGTGGTGATTTGAATGTCAGACCCGTTTGTCAGGTGGATCTGCAGGACCAGGTATAACAGGATCGTCGCTGTTTCCTGCTTCATCCTGAAAAGATTTTCCTCCATTAGGTTTAGGTTTTCTGAGGGTACTTTTATGATATGAAGTTTTGTCTGTTATTATTTTGGTATCAGTTTCATCAATTATTGGTACCTTTTTAAATTTTGGTTTGTCTTTGCTTCTATATTTCGTTTTCACGTAGGCGATCTTTTGATCTTGAAAGTCAGGAGGTTCTTGTCTAGTTTCGTTTATTTTCAATATTACATTTTGTTTGGTTTCTTCATTTATTCTCTTTACTTTCTCATATAGCTTGTTCGATGTTTCTTTATGTGATTGTACATAGCTAGATATGATAGCGTTGTCGTTTAGATCAAAAGGGTTTATAGTATTTACGTGTCCTGTTGTTATTTCGAAGGGCGTAAGTTTGGTCACGCTTTGTATTGAATTATTATAACCCATTACAGCTCTTCTCATCAACTGCTGTATTGTCATGTCTTTGTTTTCTTCTCGTAAACAACGAAAACTTTCAATTATGGTCGAATGAAAACGTTCAACGGGTGAGTTCGAATTACTGTTTTTCGCGGTTGTATAGTGTAGTTTTCAATTCTATACAATTTACAGAAATCTTCGAGGTCTTTATTTTTGAATTCTGTTCCTTGATCTGCGGTTATTTTTAATGGAAGACCGTGATGTGTTACGAATGTATACAAATTTTCTACTACTTCGGTACCTGTAATACTACGGAGTGGGTAGGCTTGTCCATATCTTGAGAATGAATCTAAAATTGTTACAAAGGCGTCGTAATTTATTCTAAAAGTATCCACGTGTATGTGCTCGAAAGGTCTTGATGCTGTAGGTGTTAAATTAAATTTAATTACGGGTGGATTTCGATCATATTTGTTTCTTTGGCATATCTCGCAATTATTAATGAAATTTTCAATATCATCTGACATCTTTGGCCAATAAAATCTTGTACTGAATGCTGCTTTCATTTCATTCATACCTCTGTGGCATGTTTTGGTGGTGTGGTGTAGAGTAAGTTTTTCCTGTTGCTCATCTCTTGTTCGTATATCTTCTAAGAACGTTGAGCATTGTAATATCTTGTAAGATGAGTTTTTAAAAAGGTTTTGCAAAGTGATTGCAAACTGACGTGCGCATTCTTGGTTATTAAAGTATATAGCGTATAATTGTTTCGGTTTTACATATTCTTTAAGGAATGTGACTATACTGAATGTTGGATCTCTACTTGAAATAGTTAAGTAAAATCTGCTGTTTTCGAACACTCGTTCTTGTCTTAGTTGAAATTTGGTTATATCTCCACTTGTGACAATTATTTGATTTTTATACATGTTTATGGCTCTTTCAGTTATTGGCATTCCGCAAATGGGATCTTCAGCTGAAGAGTGTACTGTTTCAACTCCTTCTTTATTATTCTCATGAATAGTTGGTGGTTTAATTTGAATGTCCGAAATAATATTTATTTTCGGTGGAATAACTTCATCAATTGTAACTTGATCTACGTTTGGTAATTCGCTAGGTGTTAATAGAAATTCTTTTATTATATCATCAGCGTCGCCTGCATTATTACAAACTGATTCGGTTTCTGCTGCATTGACTTCTGCTACATTCCTGGATAGAGCATCAGCTGCTTGGTTGTTTTTCCCTTTTTTATATCTAATTTCGTATTCAAATTCTGCTAATTTTAGTCGCCATCGTACTAAACGAGAATTTGGTTCTTTTAGCGACATTAACCATTGTAAAGGTTTGTGATCGGTGTATATCACAAATTTTGCGCCATATAAATAGGGTCTGTAATATTTACAACTCCACACAATAGCCAATAATTCTTTTTCTGTTGTTGAATAATTGATTTCGGCGGGGTTTAGAGTTCTGGATGCATAGCAAATTGGGTGACCATCTTGAGATAAAATTCCCGAAATTGCATAATTCGATGCATCCGTAGTCAGTTCGAAGGTTTTAGAGAAATCCGGATATGCTAAGACTGGTTCTGAAATTAATAGATTCTTACAGGTGTTAAAACATTCTACGAATTCTTGTGTGTGTTCGACTTTATTTCCTTTCTTTAAACATAGAGTCATCGGTTTAGTGATTTTGGCAAAATTCTTAATAAACCTACGGTAATAGCCTAACAAGCCTAAAAATGCTTTGATTTCCTTTTGCGTTCTTGGAATGGGATATTTTTGTATAGCAACTATTTTCTTTTTATTAGGTCGGACTCCTTCAGGTGTCACAATATGACCTAGAAATTCAACTTCCTTTCGTAGAAATTCGCACTTGTCAATTTGTATTTTTAAATTAGCTTCTCGCAATTTCTTAAAGATGAGTTTAAGGTTCTGAATATGTTCCGTTAAGCCTGTGCTCACTACTATTATGTCGTCCATAAATACCATACAAATCTTGTTCTGTAGCTCTTTTAAGACTTCGTCCATTATTCTTTGGAACGTAGATGGAGCATTTTTCAGACCGAATGGCATCCTTAAAAATTCATAATGTCCATTTTCAACTGTGAACGCCGTTTTTTCTATGGAGTCTTTTTCTACCTCAATCTGGTGAAAACCAGACGCTAGGTCCAATGTTGAAAAGTACTGGGCTCGTCCTAATTTGTCCAATATATCGGTTATATTTGGAATAGGGTAGCGGTCCGAAATTGTCTTTTCATTGATTTTTCTATAATCAACTACTACTCTCCATTTTTGTCTTTCCGAAGCGTCCATCTTCTTAGGGACGATCCATATCGGTGATGACCATGGACTGGATGATGGTCGTATTATTCCCTTTTCTAACATTTCGCTGATTTGTTTGCACACTTCATTCTTGTGAATGTATGGGTATCTGTATGTCTTTGTGTACACTGGTATATTATCTGTGGTTTTTATTTCGTGTTTAATTTTCGATGTAAATGTTAATTTGTCTCCTGGTTGGTAAAATATATCTTCAAATTCTCTGCACAATGCCGTAATTGCTTTTCCTTCTTCTTGGTTCATATGTTCGGTGCGTATTAGATGATTTAACTGTGCCTTTTTGCTTGGTATTTGTTGAGAACATTTATGATTTACTTGTTCGAAAGTCATACATTCGAATTCTTGCGGTTTAAATAATTGACAAGGAAATGGTTCAGTGAGAGTCAATGTTATATAGTTATTTGTTGGGTTATGAATTTCGATTATAGCATAACCATCGTGAGCATAAGAGAGAATGGATGGAAAGTTCAATTCATCTATTTTTTCGCTGTTGGTGATGATTTCTCCTTCTCGTATATTAACTGGAATTTTCTTTAAAGTTTTTTCTTTGGGATTTATGGTAATAGAAAAATTTGTTTCGGAAGGTCTTCGGTATTTAAAAGGAATTTCGATTTGTTGTCCAATTAGTTTTTTATTTAAAAGATCTATATTCAATCCCATATTAATTAAATCTGTTAGACCGATTACTCCATCAAAATAGTCGTGAAAATCAAAAAGAATAAAATCTATCTCATAATCTAGTTTAAATTCTGAAAATGCTGGAATTTTTGCCTGAAATTGTGTGTTTTCACTACCTATTGCTGTTTTGATGATGTTATTCGCTCGATAGATACAGTTTGGATAACATTTTTCTGCGACAGTTGGTCTTAAAATTGATCTTGAGCTCCCGGTATCTATTAAGAGTTTAATTTTAGGATAGCCAATTTCGATATATGGTAAAGCGTTATTAGAGGAAATGTTTATTTCCGTCAAGGTTGGCCTTCGTTCTGGGCTTGTTCCGTAAAATTTCCAATTTCTTTAAGGTTTTCATTCTCTGAAAATTCTTCGTTTTTTTGTTGTTCATCTTCACCATAGTTATTCACATGATAATCAAGGTGAGTTTCTTCATTCGGTTCGTAGTACGAGTAATCTTGATAATCTTCAACCGGATATCCTTCACACTCGTTGTTGTGAAGTTCTTCGAAAGTAAAATTCGGTTTTTGATTGGGGTATGTGTTTTGGAAATGGTTGAATTGATTACGGATTGGCTGTCTGCTAAATCCGTTACTGTTTCGTACACTAATCGACATGGGTGTTGGTTTACTCATTTGACTAGGTGGAATATTCTTGGGCTTAAACACATTTTTTGGAGGTCCAAAAACTTCCCGGTTTGTAAAGAATTTTTGAGGTGCGAATTGTCTGGGCTGCACATTTATTGGTTGTGATGGCCATTGAAATGGTTTTGCCATTGTCGAATATTGTTGTTGATTAAAATTTGGGTTTCGGTTAAAAGCATTCTGATTAAATTGATTTTGATTGAAAGGGTTTTGATTAGAATAATTTTGATTGTTTGAGAATTTTGGATAATTTGAAAAATTTGTTGGTTTCGGTGCAAATTGATTATTACTGTATTTTTCAGTTGCGTTTAGGTTCCCATATAATTTTTCGAAATTTTCAAATTCAACGACATAAGCCATTGCATCTTCCAATGTGTCGAGTTTTTTCAAATGCATGTTATTTTTCAGGGTTCCCGTACAACCTGCTATGAATGTATTTAACGCCGTTTTCTCATAGTAAGTAATGTGGCAAATTTTCTGTTGTTCACTCAAATTTAAATCGTTACTAATTCTCTGAGCAACATTACTTCGAAGAAGTTGAAGTCTGGTTCCGAAACTTATTAAGTGTTCACCTTTGAATGGTCTGGCTCGTGTTAATTCTTGGACTAAATTGTCCGTATTGCGTCTATCAGAAAAACATTGTTGTAACGCGGCTTTCAGAGCGTCCCAATTTGTCAGCTCTGTTCTATTCCCAACCATTACTTCTGCTTTCTCGATTAATTTTTCCTGAATACAATCGAAAATGTGGGCATCTAATTCCTCACTTTGTAATTGCCTATATATATATTTACGAGTTTATCGCATTTGGTAACAAATTTATTTAAAACGTTACTGTCACCATTAAAAGGTTTAATATTTTCTAATCTAGATTTGAATAAATCCCAGTCAATGGGGGTTTGTTTACTTTGTTTCTGCATTTTAGAATCGTTATCGTTAAATGCTAATGCTAATGATGCTACTAAATCGTCAATTTCTGTCATATATTTTTGTTCCTCTTTCTTAACCTAATTTCTAACCCTAATGTGTTCAATACACTGGTTTTTTGTGTGAAATACACTTCCCTAACTATTCCAACTGAGTACCTTAATCAGAGGGTCAGGAGGGTAAAAGGAATTGGCACTAACCTTTGTTGATCTGCTTCTTCCTTCCCGAATTCTCGGCTGTGCTGCTGTCTGCTTCTGGTTCTGTTGATTGCACTGCTGGATTGGCTCCAACTGTTGTGTCTCTTGGTGTCGTCCTCAATTGGCTCGTTCGTGAAACACTTGTGCAATCCTACCGACTGCGCCACTTAAAGAACTTTTTCGGCAGACTTTGTTTTTAAAAACTTTATTTCGAAAATGGTTTACAAAATAGGTTTTTTAAACTCAACAGCTTAACTAAGAATTAACAATATTAAATTTGGAGGTAATATTTATACTTAAAAATACGTTTAGGTTGCGTTTCTCACGGGACCATCTGGTGGCGTGATGACTCCCAAGGTGATGCTGACATCGTGGTTCTCATGCGAACGAAATATGTAACTCTACTCTTGAGGTGATGCTGACATCGAGGTTCTCATGTGAGCGGAGTACGTAACTCTAGTAACCTTTTTCGATATCTCTAACGCGAAGTAAAATATTCAGGATTGACCCTGTTTGTGAATTCGTAGTAGGCTTGGTATATATATATATATATATATATATATATATATATATATATATATATATATATATATATATATATATATATATATATATATATATAGGTAGTTTATAAAGCAATGAAGAATAGACAAGGAAGATTGCGTTGGAATGCTGAAGGTGTTAGAGAATATGATTATTATCGACGGATACATGCGGCATCGAAATATGCAGAATAAAGTAAATGATCTAGTTAAATAATTAAATAAACTGGCCTTAACATAAACAGAAATTAAACAAAACTATTAACAATTAACATAATATAGAAGAAGAAATTATAAACATAGAAAACTCGCTATTAGAAACCGTAAAACGACTTACTTACCTTGATAACACCACCTCAAACAACAGCGGAACAATAACAGATACTCAACAAAAAACAGATAAGGCCAGAAAAATATCTGCCAGCAGGAGAAAAATTGGACGCTCGAAAAATTTAAATATATCTACCTAAAATAAAGGCACACGATTCGACTACGAAACCGGTTCTACTTTATGTCTCAAACATACATAGTCAATATAGGAATCAGAAGAAAATTTCAAACATTCATAAATAGTCTTAGAAATGTGTGCCCCGAAAGAAAGCCGACTAACACCATACTCTAAGAAAGCCGGCTAACATTCCTGCCCTGAAAGCAACTATGAAACCCACTTGGAAAAAGAACAAGAGGCAGTCTTCGTTCTACATGCATTAGATGGGTAGAAAGTCTATCCTAGAACTAAGTAATATCGCACGGAAAGAAAAATGGAAAAGATGTATAGATATTTTATAAATTGCACATGTATATTGTGCAATAAAGTACAATAATCTCCATCATAATCAATAGGTGTCCTGGTAACACTTATCAAATATTTCTATTCTCTGCAGTTTTACGTCACGGTTTTCCGCCATCCTTCAAGATCTCAGCCACGCTGGTGTTTCACGTTTCCACGTCCTTTTAAGTCGGTTCAGCCAAATTTTTCCTGCTTTCTACGCCATTTCCACTTTTATTCCATTCATCCATTCTCATCAAATGATCAGCCCATTTCAGTTTATTTTTCTCAATTTTGTGTTTTAATGATCTAATGCTCAGTTCCTTACTAACGTCTTCATTTCTTATTTTGTCTAGTTTTCATACTCTCAAAATTATCCTGAAATATTTCAGTAACCTGCAGTCGTTTTTGTTGTATATCGTTCAATATCCACGTTTCTGCACCATAAGTTAGTACATGTCCTCAAGGAAATGAGGGGTTTTTAATAATAATAACAGCAATAATATAAGATCATATAAAATATCGTACAGAGCTGATATATATTAAATTATTTTTTAGAACTGTCTCTACATCTGGGTACGCGATCATCGTCAGCATCACAAGTACAGTGACACTGATGCCGATCCACACAACGCCCATCGTGGATTCTTTTTTTCCCACGTGGGTTGGCTGATGAGCAGAAAACATCCAGCTGTCATCTCCAAAGGCAAAACCATCGACATGAGTGACATGGAAGCTGACTGGCTCGTCATGTTCCAAAAGGAGTGAGTCTAAATATTCTACAATCTCCAAAACTAGATCTAATCTCTGTTTAACTTTGCAGGCATTATAAAATATTGTATACCATCTTTGCTATACTTCTTCCCACACTGGTACCGGTTTTGTGCTGGCAAGAAACTTTCTACAATTCCTTTTTTGCTGCTTACATGTTCAGGAACGTGTTGGTTTTGAACATGACGTGGTTGGTAAACAGTGCTGCCCATCTTTACGGAAACAAACCTTTTGACAAGTAAATTTTGTTATTATATTTATCTTGTATAAATTAGAACACGTACTGACTTAAAATTTTTAGGTATATGAAGCCAGTTGAATCAAGCTTTGTGGCATTTGTGTCAGTGGGTGAGGGTTGGCACAATTATCACCATGCCTTTCCTTGGGACTATAGAGCGGCAGAATTCGGTTCCAAATACAGCGTCACTACTATGGTGATTGATTTTCTGGCCTGGGCAGGCTTGGCCTACGATCTCAGGACTACCCCATACCATATGGTTCAAAAGTAAGATTCATTTGATATCGCTTCATTTATTATCTTTAACTATTATACAACCAGCAAAACACCTTAGCCGATCTTGATAAATTGGTGACCAAAATTGGTTTAATGTTATGATATAAAAACTATGAAAAGACATTATATATGTTCAATAAATTACAATTAAAGACTAATAAATATGGCGTTAGAAAACTCACAAGTAGCAGTGACGACCAAAAAAGGGAAATCGGAAAACATCAAAATTAACAGAGATGTAAGACAAGGAGATACTCTTTCAACAACACTTTCCCTTATAGAATTAGACGGAATAACTAATGTGTTCGGTTAATAATGTCGATTTTGCTACGAGATGGCGTTATTAATGCATTTGTTTGTATAGACTATAGATTAATGACGTCTATGGTCTTTTGGAGGGTTAACCTATGTCATTAAAAGTCATTTCGTTATTAATTATGATTGTGTAAAAAACATAGTTTTTCATAGCTTTGAATATGTCGAATTATGTAGCAGAAAAAGACGTTTTGCGGAGAAGTTTAATAACATTCTTTCATTTGAAGAAAACGGCTGCTGAAAATTATCGATTGTTGGTTGAAGCTTATGGTGAACCTGCTCTAACCCAAAAAACTTGTGAATGATGGTTTAAACGCTTTAAAACTGGTGATTTTAAAATAAAAGATAAAGAGCATCTAGGAGAGTCGAGAAAGTTTGAAGATGCGGATTTTCAAGCATTATTAGATGAAGGCTCAACTCATACGTTGAAACAATTGGCAAAAGAATTGAGTGTTGCCCAATCCATCATTTCCGAACATCTACATGCATTGGCAAAGGGGGTTCCATATGAATTGAAGGAAGATACATTGAAAGGCGAAAAACCACTTATATAATTTTACTCGCCAGACAGAAAAGAAAAGGTTTTTTGCGAGGTGATAAAAAGTGGATCTATTTCGACAACCCAAAGCGCAAAAAATCATGGTTAGATGGACTAGGCCGGCCTTCAAGCATCACAACCAAGGCGCAATATATATATAAAAAGAAGGCCTTGCTGTGTATTTGGTGGGATAGTACGGGAGCTGTGTATTACGAACTGCTGAAACCTGGTGAAACGATTACTGACGGTCGATATCGATAACAACTGATAAAATTGAACCCATCAGGAAAACCATTCAGAATACGCCCAAAGACGTAATAAAGTTATTTTTCAACCTGACAATGTTCAGCCCCATATCGCAAAATGTGTAAAAAACTGTTGGAAAACGTTAAATGGGACATCCTACCCCACCCGTCGTATTCACCGGACTTAGCCCCTTCGAACTACCACTTATTTCGATCGAAAATTTTGCTTGATGAATGGTTGGCATCATAAAACCAAAAGTTCATTTGGTGTGGAATCCATTTTTTGACCGAAATGTGGGAAAAAGTAACACTTGACGATGGCCAATACTTTGATTATTAAGGTAATTTATTTTGTTATGGAAATAAACGGTCAAATTTTGTACAAAAATCGATATTATTAACCGAAAGACCTATTAATAATGTAGGTATAAAGAGAACTATAAAGAACAAATCTGTAGAGAACAGAGTATGCAGAGGACCTTACCAATATAGCCAGAGGTGAGAAAAGTCTACAAGAAACACTCACAGTAACAGAAAGAGAGAAACACAAATTAGAGGTTTATATATAATCAAAGAACAGACAAAATACATGAAATGTAGCAGATCGGTGGCGAACAGACATGAACTGGAAACAACAGGATAATTCCAGTTTGAGGAGGTGCACTGGGTGGGGAGGGTGAGGAGGTAAATCTCTGGGTGTAACAATAAGCAAAAACAGACAACAAAACATACTACAGATACAAGAAGTTATTAAAAAAAAAGATTGGATATGATACAAAGAGGAAAATCTATAAAACAATCATAAGACTCAACATACACAGCAGAAAAGATGACCATCACCATCAGAGAGGAAGCAAAAATAACAGTCTTCGAGAGGAAAATAATAAAGCCAATATATGGACCCAAGAAAGGCCTAACGAATCACGAAATCAGAGGGTTGCTCTATGAAGAAGACAGTACGTTAAAAAAAATTGCGCGTGCAGCACCGTACACATGATAGAAGTCAAACCTCTCAAATTCATATATAGCGTTTGACGCGTACATGTATAACGCGCACATGCTCTACACTATCTTATTCGATCGTTTTGTATCCTTGTGCATACATCGCTCTCTTTTGCTGCACTCCCGTGGCGTCGGAATAGATAGCTCTAATTCTCCTCTCTACATTATATCTACGTTATATTCTCCTTCTTTCTTGGGTCCATATATTGTCCTTATTATCTTTCTCTCAACTAGTCTCAGTTTTTTTCCTCTCTGATGATGACGGTCATCTTTTCTGCTGCGTATGTATCTTTCTTCTCTCTCATGTAACGAAATGTGCCTAAACGTGACGCGTCCTTGAAATGTCACTCTCAATTATCGTCCAATTATCGATTACCAGATCGCCGCCTAAGAAGTTTTATTTGAATAAAGGCACAGAGAATTAGATGGCATGGACACATTCACAGGAAGCAGGAAAGTACAGGTAGGTAACAGGTTAAGAGAAAGACCGCAAACAAGATGGAAGGACCAGGTTGTAACAGATTTAAGATCGAGTTACCAAAATGGACTTCGAAAATAAAGGACAGAAAGGAACGGAGACGAAATGTAAACAAGGCCAACACACTATATGTGATGAGGATCGTTCTATCGTAAAAAAAAAGAACAGAAAAACCTTCAATCGTGAGTCCTATCGTATATATTAATAAAATATTTCTATAAAATCATGAAAAAACGGGTTTTGGAAAAGATCGATTATACTGCATATCTGTTCAACTCTAAAGTCATCGATACAATACCTTTACTAATACATTACACATCAAATTCTACAGAAAGTAATTTTTCGTTACTATATCTCCAATTAATCAAAAATAATAAGTACTTGTCTAAAAAATAATCTCAGAATAATATTAAACTGATAAAACCTTTTGCCTTTTCAAGTGAATTAAAAAGAATTTATTAAACCTATCTAAAACGTATCTAAAACGAATAGAATGATACTGAATTTCCTGTAAAATTAACTAGACAGGATTGTACTTAGTCAAATGCCACAGAGTACCTGAGCTATTGTATAAAAATTTGCAGTTTCAAAGTTATCGGCTTTGTTCATAAGCTACTATATATTTGATATTTATTTATAGTATGCAATTATCTATTATTTTTAGTTCTGGAGTTTTTTATATTTCAATACTGATTGACATA
Organism: Cosmopolites sordidus; assembly: GCA_031761425.1. Taxonomy (NCBI): domain Eukaryota; kingdom Metazoa; phylum Arthropoda; class Insecta; order Coleoptera; family Curculionidae; genus Cosmopolites; species Cosmopolites sordidus. The sequence continues at coordinate 119,854 of JARFXV010001495.1, read as the reverse complement.
TAAATGTAAACACTTTATATTACATTTATTCTTGATTGAATTTATTCGTCTCGTTGATCTATGTGGGTCGTTCGAAAAGATTTCAGTCTGACAAAGAAAACACAAGTTTTTTAATATATTTTTTGTATTTTTCAATGTAGTCAATTTGATCAATTAAACCAACGACGTTTGGACTTTTTAATACCCTCAGTATAATGTGATTTCTCTAACTCTGCAAAATAAGTAGTCTCCGCTTTTACCTCATAATTTGAAGTGATGTTCCTTCAGCGAGCCATTTCTTCAGGTTTGGGAAGATGAAGTAATCGCTAGAAACAAAATCCGGTGAATACGGTACATGTGAAAGCACTTCGAAGTAGGTCATGGAATTTTGAACTAACAACCCGAGACGCCTGTACAGGTTCATCATCGTGGTGAAACAGGACTTTATTTTGGCCAGACATCGAGATTTAACCTGAATAGTAACCTTTAATTGGTTCAGTAGTTAGTGGTCCAGTACGGCAGGGAGGTATGGTGTTTTTCAAAACGACTTTTACGCGCGCCATTGTCGAGCGAATGTTTTCAGGATGGTTGATGTGTACTCGTTCCGGCATGTCATCTCAGTAGTCATGGAGCCGTAATCTGTGGTACATCGAGTGTTTATTTATAATACTTTTATTAAAACTGGTCGTTCTGTTGTGCTCACACAGCGACGATTTCGAAATCATTTTAACGTTGGTCGGCATGGTCGCGTTCCAAAACGCGATACTATTATAAAGTAGGCGAACAAATTTCAAACAACAGGATCGTTGAGACCTGAGACTGCCCGGGGAGGAGATCGAACAGTATGAACCCCGAAAAACATTAAAAAAGCGCGACAAGCGATGGAAATCAGACAGGTCAGTTCGCAGAATCTTAGTTCAGACTAGTTCAGACCAGTTCCATCGGTATAAAATTATGGTTGTCCAAAAATTGCAGCAAAATGACTTTGTGAGAAGGCGTAGGTTCGCAGAAAGGATGTTGGAATAGCTGGACGACAATATCGTTTTGTTCATGAGTGACGAAGCCCATTTTCATTTATCAAGGATGGTAAACAAACAGAACTTTCGATACTGGGCACCCGAAAACTACCGAGAACTGCATGATCAATCTCTGCAGTCCGAGAGAGTAACTGTTTGGTGTGCCGTATCAGATCGCTATCTTGTCATATTGAGTGATTAATTTCTGCCAGAACTAAGAAGATGATGCATTAACCTCAATACACTTTGGTTCCAACAAGATGGGACGACTTGCCATATGTCAAGAGCAACAATGGCCTTTTTAAGGGAACATTTCCCTGGGGGCCCTATTTCGTTACATGGGAAGGTGGAATGGGCACCTCGGCCAACAGCCTTTTCAGCTTGTGTTCCATGTCTAGTACTGTTACTTAAAATCCGAAGCTTACATAGACAATCCACGAACTCTTGAAGCTCTTTACGAAACCATAACGCGCGAAATTGAAAGGATTCCTCATGCCATGCTCGAAAGGAGTATGGACGATTTTGGAGTATGGACAAGGACCTCGACAAAAATGGACGCCACCTAATTAATGTGATGTTTTGCACCTGACTGTGTTATGTGAATATACCACTAATGTATAAAAGCAATACAGTTTGATATTCGTTTATAAATAAGAGTGTCAACTTTTTCAAAAACACCATACTTAACTGCCGTACTTTCTTCTCGGTCTTCTTGAAATCAGACCCAATAATACCTTAAGAATCAATATGGGCATTTATTAGTTAGGTGAATACTTGGAAGGGACTTGCGTACTAAATTTGAATAGACAATAGTGTTAAGTCCGACAAGGAATCATCTCTAAACATCTTCATTGGAGCGAAATTTCGTTCCAGCGAGCATTTTTTTGAAGTCTGAGAACAGGAAATAGTTGCTGAGGGTCTGGAGAATACGGTAGATGAAGAAGCAATCGAAGTGTAATTTATGCAATTTAGTCATCGTTACCAACGATTTATGACACCGTGCATTGTCTTGATGAAATAGTACTTTTTTGTTCACATGGAGCCTTTTTTTGTGAGCTCGTTCTTCAAACGCACCAAAAACGCTATGCCCAAAATACAGATCTTGCCTGCCGATGGTTGTGTTTGTCGGCGTTTTGGACGGCTTTCGGCGGCTACTGTCCACTCAGCTGACTGCCGGTTTGATTTCGAAGTATAGTAGTGGATCCATATTTCACCCATTGTTATTAAACAGCTCCTAGCATTGCTCAGAATCATCAATACTTAGTTATTTTTGGTTCGCTGTGAGCAAACACGGAACCCATTTCGATAACAATTTACGCATTCCCAAATTTCCATGCAAAATGGTGTAAACACTTCCTTTCGATATCTTCATGATATCTGATAGCTCCTGCATCTTTGCTTTATGGTTTTGTGAAATAATTTTGTAGATTTTTGCAATGTTGCCTGGTGTAACCATCTCATTTGGACGTCCAGAGCGTTCGGCATCATTGGAGCTGGTATGGCCAAGTTTGAATTCAGCATATCAAACAATTATGGTTGATTTTCCGGGGGCAGATTTCGGGTAAAGTTTATCAAGCCATTGTTTTACTTCAACGGTTCTTTTTCTTTATCAAAAAGTAATAATGCTTCACACAATCACATAATCACACTTCACACAATCAACACACGAAATTCTGTTTTTCCATTATTTTGAAAATAAGAAAAGTAACGCCACTTAAAGCACAAGACAACTCAGAAACTAGTAGACAGATTGTCATGAAATTTTGACACGTGACGTTTGAAGACTAGCACAATCGACCACTGGTAAGGATTTTTCGTAAGCAACGCCATCTATAGTCAGACCGGGGATATATACGTATATATATATATATATATATATATATATATATATATATATATATATATATATATATATATATATATATTCTCAAACAACAAAAAGTACCCAGCTTATGGAAAAATGCAGAAGTGATTCTATTACATAAGAAAGGAACACGGGATTGAAAGAACTACCGTCCAACAAGTCTCCTATCAGTAGTGTACAAAGTTTTCACCAAGATAATATCTAAAAGAATATTAAGAAAACTTAATGACGCACAACCAAGGGAGCAAGCAGGATTCAGAAGTGGATTCAGTACAGTGGATCACATCCAGGTCTTACAGCAGGTCATAGAAAGGCACAACGAATACACGATGCCACTGTGCTTGGCTTTTATCGATTATGAAAAAAGATTTGATTCAATCTCAAAACGGGCCATAATGGATGCATTGCTTAATCAAGGTGTAGATATAACCTATGTAAATCTACTAGAATCGATATATGATGAAGCTACAGCGACAGTTCACCTTGACGATCTCGAGGTTGGAATATATGTAGAGCGGGGCGTACGGCGGGGTGACGCAATATCGCCTTTTCTTTTCTCAGCCTGCCTGGAACAATTGTTCCGTAATCTGGATTGGGAACAGGATGGAATAAGGATTAATGGTGCATACTTGCATCATCTTAGATTCGCAGATGATATCGTTCTTCTTTCACAAGACCCAGAGGAGCTGCAAAGTACTGGGGCTGCAAAGTACGAGAGCTGCAAAGGGCTGGGGATCAATTTGGCTTGAAAATAAACCAGAAGAAGAGTCAGGTCATGTTCAATAAATTTGCTGAGGATAAAAGGATTTCTATTTTAGGAACGGATTTGGAAGTTGTGAATCACTATATATACTGGGCAGAAGGTTTCAATGGAATGGGATACCGTCCAGGAGATGGAACGATGCGTTAAATGTGGCTTGCAGGCATTTGGCAGGCTCAACATAGTGTTTAAGGGCAAACTACCACTTTGCCTGCAAAGAAATCTTTTTGATCAGTGTGTCCTGTCCGTTATGACACACGGAAGTGAGACCTGGACACTCACATCACAATCAGTTCAAAAACTTCGAGTAGCACAGAAGGGAATGGAAAGATGTATGCTTGGCATTACTAAACGGGATAGAAAGACCTGCACATGGATCAGAGAACAAACGAAAGTGAGTGACATCATTGGAAGAATAAAGCAATTGAAATGAAAGTGGGCAGGCAATGTAGCGAGGCGATGGGAGGAAGGATGGACCAGGGCGGTCCTGGACTGGATACCGCTTAATCGCAAACGTCTATGGAGAAGACCGAAAATACAATGGACTGATGATATTATTAAGTATAGTGGACCCGAATGGCAGAGGAGAGCTCAGAACTGCGAGAGTTGGAAGCATGCTGAAGAGACTTTCATCCTGCAGTGGATTGATACGGGTTGATGATAATATAGGAGAAAATGATAAAAATATATTATTTAATAATGTTTTGATACGTCTCTAACTTGAACTAACTCTATTAAGCCTGGTGTTAAATTTGAGGAATCGCAATATCCTTGCAATTTAGACATAGTAATAATATTTAGGTATTTTCATTCCAAAAAGAAGTTTAACAAGTGTTTTTTATTGAATTTTAGACGAGTAGAACGCACTGGTGATGGTTCTCATCCAATCTACGGAGACCAAGCCAAGAAACTAGAAGAAACCGGCAAACTGGAAGACAGCGACATCGCAGAGATATTGAAATCGAAAGAACACGGCATGAGAAGACTAGTGACGGCACAAGGATAGAGCTTTCTTCGTATTTCATTTTAATATAAATATATTATTATTAGAAATCCAGACTTAATATTTTGTATAGTTTCTCTGCAAGTCCACTTTCGTTCTTAAATAAGAGAAATATAAGTATATCATAACGAATTCTAATACCAAATAAGATTATCATCACTTCAGATGATGATGATTGTAGAATTATCCTAAATGATTTTTTGTCTCAATTGATTGAATTTTGCACTATTTTTAATAAACAATATACGGGACTTTTTGGCTACTAGTCTTGTGCCATATCAAAATTGGATCGTCTTTTTTTTGATGATGCGTTCCCACATCGAGTCGTTAATAAGTTACCAATTGTTTCAGTAGTATTTTTGCTTTATATTTTATATTTATATTATAATATATTAGAAATAAGCTTAAATATCTCTAGTGAAAATTAATTTTAAGGAAGGTTGTGATTATTTATAAATAATGATTGAAAATATATAACTTGTTGAAGAAAAAATCGTTGCTTAATGTTTTTTTAACATAATTATGGGATGTAGCCCATATTCATGACTAAGGAATCATAGCCGTGAGATAATTCCTAAGCCCGGAAAGTCAGGAACAGGTTACATCCTACAAACTCATAACCCTATTGCCAATATTGTCTAAAATATTTGATAAATTACTCCTTACGATATTCAAACCAAGCATTAACGACAAAAAATTAATCCCAAAGTACCAGTTTGGTTTTCGCAATCAGTATGGAATTACAGAACAAAGTCACAGAACTATTAAACAAACTAACATATATTTTGAGGGGTAAAAGGTATTGCTCAGCATCTTTTTTGGATATTAGTCAGGCCCTTGAAAAAGTGTGGAATGATGGACTTTTATTTAAACTAAAGAAAAATCTCCCCTACCAATACTTTATGATACTCAAGTTATAGTTAAAAAAATAGAGACTCCTTAGTAAAACAACAAAGTAAGTGCACTGAATTATATACATTCAACGCAGGAGTATCGCAGGATAGTGTACTGGATCCAGTGCTTTATCTCATATATGCATCTGATCTGGCCGCTACTAGACTAATAACAGTTGCCACATTTGCAGACGATACTTCCATCATGGTTTATCACACTAACCCCAGGAGCGGCGTCAAGAAAACTACAAATTAATTTAAATAAAATTTCAGACTGTTTCACCAAATAGAAAGCAAAGGCTAATGAAACATAATCCGTATAAGTCACCTTTACTTTGAGAAGAGATACTTGCTCATCAGTTACGCCTAAATTTTTTAAGGCATTAATTGTTAGCATATCTTCACAAAAGAGAAACAGCTTGGATTAATATTCAGACAAATGTACTGGTTTATTAGACGGAAATCAAAATTAAGTCTAGATAATATAAAACTACTTTACAAAGTTATACCTAAGCCAGTCTGGATATCTAACCATTAGCAGTGGGTATCAGCAGCAGATTGTGAAGGCAATTGTATATTTTCTGTGTTCCAGGCACGTAAACTTTGTTTATTATCAAACCAATTTATGGGAAAATAGGCCGCATTAAACATCCACATATTTAAGAAGGAAGAATTAAGAAGGCACTGAATGCTAATCATATCTGGAGATTCTGAGGGTTTAATTCTTGTACTAGCCGGATTTTGTATGGATGCACATGGATTTTTCGTATTAAAATACGCTGTGGAGATCGTCGTATTTCCAGTTAAGCAGAAAGTCGCCTGAACGATATTCCTGAAGTTTTCAGCTGATTTTGCTGTTCGTAGTCTGCCTTGCCTTACAGCACCACTCACTTATTCATTCACGTGTTCATTCTGCAAGTGAATACCGGTTCGGTTTCAAAGTTCCTGAGATTTTAGATTATTGTTACATAAAAAGGAAAATGTGAAATCAAAAATAAGATATTATAATTCAAAATGGGGAACCTTCTTCTGCGCCACTCTGCCTGGATGATATTCTTGGACTTTTCAGTTGATTTCCAGTCCCAGTCTTCAAAATTTAATTATTAATTTGTATATTATACGCTTGAAAAGGACATTTTCTAATGTTAAAAATAATGCTTCTCCCATTTTTAATTTGTGTTCATTCTGCAAGTTTATACCACTTCAGTTTCAAAGCTTCTGAAATTTTAACTTATTGTCACATAAAAAAGAAAATGTGATATCAAAAATAAGATATAATTCAGAATGGGTAACCTTCTTCTGCGCCACTGTCTGAGTGATATTCCTGGAGTTTTCAGTTGTTCAGTTATTTTCAGTTGTTATACTGTTCGTGGTCTGCCTTGTTTTAGAACGCCACTCACAATCCCAGTCTTCAAAATTTGACTATTAACTTGTATATTATAAGGTAGAGAAGCATATTTTTTAAAGTTAAAAATAATGCTTCTTCCATTTTCAATTTGTGTTCATTCTGCAAGTGAATACTGCTTTAGTTTCAAAGCTCCTGAGATTTTAGATTATTGTCAAATAAAAAAGAAAATGTTAAATCAAAAATAAGATATAATAATTCAAAATGGGGAACCTTCGGTCTGAGTGATATTCCTGGAGTTTTCAGTTCATTTTGCTGTTCGTGGTCTGTTTTGTATTACAGCGCCACTCGCAGTCCCAGTCTTCAAAATTTAATTATCAATTTGTATATTATACGCTTGAAAAGGACATTTTCTAATGTTAAAAATAATGCTTCTCCCATTTTCAATTTGTGTTCATTCTGCAAGTTTATACCACTTCAGTTTCAAAGCTTCTGAAATTTTAACTTATTGTCACATAAAAAAGAAAATGTGATATCAAAAATAAGATATCATAATTCAAAATGGGGAATCTTTTTCTGAGTCACTTGCCTGAATGATATTCTTGGGGTTTTCAATCGATTTTGCTGTTCGTGGTCTGCCTTATCTTTCAGCGTCATTCACAGGCTCAGTCTTCAAAAGTTGATTGTCAATTGGTAAATTATAAGCTTGAAAAGAATATTTTCTAACGTTAAAAAGAATGCTTTTTCCATTTTCAATTTGTGTTCATTCTGCAAGTTTATACCAGTTCAGTTTCAAAGCTTCTGAAATTTTAACTTATTGTCACATAAAAAAGAAAATGTGATATCAAAAATAAGATATCATAATTCAGAATGGGTAACCTTCTTTTGCGCCACTGTCTGAGTGATATTCCTGGAGTTTCCAGTTGATTTTACTGTTCGTGGTCTGCCTTGTTTTAGAATGCCACTTACAATCCCAGTCTTCAAAATTTAACTATCAACTTGTATATTATAAGTTGGAGAAGAACATTTTTTAACGTTAAAAATAATGTTTATTCCATTTTCAATTTGTGTTCATTCTGCAAGTGAATACTGCTTTAGTTTTAAAGCTCCTGAGATTTCAGCTGAGATTTTAGATTTATATTTAATTTTAGCTTTAGTCACATAAAAAAGAAAATGTTATATCAAAAATAAGATATCACAATTCAAAATGGGGAACCTTCTGTCTGAGTGATATTCCTGGAGTTTTCAATTGATTTTACTGTTCGTGGTCTGCCTTGTCTTAGAGCGCCACTCACAATTCCAGTGTTCAAAATTTGACTACCAATTTGTATATTATAAACTTGAAAAGAACATTTTCTAGCGCAAAAAATAATACTTCTTCCATTTTCAATTTGTATTCATTCTGCAAGTGAATACCAGTTCATTTTCAAAGCTCCTGAGATTATAGCTTATTATCACATAAAATACGAAAAATAAAAATGTGAAACAAAAATAAAATATCATAATTGGGGAACCTCCTTTTGCGCCACTCTGTTATGCATGGCTTGTACCAATCTGCGTGGGTTATGCTATTCTAGAAGATACTATATTGATAGTCATGATGGTTCAATCTCTTTTGAGGTTATGCTGTTTCTAGAAAGTCCAATATTGGATAGTAGCATTGGATAGTATTGGACAGGAGGATATCTTGTTTATTTTTCTCCGCTTTATTCTATTTATTACACATTATTTTTCTATTTATCTTGCAGATTTTCCTCAACTTTCTGTATCAATCTTGATCTTGGTCTGCCTCCTATTTTTCTCCCTATTAGTTTCCATTCCAACATCACTCATGATTTTATCTTGTCCATCCTTCCAAATATGCCAGAGAAATGTTATTCTATTTTCTTTCATACTCATCTAAATATAATTACATTATAGTTCCTGCAGGATTTCCTTATTTTATTTCATTCTAATTTAATTTTGACTGATGATGGTTTAAGGTGAAAAACTAAATTTTAAAAAAATTGAGATAATTTAAAAATACTTATCATCAAAAACAAGATATCAACTTTAAAATCGTAGTAGTTGGGTTTTCAAAGGTGACAAATCCGAATTTGGTACTACTTTTAGCCTAGTTCCTAGAGGGCGCTTGCTTCCTACTTGCCCATCTTGTCGATGGCTGAAAAATCTGCAATTTGCAAAGTGTGCCTTGAATACGAGGAAAAAAAACATTAAGATGTGAAAAATACAACGGAACGGTTGTGTATTGATTTCATCATGGTAAACCTAAAGACTTCATATGATCCCACAAATGAAAGTCTACCGGATTAATGCCTGGGCTACGAAGTGGCCAAGGACACTTACCACCGCGCCCACTCCATCGATGTGGAAAACCTTGATTCAAATGATTTTGTACTGCAACACTAAAATGCGGTGGTGCCCCTCTTGCATCAACCACATGTCCTGTCTTAAGTTTAGAGGTATACTGTCCAAAAAGTCTAATAAATCATTTTCTAAAAACTGCACATGTTGATCTCCATTCAGTCTTTGCGGAAACTCAAACGGGACGATTAAAAAAATGTCGATAATGCCGCACCAAATGTTAACTGAAAATTCGTGCTGGAAATGTCGCTCTCTTGGTTGGTATCGATTTTCTGGGCGTAATAATGATTATTTCGCCAGTTAAAAATTTCGCGTCTGGTAAAAGTTGCCTCGTCAGTAAACAATATCTTTTTCAAGAACATGGGGTCTCCGTTTTTTTATGTAGTAAATTTTGACAAAATTCTGATCTAGTCGGCAAATTTTGTGGCAATAAATTTTGAACAGGTGAAAAATTGTAGGGAAACAATTTTTCTTTTTGGAGGACTCTTGAAACGGTAGATTTGTTAATTCCGGTAGATGCCTTCAAACGCCTAGTGCTTAGATCACGATTTTCCGCGATACTAACCAAAATGTCCTCTTCTTGTTCTACCATTATACGTTTCGGTCGTCCACCAGGATTGTTGTAATAAAACGAACCTGTTTCGCCTAACTGATTGAAAATTCTTTGAAAAACTTGTCGATTGGGTAGAGCTCTTTATACCTTCTAACTGCGTCACGACAATTGTAATTTATTTATGCTTAAATGCAGAGCATATCCCTTAAATCACGGTTAGGAAACCGATTAAATCTGGGCATTTTTTACAAATTACTTAATACCAACCCAAGATTGAAGAAACTTGTTTCCACTCACATTTAATAGGAGAGATAGAAAACAATGGCAGTTATCGAGACTTAATGATTTTTGCATAACATTCAAGGCACAATTTGTGAATTACATATTTTTCAGCCATCGACAAGATCTGCAATAGAATATTCTTTAATGGAATACCCTTTTTCTGAGTATGACTCTTCCCTATTTCGAAGTCAAAACATTCCCAGCCTTATAGGGTAAAAAAATATGAGCGAGTTAATTTCTGACAAAGTAGGTAGCAAGCGCCCTCTAGGAATTAGGCTCAAGCTAGTACCCAGTTAGGATTTATCGCCTTTTCTGTATCTTTATAATGAGTATCATTTGTAACATATCATCAGTTGCTCTATTGCAAATAAGTTATAGGACACCCTGTATATATATATATATATATATATATATATATATATATATATATATATATATATATATATATATATATATATATATATATATATATATATATATATATATATATATATATATATATATATATATATATATATATATATATATATATATTTAGTTATTTATTTCTTTATTTATTTTATTGGTAACGACCCTCGTAAGTTGAATTAAAGTTTTATATAAAAAAATGCCATTCATATTTACCGGACTCTATAAAAAAACAAATAATTTCACTTGAAATCCTTGTTGTTGGTCGTATGAGCGATATAATTAATAGTCTAATAATTACACCTCAATGTTACGCTACTTTTCGACGCCTTAAACGTTACCTGCCTTTGAAAAAATAAAAAGAAACTGATAAGACTGAAACTTTCTGACATTTCCATTTAATTGATCGCATTGCTTCAACTTTTCCGTCTTGTTTTCACTGCCGGAGTTTTTTTTACACATTCACGGCAGCAATCTACATCATAATTAGTCATATGTTACAAGGGTAACAATAAATATTCATAGAATATATTACTATGGAATGTTTCAATTTTTAAAAGGTTCATCCGTTTCGACAATGTTTCTTTGTATTATTATGCCTGCTCATATTATCGTTGTACTTCTTTTTAATGAATGTTTTGTGTTTTCTTTGTTTTTTTTATTTACCAGGTGATGTTGGAGGAAACGCAGCAGATGAAAATCCGAAGCCAAATCTGGAGAATACGTCCTATGGGATATGATATCCAGGCACAGCTCGGTGATCGGTTCGAGTCGTTTTTGTTGTGTGTGGTTGCTATAATCTTATCAATTGTCAGTTCCTGATTATGTGAGTCTAGCAGTTCTTGTACGTCCTCGCCATCCACTTCTAAATTTAATGGTCTAGCAAGATCGACGTTTTCAATAACATGATCAATTTGATCAGGCTCTGACGCTGATTCAGACGGAATTTCACTAGCGAAAAAAATGGATTTTTGTTCCAGGCGTTATTTAAAATTTTTTGCGAAATTTCATCCCAAGATTTTCCAATAATGTTCACGGCATCTAAAATATTAAATTGTTTCCGAAAGTCTATAACAAAGAGCTCATTGTTTTCACTCATAGCTTCATGGAGATGTGCAAATGATAGTCTCGTGTAATAAACTTTAAATATTTTGATGACACCCTGTCTCCTCGGTTGAAGCAAGCTGGTTATATTCGGTGGTAAAAATTCAACTTTCACACGTGGGTCGAAATTGCTGAGAGTAGCAAGATGATGGCCTAGCGTATTGTCGCTTAATAGCGTCATTACCATGAGGTTTGTTTTGTTTCGCAATAACGTTCGACTTCGGATATGAAGTGTTAAGCAAACAACTCCTCAAAAAGGAAGGCTGTCATCCTAGTTTTAGGAATTTATTTCCAAATCACGGGCAAACCAGTTTAGATTCATTTTTCAAAGCTCTTGGATTATCCGAGCGATAAACTAAGAGAGGTTTTAACTTACGGTCACCAGTTGCATTCCCGCCAACCATCATTGTCAATCGATCTTTGAAGGTTTTAAAACCGGGAAAGGTTTTTTCTTCACGTGCGATAAAAGTTCTTTTAGACATCTTCTTCCAGAACAATCCAGTCTCATTCCCGTTGAATACGGTTCGGCTGTTATATCCACCTTCTTCTATCATAACCTTGAGTTTACCTCTGGATAGAGAGATGCAGCCTCTTTATTTGCACTTTCCGCGATGTTACAGCTACTTTTGAATCAGCTGATCCACCCGTTACTAAGTTTAAAGATTTATCTTTGGCCCCCTTTTTCCAGCATAGTGTGCTTCAATTAAATACAGATATCTAACTACCAAATATTTGCGCAAAATTAAACAGTATAATGTTACCATCGGATCTAGTTATTTAAGTATTAGTTGATGCTGCATTGTTTTCTCACAAACAATCCTTTTATTTTTTGAACATACTGAATAAAAGTAAGCTGATATAAACTATAGATAGAACAATATTATAACTTGACACCAATTTGTTTGAATGAGAAATTATCGAGGTTCCTGTCATTATTAGTACACATAACACGTTCGATATCTGACATTTACAGTGAAAAGCTATCATACCAGTGCAATTTTTCTTTTTATTATCATATTACAGGAAATATAGAAATTCATTTTTTATATCTCCAGGCATTCAAACTGATATCCTTGTTATGTACTTGTAAAGGAATTTGCTTCCTCTTGTAGAGCTTGTCATTTTTAATTATTTATACAGGGTAGATTAGCATTAATTGTTGAATCAGTTCTTTATAACTGAAGTTAAGCAACGTCGGGTGATGTCTAAATGTAGTTGGATGACCAGAGCAAGCGCCACCTCAGTCTTGTATATATATATATATATATATATATATATATATATATATATATATATATATATATATATATATATATATATATATATATATATACATATATATATATATATATATATATATATATATATATATATATATATATATATATATATATATATATATATATATATATATATATATATACTCGGGTCCAATATACACTCGACACTCGACACTCGGGTCCAATATACTTAACGATGTCATCAATCCATCGTGCTTTCGGTCTTCTTCGCGGACGTTTGCGATCAAGCGGTATCCACTCCAGGATTGCCTTGGTCCATCTGTCGTCCCATCGCCTCGCTATATGGCCTGCCCATCTCCATTTCAACTGTTTTACTCTTCCAATGATGTCACATACTTTTGTTTGTTCCCTGATCCATGCGCAGGACTTTCTGTCTCGTCTTGTAATGCCAAGCATACATCTTTCCATTCCCCTCTGTGTCACCCGAAGTTTTTAAATTGATTGCGATGTGAGTGTCCAGGTTTCACTTCCGTGTGTCATAACGGGTAGAACGCACTGATCGAATACTTTTCTTTTCAGGCAAAGTGGGAGTCTGCTCTTAAGCACTATGTTGAGCCTACCAAATGTCTGCCAGCCACATTTAACACGCCGTTCCACCTCCCGGGCGGTATTCCCCTCAATGGAAATCCTCTGCCCAAGATATATAAAGCTGTCCACAATCTCTAAATCCCTTCCTAGAACTGAAATTCTTCTGTCCTGAGCGAAGTTATTGAACATAACCTGACTCTTTTTGAGGTTTATTTTCAAGCCAAATGGTTCGCCAGCCCTTTGCAGTTCTTGTATGCATCTTTGCAGCTCCTCTGGGTCTTGTGAAATGAGAATAATATCATCTGCAAATCTAAGATGGTTTAAGTTTGCACCATTGATCCTTACACCATCCTGTTCCCAATCCAGTTTACGGAATACTTCTTCAAGGCCAGCCAAGAAAAGTATAGGCGATATTGCGTCACCCTGCCGTACACCTCGTTCTATATTAATTCCCACTTCAAGATCATCAAGGTGAATTGTGGCTGTAGCTCCATCATATATCGATTCTAATAGGTTTACATAGGCTCTCTCTACACCTTGGCTAAGCAGTGCATCCATTATCGCATGCTTTGAGATGGAATCAAATGCTTTTTCGTAGTCGATAAAAGCCAAGCACAGTGGCATGGTGTATTCGTTGTGCCTTTCTATGACCTGCTGTACAACCTGGATGTGATCCATTGTACTGAATCCACTTCTGAATCCTGCTTGTTCTCTTGGTTGTGCGTCATTCAGTTTTTTTTAATATTCTTTTAGAAATTATCTTAGTGAAAACTTTGTACATCACTGATAGGAGGCTTATTGGACGGTAGTTCTTTAAATCTTCCTGTGCTCCTTTTTTATGTAAAAGGATCACTTCTGCATTTTTCCATAAGTCAGGTACTTTTTGTTCTTTGAGGCATTTTGAGTATAATTTTGCCAGTGTTTTATGTAACGTCCGACCACCAGCTTTTAGCATTTCGACAGTTACACTATCCTTCCTTGGAGCCTTGCCGTTCTTCATCAATTCTATAGCATTTGTGACTTCCTCCACTAGGATATCTGGCATTATATATTGTTCTTCCGTCGGTATTGCTGTCCCTGACTGGCTCTGATCTTCATATAACTGGGAATAAAACCTTCTGACAATCTCTAACACTCCTGTACACCTGTGCCATCCTCACGCTTTAAAGCATATATTTGCATTCTTTTGTTTCTCAGCTTCTGTTTAGCTTTGTTAATTCCTTTGTTTTCTTCCAGGGTTTTTTGCACTAGCTGCATATTGAATCGGCGCGTGTCCTCTCTGATACGTTTTCTTATAGTTTTGCAGAGCTCAGTGTACTCGACCCTGCCAAAAGGACTACCTGCATTTCTCATTGCTCGTCGTTTCTTCATTAAATCAATGGTCTCACTGGAGATTTTTGTTTGTTTGAGACATTTTCCTTCTGGTGCTATTGAAGCAGCCGTTTGAAGTACATTGTTGGCGATTTCTTCATATTGAACTGATATTTCCACCTCCTCTAGATCTTGTAACGCAGCAAACCGGTTTGACAAAGCAATCTCAAAATCGCTTCCTCTGTCCAGCAGTTTTCCAGAATCCACCTTGCCCTTCTTTGATCTTACCATTCTTTCGCGCTCTTTTCAGACAGTCAATCCAAACCCTTGCTCGTACCATTCGGTGGTCACTTCCAACATTAAAATTGTTAAGGACAGTACAATTGGTAAATATTGTTTTATCGTTGGTCATGATGTAGTCAATTTCGCTTGTGAGCCGAGATGGACTCTTCGATGTCCATTTTCTGCTGATATTTTTCTTATAGAATGAATTCATAATATATAGTTCTTGTCCTTCAGCAAAATCAACTAATCTGTCACCTCTATTGTCTCGCTCACCAGTTCCATATGGGCCAGTTGCATTTTCGTCTGTTCTTGTTGTTCCAATTTTGGCATTAAAATCACCCATCAGGATTTTGTACCTACATTTCTCCTTGTATAAAAGCTGGGCCACAGCATCATAAAATTCCTCAATTTCCTCATCTTTATGGCTTATAGTTGGTGCATAAGCTTGGACGATTTAAAGCCTAAACTTTTTATTCAGCTGAATGACGCATTGGGCTAATCGGTCGGATGTACTTTCAAATTTTACCACACTGTCCTTCAGCTTTCGATTGATGAGGAATCCAATTCCGCCACATCGGCCATTTTCCGTACCTCGAGTGTAGAGTACGTGTCCAGTTGGTTCCAGTTTGATTAACTCTTCACCCTTCCTTCGTGTTTCACAGAGCCCAATAATATCCCAATGTATGTTGTCAAGTTCGATTAACAGTTATTGCAATCGGGCCTCTGTTTTCATAGTCCGTATTTTTAACGTTGCAATGTTAAAAGTCCAATGGCAGCCTGATCTAACCCGGTGATTCTTAGCACCCTCTGCCTTGGGGCAGGTCTTCCCGCTGCCGTAGGTAGTTGCCCCTTGGCCTCCGGGGAATAAGGGCCATGGTTGAGGTTATACTGATATATTGAAATACTATGTTGAAGGTGTGGACCGTAATCTGCCAGACTGGTCTAATGCGAGTTGGCAGATTTTGGATCATGTTATTCTGAAGTCTCTGCGTTAACCTGTCCGCTAGGGTTACCCTCAAACCCCATTACAACGTCAAGGTCTGATCCATAAAGAGTCAGTCTTATTACGTATTCACGTATGGACCCTGCTGGACCACGCTAAGTAGTACAATTAGAGGCGTTTGTTGTTGTTAACCTTCCTTTGCGCCCAAACTGATTTCATTCTTTTATGTGAGCTTTTTTCCTGTTGTCAGACTAAGTTGTTCCGGTCTTCCTACATTTTTTTCGTTGCCCAACCTCTCAAACGTTAACCTTGTATTTGAAACAGTTTCTAACCTGAATTTCACTTTGTGTAATATTTGCTGATCTTAGATCCTCTTTAATTGCAACAATCTATTTCATTGTTTCTATTTTAGCTTCAGTTTAGGCTTCAAATCGTCCAAGCTTCAAATAGCACCAGCTATAAGCCATATGGATGAGGAAATTGAGGAATTTTTTGATAATGTGGCTCAGCTTTTACACAAGGAAAAATGTAGGTACAAAATCCTGATAAGTGATTTTAATGCCAGAATTGGAACAACAAGATCTGGTAAAAATGCAACTGGCCCATATGGAACTAGAACGCAAGACAATAGAGGAGACAGATTGGTTGATTTTGCTGAAGGACAAGAACTTTATGTTATGAATTCATTCTATAAGAAAAATATCAGCAGAAAATGGACATGGAAAAGTTCATCTGAACTCACAAGTGAAATCGATTACATCATGACCAACGATAAAACAATATTTTGCAATTGCACTGTCTTTAACAATTTTAATCTTGGAAGTGACCACCGAATGGTACGAGCAAAAGTTAGGATTAACTGTC
Organism: Cosmopolites sordidus; assembly: GCA_031761425.1. Taxonomy (NCBI): domain Eukaryota; kingdom Metazoa; phylum Arthropoda; class Insecta; order Coleoptera; family Curculionidae; genus Cosmopolites; species Cosmopolites sordidus. Next base: position 103,051 of record JARFXV010001495.1, on the reverse strand, counting down.
AAACAGAACACGAAAGAATGGTAAGGTCAAAGAAGAGCAACGTGGATTCTGTAAAATTGCTGGAGACAGGCAACGATTTTAAGATTGCTTTGTCAAACCGCTTTGCTGTGTTATAAGATCAATATGAAGAAATTGCCGACAATATGCTTCAAACAGCTTCTGCAATAGCACCAGAAGAAATAAGTCTCAAACAGACAAAAATCTCCAGTGAGACCATTGATTTAATCAATAAACGACGAACAATGAGAAATGCAGTGAGAATTTTTGGGCATTTTTGTGGTAGGGTTGAGTACGCTGAGCTCTGCAAAACTATTAGAAAACGTATCAGAGCGCGCCGATTCAATATACAGTTAGTGCAAAAAAACCCTGGAAGAAAACAAAGGAATTAACAAGGCTAAACAGTAGCTGAGAAACAAGAAAATGCAAATGTATGCCTTAATGCATGAGGATGGCACAGTGTGCAGGGAGCGCAAATGTAAGAGCTTCTCAGAAAATTTTATTCCCAGTTATATGAAGATCGGAACCATTCAAAGACAACAATACCCACGGAAGAACAAATACCAGATATCCTAGTCAAAGAAATAACAAATGCTATAGAATCGATGAAAAACAGCAAGGCTCTAGGAAAGGATAGTGTAACTGTCGAAATGCTAAAAGCTGGTGGTCGGACGTTACATAAAACACTGGCAAAATTATACTCAAACTGCTTCAAAGAACGAAAAGTACCCGACATATGGAAAAATGCAGAACTGATCCTTTTACATAAAAAATGAGCACAGGAACATTTAAAGAACTACCGACCAATAAGTCATGTATAAAGTTTTTACCAAGATAATATCTAAAAGAATATTAAGTAAACTGAATGACGTACAACCAAGAGAACAAGCAGAATTCAGAAGTGGATTCACTACAATAGATCACATTCAGGTTGTACAGCAGACCATAGAAAGACGCAACGAATACACCATGCCACTGTGCTTGGCTTTTATCGACTACGAAAAACTTAAACCATCTTAGATTTGCAGATGATGTTTTTCCCTTTCACAAGACCCAGAGGAGCTGCAAAGGCGCATACCAGAACTGTAAAGGGCTAGCGAACCACTTGGCTTAAATTAAACCTGAAAAATAGTCAGTTTTAGGAAGGGATTTGAAGATTGTGGACCACTTTATATATCTTGGGCAGAGGATTTCAATGGAGGGGGATACCGCCCGGGAGGTGGAACGGCATGTTAAATGTGGCTGGAAGTTATTTGGCAGGCTCAATATAGTATTTAAAAGCAGACTCCTACTTTACCTTAAAAGAAAAATCATAGATCAGTGCGCCCTACCCGTTCTAACATACGAAAGTGAAACCTGGATACTCACATCGGAATCAGTTCAAAAACTTCGGGTAACACAGAGGGGAATGGAAAGATGTATGCTTGACATTACAACACGAGACAGAAAGCCCTGCGCATGGATCATGGAACAAACGAGGGTGTGTGACATTATTGGAAGAGTAAAGCAATTAAAATGGAGATGGGCAGGCCATATAGTGAAAGTTGGAAGCATGCTGAAGAGGTCTTCATCCTGCAGTAGATCGATCATATATATATATATATATATATATATATATATATATATATATATATATATATATATATATATATATATATTCATCAACATCAACGTCAAGCGGAAAACGGGTGATAAGCCAGGTGTGACAGTTATTAGAAAAGTAAAAAAAAAGTTTGTCATGGACTTTTAAAATTATAGGCATGCAAAAAAAATGAGAAAATTGACACCCTGTGTTCTTTTTATTACTGTTACTATAAATCTTTCATTTTCTTCATTATTTTTTATGATGTAACACTGAATAACCCTTCTGTAAATTACAGCCTAAAATCAAAATACAACCGCCCCCGTTTTAAAGAAAATACCACTTTTTTGCTCAACTTTAACGAACTGTATTGGAAAAAAATGTTCTGTGCTATTTCAGGCAAGTGACTTGTGAAAACGTTCACAACTGAACAAAATTCATCCTGAAGATTTATTCACAATTAAAAGTCTAGACCCATACTAAAATTGAAAAACGACACTACTAGAGAAAAATAAACACCTGTATTTTGGAGAATCAAAAAAAAGGGACTCTAAAGTGGATATTGATGGTAATGGCACTTGGCACCAGAAAAACAAACATCATTTAAGAGAAACGTGATAGTGAAAGGTCCTGTTTGAACTGAAAGGAAGAAAAGAAGAGAGTTCAGGTTAACCCGTTGTGCATGAATAGTTCGAGATGAATCACTAGAAGAGAGTCCGAGTTGAATGTTACACGTTAGCAGTTTCATGTTGAGAGTCCAGAGGAAGAGTACGTCCAAAGTAAATAGTCGTAGTTAAGAGTTAAAATTGCACCTTAGAGTCAGTTCCCTGTCGATTCCGAAGTTAGGTTAAATAAGTATTTTGTGACGCCAAATCTCACAAAACTTAAGACAATAAGTGAAAAATTGCCCATCAAAACTGTAGTAAAGTATTTGTGAATTTTAGTGAATAAATGTATATATGCGTATCTTCTGTTTATTAATTCTATAACCAAGATCCATTTCGCGAACCAGCGAACTCTGTGGAAGTATTATTATATCTCTCAATGTGCGGATGAGGTTTCTAACAGAGCACGTCTCGCACATGATTTTAAAAGATCCCAAACGGTATGGCACTTGCTAGATTATTTCTTAAATGAGGAAAAAAAATTCTAAAGAAACCCGAATTCAAGCAAACTCTTTTTACTTAGGTAAAATGCTTTTAGTGCACACTAGGATTTCTCTAAGTCCGTAACTTTAAGGTAAGTACAATTGTGAGTGAGACGGATAGTACTTAAGGTCAAGGTCAGGGTTAAGGATAGTAAACAAGTAATGACTTTATTATAGTGATTTTATTATTATTATTCACGTATGAGCCCTAGTGGACCACGCGAAGTACAATTAGAGGCGTTTGTTGTTGTTAGTCTTCCTTTGTGCCCATAGTAATGTCATTCTTTCGCTATGAGCTTTTTTCCTTTCGTCAGACCAAGTTGTTCCAGTCTTCCTACATTTTTCACTCTGGCCAACCTTCCACACATTAACCTTGTGTCTGAAACAGCCTCTATCCTGAATTTCACTTTGTGTAATATTTGCTGATCTTAGGTCCTCTTTAATTGCAGCAATCCATTTAATTATTTCTACTTTAGCTCTACTCCTGTTTTCATAAAATTCGACTATTTGTCTAGTTAACCTACTCGGATTCATCCGTTTTATGTGTCCGTAAAACTTAAGTCTTTTTTTTCTCATATCGCTATGTATATCTGTGTATTGTTTGATTTCTCGTGAGTCGGTATGTTGTGCTATTTATTTGTTTGGGACCTAGGATTTTTCTTACGATTTTTCTTTCCTTTTTTTCAATGTCCTCGATGTCCTTCTTTCTATTCAAAATGAGCGTTTCTGCAGCATATAGACATTCTGGCTTAATAACTGTGTTGTAATGTCTCAGTTTTGTGTTTTTATATAGGCATTTTTTGTTGTAAATATTTTGTGTAAGTCTCAATGCCGTTTCCATTTTTTGATATCTACCCTTATTGGCCGCTTTTTCTAATCCATTTTCCATGATTATTTCACCCAAATATTTGAATTGAGAGACTCGTCTGATGTTACCATATTTTGTTTTTAGAAATGGCGTTCTTAGTCTGTTGCAGGTCATGTATTGTGAATTTTCAAAGGAAATTCCCACATTTTCTGCTGTTTCTTTTAGAATTTCAATCTGTTTCTGTGCCGTTAATACATCTTGAGCTAAAATTGCTAGATCATCAGCAAATGCCAGACAATCAATTTTGATGTAGGTTCTCCCCAGTTTAATGGGCTGGTCAATATTCAGGGCCGACTTTTTTTCACGCCACTCCTGTATTACTTTTTCTAGAACACAGTTAAATAAGAGTGGCGAGAGTCCATCCCCTTGTCTCACTCCAGTTTTAATTTCGAAGGGCTCTGAGATCTCACCCATGAATTTAACTTTTGACCTTGTGTTAGTTAACGATGCTTTAATAATTGCCAGCGTTTTCAGATCTAGTCCTTGTTCTTTCAATATTCGGAATAAAGATTCGCGGTCAATAGAATCATATGCTTTTTTGAAATCCACAAATGTACAGACGAGATTTTTATTGTACAGTTTTTGATGTCTTAGAATCAACTTCAGATTCAGGATCTGTTCAGGGAAGGATCTGCCCGGTCGAAAACCTGCTTGATATTCACCAATGTTACGTTCTAACTGTCCCTGTGCTCTGTCTAGTAGACATTGAAATATAATCTTGTAACAAACTGGGAGAAGAGATATCCCTCTATAGTTGTTTACATCCGTTCTATCTCCTTTCTTATGTAGTGGATGGATTAGAGCATCTTTCCAATCTTCCGGAATCCGTTCGGTTCGCCAATTCCTTGATTGTACCTGGACCAGCGGATTTTAAAAGTTCAGCAGTAATTCCATCTTCACCAGAAGCCTTGTCATTTTTAAGCCGCTTGATTTGCCTAATTATTTCATCTTCATTCGGTGGTAATGAATCTGGGTTTGTTTGTTTAGGTTTTAGTGTTGCTAATTTGTTTAAGGGTTCAGGACAGTTTAGAATTTGTTCAAAATATTTCGCAAGTTCTTTGCAATTGTCTTGGTTATTTAGAGCTAATTGTCCGTTATCGTTTTGGAAGCAGATACTTTGCGGTTGATAGCCTGTTAATTTAGTTTTAAATGTTTTGTAAAAGTTTCGGGTGTTATTTTTTTGGAAATCTTGATTTTGGAATAGTGATTTTATTTATTTTAGTTTTAAATAAAATTCAATAATTGGAATCAAAAACTTATTTGACTCATAACAGATGTTCAATTGGTTTGAAGTACACTTTTTCTTCTGCCACGATCTTTGTCCACGATATTGTTTTAGACCGCCCTATCCACCTGTCCGGGTATTCTCGATTAAGGAATTTTTATTACTGGGCGAACATAATGCGATGGGCAGCCATCATGTTGTTGTTTCCATAAATGTTAAGTGGCACGACTTCCAGTAAACTTGGTAAATGGTTTTGCAAAAAATCTAAATAAACCTCGCCGTTCAAGTTCTCCGACAGCTCGAATGGTCCAATAATTTTACCATTCATAATTATAGTTTAAAAAGAATTTGCTTGAAATCGGGTTTCTTTAGAAAAAAAATGTTTTCCTCATTTAGAAAATATTCTAGCAAGCATCATTCCGTTTTGGAATCCGGACTAAATACACAATCTTTTAAAGTTCAAAATAACGTAGTACTTTTTTTTCCAGTACAGTTCGTTATGTTGGGCGATATAATAATTGTGAGTACGCAGTTGGGCTAAAAAGTGATATTTTCTTTAAATCTGAGGTAGTTGTATTTTAATTTTAGACTACAATTTACAGAAGGGTTATTCAGGGTTACATCACAAAAAAAAAATATAGAAAAAGATTTGTAGTTGCAGTACTTGAAAGTTCACAGGGTGTCATTTCTCTCTTTTTTTTTTAATGCCTATAATTTTAAAATACATAAATAAGATTTTTTTGTATTTTTCTGATAACTGTCACCACCTGGCCTATCACCCATTTCCGGCTTGAGGTTGATTTTTGGGACACCTGATTGTTGATTTTTGGATAGTCTGAAAAGTTTTCATATCAGTCAGTCATTATCAGTATCATCAGTTGATGTTAGTGTTTCTGTTTCTGACAATAGCATCCATCTCGGCTTTAATGTGCATATGCGTATTGGCGGTGTCATATAAGCTATGATAAAGAGTTTCGTTGTTAATTACGTTTTTATGAAAACAAGTACTATGGTTTCCTCTCACTCTATGTTAAATACTATGATTTCTTCTCTCACTCTGTGTTAAATAAATTAAATACAATGTGGTAATATAATAAATTAATAATATTAAATAAAATGGACAAATTTGTAACAAAGTGAGATGATTTTACAATGAAACATATTTACAATATGGATTCAAGCCTTATATGACAAGCCGCAATGGGTTGTTTGTTATCAAGTCCTGTCCACGGAAAGCATGAAGCTTTCAAAATTATGAAAGCAAAATAAACTACTTTGCAAATCTATCCCTGGTCGTGGAACTGGCGAAGAACTCTTTAAAGATTAATTGATGCAACACAAAACGAAAATTTGGACTTTAATAAATGCATTGCGGTATGTACTGATAGCGCGAAAGCTATAACTGGGAAGGAGAGTGGTGTGATACTAAAATGAATAGACATTATGACACACATGGAATGGATGCACTGCTTTGTTCACATAGATGCGCTTGCTACAAAACAGATGCCAGATAATTTACAAAATGTTCTGTCAGAAGCAGTAAAAATTGCTAATTTTATTAAAAGTCGACCATTGCAGACTAGATCGCTTTCCACATTGTGTAAAGAAATAAATGTCAAATACAAATCAGTGTTTTTCCATACTGAAGTCAGGTGGTTGTCGCGAGGCTTTTTGAATCGCGAGATGAATTGAAAATCTTTTTTGCAGATAAAAATAGATCAATTCTTATATTGGAACCGTCGGTGTGAAACACTAAACTCGAAGAGATATACCACTAAACACCAAATCACTTTTTTAAACCTCTCGATTGTACGTTTCACTAACCATCAGGAGATGATTTAATCTTATAGATTAAAATCAGGGAGGTAATATAATACATATAATACACGCATTTGTGAAAAAGTGAAATGCACCGTCTACATCTAGTGAAGCAGTAAAGATGATTTAGTCTTATAGATTAAATCATCTCCTGACGATGCTAACATGGTTAACGAAACTTGCGTCGGGAAATTTGAAAAGGTGATTTGGTGTTTAGTGGTCAATTCTTCGAGTTTAAATAAAAATAGCTCATTTTGAATTTTTACTAAATGGAGAAACTTTATTGCTGTTAGTTTACATGAGTGATATATTTTCACATTTGAAAGATAATTCACTAAAGACAAAGTCAATGCCTTTATCAAGAAGCTTAGTATTTGGATTATACGCCTTGAAAACCTAATTTTATGGTCCTAATTTTGATATATTCACGTTAACTTCGGATTATATAACCAAAACTATGGTTTAGAAAATTCTGTTATTGATCGCGTGTTGGAGAGCATGAAAACGCATTTACGGGAATTATCAATTCAGTTTCTGATGTTCCAGATGGTTGATTTGTCGATGGGTTCTCAACCCGTTTAATAAAAATGTTATTGCAGCTCCTAATTACCTTCTGAGACTCACAACCAACTTATTGAAATATCGGCCGACAAAACTTTACAACTAGAATTTTTAACTCAAAATTTAGGTAACTTTTGGCTTGCACGACGATGTGAAAACAGAAGCATAGTAACGGAAACTTTGAAAACATGGATCCCCTTCGCTACTTCTTACCTATGCGAAATCGTCTATTATCACTGGAAAATAATGTGCTTTTGTGTGTTTACAATGATGATCTACGTATAGAAAAACTTTTAAGTGAAAAACAAAATCAAACGTCCCATTAAATTATTATTTCAAAGAACTTTGGCTGTTACATAATTGAAGTTTATTTTCTTATGTTGTTCTTGCCTGGTAATATTTAATTTTCTAACACTTGTTTTTAAATTAAAAAGACATTAATGAAAGGATGTTTCGTATACGGATTTTATTTTTGAACACATTGCGAACTCCAGGTTGAGAAACGATGATATAAATAATTATGAACATCCTATTTAAAAGTTTCAAAAACTGTTTAAAATAGTGATATATCTTTACATACCACATGATGGTATAAAGTTATTTTGATTTGAAGACTGATTGTCTATTGTTATTGGGTTTTTCGGTCCATCAATTTCTCAATATATTCATCGTCATCATTGCAAAAATCCTCTGACGATTAAAGAACATTATTTTAGTACTTTACATTTTTTTTTTGTTAATCCGGGTCCATCTAATTTCTTCCTTTCTAATTAAAAATTCCCACTTCCTATTACTACCTGAGATCCAGCGGGAAAGTTCCTACAGCATCTCAATTATAATCGATTAAATTGATCGTAAGATAAGTCCGGTTTTTCATCGCGGCAATGCTAAAAGGATTTTTATTATTCCATTGTCTACGTGTTTAGTTTTTTTGTTGACAAATTCGCGAAAAAATGAACGCGAACTTTTCGTACACGCTTTACAAATTAACTACAAAATTGCTAATTAGTTTTTTCTTGTGTGTTTGACGAAATAAAGTTTAAACAATGAGTTAACAATTTATACGTCGAACAGATAAGATTTCGATTAAGTTTTCTTATAAGTGTGTTCGTGAAAAACTGATAATATAATCTAGTTACCTTGTCAATTATTGATATTAATGTAAACGTAGCAGAAACGACTTGTTTTAATCAAAACAATTTGTTTTTGTTTATAGTTTAACAAGAAATAATTTGTCTAACGTAACAAAAAAATATCATAAAATTCAGGGGACAGCGAATTCCCTTAAATGGAGTCAATACGGCGTCCTAATGGAGAGATCAGGAAAAAGTCACACGGGGCCATATCTGGTAAATATGGTGCTTGTGGAATGGTGTTTAATTTTGAAGCAATAATTGACGAACAATTATTGCGATGTACAATGGTGTATAAACGAGAATTAACCTTTAAATAATATTTTTTATTAACATGTTGATTGCCAAACCTATTTTGAGAAAATCTCCAAAAAAGTGCCAACATAAACTTGCACTTACAGATAATATGACATCTAGAAAAAAAATGTATTTGTCTCTTCGAAATAACCGCAAAGGAAATCTAAAAGAAACAGTTTGAAAAACTGTACAGTTGGCTCGTGGAGAGTAGGAGGGTTGATATTTATGTAACGGAATTGGCATATGGCGGAATTGGTATCATCGTAAAGTTTGAGATTGTTCACTGTATACGTACTCAGAACGTTTTGTCATACGGACGCTATTTGCGTTATTTAGTGACTTGAAAATTTCATCTTAGCATGAAATTTCACTAGAGAAAATTTTCGAATTTTTTATGAATTCAATCGTGGCCGTCGTTCGCTCACGGACGAATTTAAGATTGAGTAACAAAGATTTTCTTCTTTGTCCTAGGCATGTCCTAGGCATATCAAAAAAAGATCCTAACAAGTTTTCCTGACTGAAACGAGCTCTTGCCTAGTTTACAGTGATTTTAAATTAGGTTATACTAAATCTACTTAAACTATACTAATTAAATGAAACTAAATCAAAGGTACTGAAATGGAATCAATTAAGATATGCTAAGGTAAATCAGATCGAATTGTGTACTGTCTATTTCCTGACGGTAGCGAGCGCAATAGACAAGTAAAAGAATCATAGAATATTAACACATAAAGTGGCCTGCACAAAGTGGCCCCAAAAGGTCTGGATTTAGTAATGGCTGGGCTCCGAAATGACTAGTTCTATAAAGACCTGGTCCCTCATTGACCGGGTTCTCTAAATATCGGGTTATAAAATGGCTGGTTTATATAACCGCCGAGCCATAAAACCCTCTACAAAAATATCAAAATAATAAACCTTAGTATGGCTTGTCCAGCTAATCTACATACCTCTGACGGAAGGGTACGGTGTGGAGACGTCTGTTCGGCTCCAGATGAAAAGTTGCAGATGAAAAGACTATCTCGGCCTTGCCCTATACGATATAGGTGCGGTTTCAAATAAGACTCGCGCAAGATGATCTTACCTGTAGCGGCCAATAATTGTTTTGATTGATTGCGCGGTTGGCTCTTGGTGAAACATAGTAACAATGATAATAATTAAAACACTTGGTATTTGTTTCACAATATATTCAAGATATTCTCTAACATGTTTCGGCCTCACGACCATTCTCAAAGAGAGTTATGTATAAACTAAACTAAAGTTTCAAAGTGCTGTCTAATGGAAGTCGGTTTTTTCATCTCGTTAAATTTATTACACTATCAATAATTATTATTGTTTAACAATCGATGCAAAGAAAGAGCAAAATTTTGTGACAAATCTGGAGTATACGAAATTAAATGTAATATGTGTGACGCTATTTATATAGGCCAAACGGGCCGATCGCTCAATGATAGGCTAAAAGAACATAAATATTCAATTTTACACAATCAGAGAAAGACGGGCTTTGCCGAACATTGTATAGACCAGAACCATTTTTTTAACATTAATAATACCAAATTAATACATAGCTGCAATAAAAGCAGGCTGTTAAATTACCTGGAAATTTTCGAAATTAAAAAAGCCATATACGACGGCAAAAACCTAACAAACACCCAGCTAGACTTCGGAAATACTCCAATTATTGATAGTGTAATAAATTTAACGAGATGAAAAAACCGACTTCCATTAGACAGCACTTTGAAACTTTAGTTTAGTTTATACATAACTCTCTTTGAGAATGGTCGCGAGGCCGAAACATGTTAGAGAATATCTTGAATATATTGTAAAACAAATACCAAATGGCCAATAATTTGTAAATGCTACAATCGTCCAAAATCGATTGTTGTATCGTCATGTGATATACCGTGAAATTCAGGCATCCCTGGGCATTACCATGACAAGCATATATAAGATTTTACATGAACACTTAGCCGTGAAAAAGATTTGTGCGCGTTGAATTCCGTTTGATTTGGCAATCGGTCAAAAAAAGGCTCGTGTCGATTGATGCAAAGAAATGCTCAAAAAATACAATCGTGGTGTATCAAAACCCGTGTATAATATCTACACAGGTGACGAATCTTGGATTTATGTGTATGAGCCAGAAAGTAAATAATCGTCGATTGAATGTGGCTTTCAAAATGAACCAAACCCAACAAAGCTTGTTCGCCCAAGAAGCACTTCAAAGCAAATGGTTGCCTGTTTCTTTGGGAAAAATGGGCATATAGCTACAGTGCCACTGGAGAACCGTCAATTCTAAATGGTACACGACCATTTCTTTGCCAAAAGTCTTTGAAGAAATAAGAAAAAATAACCAGCGATGCAGGATCATTCTTCACCATGACAAAGCGAGCTTTCTCACATCGAACACAACAATTCAATATTACACCGGTCAAAATATCGAATTAATGGGTCATCCGCCGTACAAACTTGATTTCGCACCTAATGATTTCTTTTTGTTTCTGTCCGTGAAGAATAAATTACGTGGTCAACGATTTTCGACGCCAGAAGAAGCGGTTGATGCGTTTAAAATGTTTATTTTGAAGATACTTCAATCGGAATGAAAATTGGTTCAAACCTATGCAAAAGTGTAGCAAAAACAATAAAACCATTTTCAATAATTCAAATTTGTTTTTATTTATAAATCTGGATACATAAATAGCAACCCCCATATTAAACATATTCAAAAAACAATAAAAATACGCAATCCTTCAGTCCCTATCAAACGACAACAATCATCAATTCTTCTATTGGAACCTTGGGTGCGAAACACTAAACTCAAAGAGGTTTACCAGTAACCACCAAATCACTTATTTAAAGTTCTCGACGCACGTTTCGGTAACCATGTTAGCATCATGAGGAGATAATTTAATCGATTAATTAAATCATCTCCTGATGATTTAATCTGGTAATTAAATCATCTCTTGATGACGCTAACATGGTTAGCGAAACGTACCTCGAGAACTTTGAAAGAACCTCGAAAAAAAGTAATTTGGTGTTTAGTGGTAAATCTTTTTGAGTTTAGCCAATAAGGATCTTTCGGGACCGGTTTCTAGCCGTAGGCTGTCTTCATTCTGCCTCGAGTTTAACGATTGAAAGCAACTGAAGGATTCAACTCGAGACGGACTGATGACGGTTTAAGGCCAAAAACCAGTCTCGGAGAATGCATGTTGGCGTTTGAGGGCAACTGAAGGATTGGATTATTTTTATGCGGACTACGGAAAAAATGTTTCTTGTTTTTTGAAAAGAAATAATGGCAAAAAACTAAGAAAGGGATAGTACATATGACAGAGAAATAAATATATGGTTTGTTTGTAAGGAAGTTAAAAAGCTGCCGATGAGGTACATAACATGAAGCCAATAAGTTTCGGAATGGCACTTCTTAAAAAATAAACATGTCAAAGTCCCTCGAAAGTCGTTTTTAAATATCGTGGTGTTGTTTACTTATAATTCCATTCGCTAGGGACAAACAGTAAATAAACAATATTATTTGAACGTTATGGAGCATTTCAGAAAAATGTTCGCCCGGAAAAGTTGGAAGAACAATTCGTTCCACACACAGATTCTTAAACGCGAATCATTGAAATAAGCGCCGTATTTGCTAGATACAGCCCCGTATAATTTTACCCCCAAACTTTCTGTATACTGTCAATAACAAACACATCGAAGGTGTTCAAATTTTTGTTAATTGTTTTATTCGACCAATTTCTTATTAATGTCAATGCTTTTAAAAACATAACAAAAAATTGAAACACATCTAAAAAAACTAATTAGAAACAAACGAAAAACTCAATCGTCTACGTTGAAAATCCCCAAAAACGAAAAGAGGGTATCCTCGAGAGACGCATAAAAGCGGTGCGCCAACCGCACAGATCGCCAGAACTGATTCCCATTGAGATTCGCGAGTAGACCGCGCGCACACGCACACACTCACGCCGGCCACGTTCCACTCCTAGTTGTTGTTTTGCTATTTTTAAAAAGAAACTTATTCTTGGACGTTGATTAAAGTGACTTTTCCTGATGGTGTGTTTTTTTATTTGGTCATGTTGACTTGAATGATGACCGATCCGACAAGAATCAAAAGACGTTTCAGTGAATTGACGATTTAATTGTTGGCGTTTTTTTTGTAGAAAAATTCAAGAGGCTTAAATAAACACGGATTTCTCAGTAAGTAATTAGTCTTAACTATAATAAGGATACGAGTTTTTTATAAAAAAAAACAATATGAAATAGATAAGATAAAATATCAACGAAAAATGAGAGGATATTATAAACACTTGTAGTTAAATAACATCGTTTGAAATAATTTGCGGGCATGTTGTTGTTTTTTATGTTTTATTATTTTTGGCGTTCCTCTAAATTTAGCTCAACACGCTTGTTTAATCAAATATTTGTATATTTTTCTGAAAACTCTAGATCGAATATTTGATCTACAAAATTACGATGAAAAATAAGAAAAATATAACATTATGAAAAATATGAATTGATTAATTTTATAATACGTCTTCTACTGCGACACTAAACATCATATCACTTTTTTTGGCTTTTTGACGCGCGTTTCTTGAACCATATTAGTATCATCAGGAAATGATTCAATTTAATTGTAAAACTCAACTATGTTCAATTTTTATGACAACCGAACCGAATGAAGCGTTAAAAAGTTTAGTGAACGGAATAGGGTCGTTTTTCCCGTTTCATGATTTTCTTAGATTTTGCTATTTGACTGTTCTCATATCCATTTAAAGCTCTATTATTATTTACATTTTTAAAAAGTTTAAGGGAACCCGATGGTCGGAAAATTAAATTTTCTTTTTTTTATTGTCTTAAAAAATTTTACTTTCAATTGGTCATTTCTATATAGATATCAAGAGGGCTTGAAAACTGCAAAATGCATAACATTTTTTTTACAAAAAGTTAGTTTCTGCAGTAACTTTAATGGGTCTACGGAATCGTTTTTCTTATTGCTAATAATAATAAAATAAGCTTATATTTAATAAAATAGTTATTTGCCGTACATTTGTATATGTGTACATGTGTACATTAATTTTCATATAGGAGGCCTAAAAGACAATTATTTTATTGAATATCTAGGAAGGAAATATGTATTACCTTTATTAAAAAAAAAATAACTGAGTAAAAAGAATTATTATTATTATTATATATATATATATAAATATATATATATATATATATATATATATATATATATATATATATATATATATATATATATATATATATATATATATATGTATATATATATATATATATATATATATATATATATATATATATATATATATATATATATATATATAAAGGGTGTTAATGAAATGCTCTGCCAGACTTTTTTGGCATATTCTACGTAACAAAACAACACCAAAATGTCATACGAACATGGGTCCAGAAATCCTTCGTGTTCGAGATATAGGGGGTTGAAAATTTCAATTCTTTTTTAATTTATATCTTCCGCATAAAGAAATGTATTTAACCAAATTTAATACACATCATTCTGGTTGCCATAATCTGAGAGAATATCAAATCCTACAAGAACCTAGTGGCGGAGTTATAGGATTAGTACGATCCTATTCAAAATTAAACTTAAATACATTTTTCAACACATAATATTATTCTCTAGAAAAAGTGTATCTTGACATTTTTTCGTATCTGCCTCGGTTTCATAGCAAACTTGATTTTCCACTTAACATACAGGTTTCTATCAGCATAAAAGTTTTTTCAGTAAGGATTTGAAAAATGAGAAGAATCAAATTTCATACATAGAAGCTTATATAAAGGATAATAAATGAAATTATAATATTATACTTTCCAGGTCAACATTGATGGAGGTGGTTGATCTTCTTTAGGAATTTACAACCAAAAAAATTCTTAAGGTCTTCTCTGTGTTAAAGCAAATATTTCTAAATGAGCTGTTATTTATTAAAAGCCAAAATATGGCTAAAATTCCAGGCGCGATGCATTTTATCGAAAACCTGCTCAATTCTTCTCCTCAACATCGCGATATCTTCTATTTTAGAGTTAGACTAATTATTGTATGTATATTGTAAGGCACCGGACTCCCTCTTCCAATCCACCGATTAGGAAATTTTTTATCCAATATGTCTCGGGCCTGTCGACTAAAATGTGCCGGAGCACCGTCTTACATAAACCATAATCTATCCCTAACATCTAGTGTGACATCTTCGAACAATTTAGGTCGAGGAGGAATCTCGAGGAGAAATCTCGAATAAACCTGTCCAGTTAGTGTTGTTGGTAAAAAAATGGTCCGATCAATCGGTTGCTAATTATTCCAGCCCAAACATTGACGGCTAACTGGTATTGGTGTCGAGTTTGAATAATTTTATGAGGATTGTCTTCTGCCCAAAGATGATTGTTATAAAAATTCGTTATTATCTCTTGTGAATTGAGCCTCATGAGTAAATAGTACAGCAATATGAAATTGGATTCAACTGTATGTTATAGAAACCAATGACAAAATGTCAAGCGGGGCAAAAAACTCCTTGGAAACAATGCATGTACTCTCTGAATATAGTAAGCGTACAAGTGGTGTTCCTTTAAAACATTCCACACAGTGACATGAGAAATGTCCGTATTCACTGCAGCGATTCTTGTACTTGTAGGGGCAAAACTTATGGCTTCGCGTCACCGACATGCTAGTGACGTGTCGCGCCAGACTGGCGACGCCAATTGTGTTTTAATTTAAATTGTGTTTCAGATAATCATTATTTTAATTGTTTAAATGTAGAATCACTGTGCAGAACAAGAGTGAGTACTTAATATGCTAATATTTTTATGTAGAAAAATAAATAACAAAAACAAAACATTTATTTTCGAATATTTCGAATATTGGTATGAATATTTGCGTTGAAAAAGTAGATATTTATTTTTGTAATATTTAATCTCTGCAATATTTCATAGTGGCTTAAGAGTTATCTTATTAGCGTGGTAAAATAGATAGATTTCTAGTTGTTCGATAGTATTTTTGTCGCGCATTTTAAAATTAAAAATTCTATAAAATTTTATAAATTTAATTTCTCAAAATTATTGTTTATTGGTTTAAATTATCCGAAATAAAATACGTGTTTTATTATTTTTTGCAAAATGGTTATTTTTAAATTTATATCATTCAATTTCACCATTAGAACTTTACAAAAAAGTATTTTATATAATTAGTTTTTCTAAAAGTCAAGTTTTTGTATTTGTTTAGATCCTCGATCCTACGTGAAAAAAATTATACATTTTTAAATTATAATTTAAGGAATGATAATTTAAAAATTAAAAAAAAACATTATTCCAAAGTTTTACTTCTGTCGGCAGTCCCCATGATTTTTTTTCTTTTCTGGTGTTTTTTGGTTATTTTTGGGGCCACGATCTAAAACTCAAAAAAATATAAAAAATATCTGTTCTCATGAAAAATCCAAAAATATGAACACGCCACAATCATTCAGACATTACTTAGTCTCCACGACTGCCTACCTTTTTTATATTTCCAGCATTTTATATGTAAACTAAGATTGGTAAAAGTATAAATAGTTAAGTAATATATATAAAAGTTTAAATATCGAAGAACCCCCAGAACTCTGCTGGGTTAACGCAGAAGGTGTTGGACCTGGGATGTGATCCTGAACATTTCCTCCATCTTCCTGACTTTTTCGTCTCTTCCAGTAGGAATGTAGGAATATAACTCCGCATACGAAAAACTTTTTTACTACCACTCATCTTAGAGAAAAATAAATGTTAAGTCGAGACGAAACCGATGTATGTGTATTAACCTCCCATTTACCTATAAACTAGGTAAATGGGAGGTTATTCATTTCTATCGAAATGAAAAACAATCTCGATAAAATATCGATTCACCGCAAAAAACCAATGAATTCAACCCGTGACAGAAAATCGGCTGTCATAACTAGGTTTTTTCTTATTTCATGTTTAGCTTGTTTTAACCTTTTTTTTAGGTCTAATGGTATATTAAGAAAATAGAAAAAATCGTAAAGTGATAAAAAAAGAAATGTTAGCGGCTATTAAAACTTGTGTGATATTTGAAATTGAATAAAAAAAGTCAAACTAAACTACTAGAAGGAGCTGATTTGATTGAACAGCTGAAAAAAATCAAGTTGCTACCTATAACCGTTTTTGAGAAAATGGCCCTCAAAGTTGGTAACTTTCCCATATGGATAAGCCAGCTATCGAGTTTCCTTAAGTTACTAATAGTTATATTATGGTATTTATATTATGATTACTCGAGTAAATTGCCAGAATATTTTTGACGAATAACACCATCTTCATGTTGAGGCTGGAATATATATATATATATATATATATATATATATATATATATATATATATATATATATATATATATATATATATATTATTCCAAATCTTGAAAGATGGCCAAAAGTTAAATTCATGGGTGACATCTCAGAGCCCTTCGAAATTAAAACTGGAGTGAGAGTGAACAAGGGGATGGACTCTCGCCACTATTTAACTGCGTTCTAGAAAAAGTAATACAAGAGTGGCGTGAAAAAAAGTCGGCCCTGAATATTGACCAGACCATTAAACTGGGGAGAATCAACATCAAAATTGATTGTCTGGCGTTTGCTGTTGATCTATCAATTTTGACTCAAGATATATTAACGGCACAAAAACAGATTGAAATCTTAAAAGAAATAGCAGAAAAGGTAGGACTCCAAATTTCCTTTGAAAAGGCACAATACATGATCTGCAACAGAATAAGAATACCATTTCTAAAAACAAAATATGGTAACATCAGACGAGTATCTCAATTCAAATATTTGGGTGAAATAATCATGGAAAATGGGTTGGAAAAAGCGGCTAATAAAGGTAGATGTCAAAAAATGGAAACGGCATTGAGACTTACACAAAATATTTACTACAAAAAATGCATATCTAAAAACACAAAACTGAGACATTACAACACAGTTATTAAGACAGAATGTCTATATGGGGCAGAAACGCTTATTTTGAATAGAAAGAGAGACATCGAGGACATTGAAAAGAAGGAAAGAAAAATCATAAGAAAAATCTTAGGCCCCAAACAAATAAATAGCACAACATACCGACTTCGAGAAAACGAAGAAATCAAACAATACACAATTATACATAGCGATATGAGAAAAAGAAGATTTAAGTTTTACGGACACATAAAACTAATGAATACGAGTAGGCTAACTAGACAAACAGTCGAATTTTATGAAAATAGGAGTAGAGCTAAAGTAGAAATAATTAAATGGATTGCTGCAATTAAAAAGGACCTAAGATCAGCAAATATTACACAAAGTGAAATTCAGGATAGAGGCTGTTTCAGACACCAGGTTAATTATATTATTATTATTATTATTATTCTGTCAATCTGTTATGGACGCTATGATTTGAATCATTAGGAATTTATCTCGAAGTGGTGGGGTTTTTCCAACCACTTCGACGAAAGACATCAAAACCTAATCTATTTTAATTATTCCTACTCACTAAAAGGTCCAAAAATTGCAATATGATATATTACAGTTTTCGATTTCGTACGTAAATTCTAAGGTTTGTTATTTGCCATTTAACAAATTCTTCAAAATGTTTATTCATTGTATCCAAAATTACAAAAACATCACCCACATGCTAGTAACTACTAAATTAATTCTAGGCCTCAGTTTCAAATTTGCCTATGAACAAATTGGCCAAGTACGGGGACAGAAGATTGCCCGTTGCCGTTCTTTCTCGTTGTTTATAAAATAAGCATTAAGCATTAATAAGCATTAATAAGCATAAATATACAATAATCATTAAGATGAAAACAATATTGTTTAATGCATAATGTTGTTAGAGACGCACACTCTGAAACAATATTGTTATTTGAACCGTTTAATTGAAGTAATGTTGTTGTTTTTTATGTTTTGTTATTTTTGGCGTTCCACTAAATTTAACTCAACACGCTTGTTAAAACAAACATCTAATTATATTGAAAGTACTCCGAAGTTTAATAATCTGTTAAGTTAATTTGTAGTTTTGTATGTTTTTCTTCAAAGCCCGGACGCAAATTTTATATCTATAATTTGGTTCAATTTAAAATTTATCGCATTACAATAAAAATGCAATACTGGAAAATAAATTTTATTGGATTAATTTTGTCACTTTTGTGTACACCAAGTAGTTATCAATATCAAGGAAGTATCAGTATTAATAATTGAACAATATCAAGAAATTCCGCTTATATTTAATACACAAAAAATTAATAAGGAATAGCCCCCCTCACAATTATTTTAACAATTTGTAATGCGAGGTATGGACCGAATTAGATGAACCATATCTTTATGTAGCATAGATTAAAAAGGCTTGGACTGATGCAAGGGGAGGTGTAAACACTTTAACAGAAATGTAATTTTCATAACATAAATAAATAAAAAAAAATATAGACATAAATATACTTTCATAACATAACATTAAATTTTTAATGTATTTATCGCCACCTAAGTTACTCTAACTTCGATAAACATATGAGATATAGTTAACACTTATTAAAACAAATATATTTTGATGGAATGGATCGATAGCCTTTAAGCATTAGCGAATCCTTCGAGCCGAATCGAACATTTTTTGGTTCTTCCAATCGGATCACTGCTACCAACCTAAACGAAATCTAGACTCATCATTAAAGTAAATAGAGTTCCAGTCCAGGTCCTATTCAATTCTAACTCGACATCATTCTAAGCTACGCATCTTGTGGATGCTCCAAAAGGAAGCACTCGATAAGGACAAGTACGTATATCCATCCTAATTATTGTCATCTGTAGCTGCAACGACAACATCATCCACTTGCCAAAGATATTAATGTCCTCAAACTCTCTTAGAAGCAGCAATGTCCACCACAAGATAAAAACAATATTTTTTTAAACCTTTTACTTTGTCAAATTTTCTGTATTCGCATACAGAAACGTAAACGTAGCAAAGCGTTTGCGTAAACAAGCAAAAAGTGTGTCGATTTTTCTATTCAAAATATACCATACCAGTCTCCAGTAAAGATTTTCGACGTTGAAAGAATCACTTGATAATGGTGAGTTAGACCTGGTCGAAACTTTCCGTGGGTTGTTCTGGATCTACGAAGTGTGTAAATAATCAGACTAGTGGTATTGCGTTTGATCTGGCAATATTGTTGATTTCATTTTTGGAGGCAAGACACACTAACATCTGATGCGTCTTCGGTTACGAGTTTGCTTGGAGGTCCGTAGGGATTTTTTTCCTGAAACGCGTTTTATTAATACGTACAATTTTCCAACTTTTGGCTGTTTTCGAACTTTTTTTCCACAATTTAACTAAAAATACCAGTTTCTACATGAAATTTCATCAAGTACTGAATAAATCATTTTGATGTGGAGTTTTGCAACTCTGGCGGTTTTTGAGCCAGTTGAATAGAATATACATATTTTTTATTTTCTATCTCTATTTTAAGAATTATCAACCCAATGTCAAATATAACAAGTTTTTTCATTTTTTTCACGTTTGAAACTATATACTTTGGGAGTGTCAAGTCAATCTGAGCCATAAGCATTTTTACAAATTTTTCCATACATACAGTCGTAAATTTTTCCGTTCTCAGATTTTTTCCTGTAATTTTCTTTTAACTATAGATATAATGATAAAAATACCAGTTCCAACATAAAATTTCAGGAGTTATCGAATGCTGAAAACTTTTTTGGAAGTTTCGAACTAATCTGAGACATAAAATTTTTTAGCAATTTTATTCATACATACACAGTATGTTGGAAAAATAACGGAATAACGGAATATTAAAGAAAAAAATTCTTATTTTACCAAAATTATTTATTTTTATTCAATATACATCCCTTCCCTATCAATACACCGCTGGGCCTGTTCAACCACTACTAGTATATATTTTTATGTCGTTTTTGGGATTCCCCTCAATGATCCTCGTCACGCCTTCTTGGACTTATGTAACTCTGTCATAAAACGTTCCTTTCATAGCCAGTCTGAGTTTTAAGCACAGCAAATTATCACGCGGACATATATCAGGCAAATATGGGGGATGTTGAAGTACACAGGCTTGTAGGGGTGCTTTAAGGCGTGAGGAACAAACCGAACACCTGCTTTCCGTTGTGTATCATGTCTTTGATCGTATTTAATTTCTCCGCTATACATCTCACAGTCCAAGTCGCATCGTAGGCCATCATTTAACGCACTTCTCTCACCAACTGATCGTAATTTTTGTTTTTTTGGCCGGCCTGGCTTTGGATCGCCTTCCAAGGCATTACGACTGTTTTGAAGACGCTTATAGCAGTCGAACACACGTATACTCGATAAGCAATCATCATCAGAAACTTTTTTCATCAATTCAAAGGTTTCTGGAAAAGTTTTATCTAGCTTGAAACAAAATTTAATGTTAGCTCTTTGTTACATCGTGTTTTGTGACGAGGTGACAAAAGGTACTGTCACTTTAAGCGCTATAACTTGACAATCCGTTGATCGATTCTAATGATGGCGATCTCGTTTTATAGAGGAGATACACAGGTTTCAGATTGTATATCGTTTGAATAGATGGCGCTGGTAGTTTTCTTTAAATTAAGAAAGGTATATTATGTTTCCGACATGCTGTGCGTAGTAGTGATTTTTTATTAAATTTTTTCTCAGCCTTTTTTCCGGTCTTAACTTACCGGGCCTGATGTTCACACAACTTTTTAAAGTATTAATTACAAAATTGCGCTATTATTCCCACAATTAAAAACAATCTAATGCTATCTTGATCGAAATAGTGTGTGTGTGTGTCATATGACAATGTTTAAGCCGTTGAAATGCAGATCACGAGTCAAATCATATTTATAATCGATAAGAATTTCCGATTATTATTTTGTACAAGACAATTGAAATATTAATTTAATATACCTTTTTGAGAAATATGAAGGCCGATTTTTTTTATATTCTGCTGTATCATTTTTGCATATCTGTTACAAATAAAAATGGGCCTTGTCACTAAAGATAATATATTTCATAGAATTTTTTTTCTCTTTTCGTAGTAAAGTTGGCAAGTTGCAGATGCTCAATAACAACAAAATAATGTACTCAACAACCGGTTAAAACATTTTGAAATTTTCCAGACAACTCAACTTCCCATTTTGATCGAAGGAAATTCGGTTTTTTGTATTATTGGCCTCTTAAAGGGGGAAATCCCTTTAGACGCCCCAGGATGAGTCATTTTTCAGAAGTATTTTTAAAGTTGATAAAATAATTGTATTATTTTAATGTTTTAACATAATTTTTTTGGTCTTTAAAGAGTATACAATTATTATTATTATTATTATTATTATATAAAATAGCGGCTCAGTAATTTTTTTTCGGGGGTCTCTGGCGGGAGGTCCAATAGTGCTGCACTAGTTACTGTTTATCTATTCTCTGAAACACAAAAATAGAACATTTCTTTCTGTTTCTGATATATGCATGGGAAGGATAAAACAAAAAATGTTCAAAGTTTCTACTATTTTTTCGAATTTTTTATCCCAAAAAGTAGTTAATTTACACGAAATCTTTAAAACTTTAGGTATATCCTTCCAATAATGATATAGAGAAAAGCCTTCCAAAATTTCAGCCAAATCGATCAAAAACTTTTTGAGTTATAGAGCAAGCAGTTTTTGAAAACACAGTTTCGAGATAATCGCATTTATAGTTTCAGTACGATAAAACGATTAGTTTTAGTGACTTACCGATGAATCAGTGGTCTCAGGATTCATATAACAGACCTTTAGCCTCTTTGAAAAGCTGTTTTTTTTCAACCTGCTGCTGTTTTGGGCTGTACTAGCTGCTTTTGTCTCGGAAAGATTCCTCCGGTTGTCTCGTTACTCGCGCCTCATCGGTGGTTTCACCGAAAATTTTGGCATAAGTGCCAATTCTTATACTTGCACTATACACACAAATACACTTGCACTATCACTTGTACTTGGCCCGAAACTTTCTCTGTGTTTATCAGCAAATTGATCACTTTGATAATGCCTTTTTTTAGAATTTTGTCGAGCGATATTACATAAGCACATAAAAAAGATATCTTAAATGATGTAAAAAGCACTGGAATGTCTACACATCGTATTAAAAACAATCATTTTATAGATACAAACAATGTTAAAGTATTATATTCAGAAAAGAAAAGTAAAAATTAGACCTACTAGAAATATTGGAAATTAAAAATATCCTTAAGAAATGGTCATATAATAACCACGAATGACCCGCTAAATTTCCAAAACACCCCGGTAATAGATAAGATCATATTGTAATTGAATAGCCCGGTTTTTACCTGCCGATATTTACTGGTCAGCATCTAAAGTCTGGATGCGCAGTAGCGTAACGGCCTAACGCCTCAGAGCTCATTCGAAGCAGTGCATTCGTCGTGCTAACATCGGTTAAGTACTGTACATTTGCAGAACTCTTCATTCTTTGTCTCTGTTAGACAGTAACCCGCTCATTCTTTCGTTTACGCATCTCAGAGGCCAAGATGCTGATTAAGCTGTCTGGGTTGCGATATGCGGGCTCCGGAGCGGTCGACTGTATGTGCGATAACTCCGTAAATATTTAATATTTTTATTTATAATATATTTTCGAAATATGAAAAAAATCGATTTTTTGAAAATTCTAAAGGGATTTTCCCCGTTAAGGTATAATTTGTGTTATAATTTAAATAGTCCCCTTACTTTGTGATCATAGTACTATATCAGATATTTCAAGGAGATTTTACACATTAAACACTCATATTTAATTAAATCTAATCACTAACCTATTCTGAAAAAGATGACTGTAAAATGATATCTAAGTCATTGCGTCTTGATAATTTTTATTCGAAAAAAACTTTTTGTAAGATAACATAACCCTGGGCGCAATTTTAATTTTAATTTTGAAGCACCCTAGTCAAAAATGTACACAAAGCTAAATCAGGCATATATAATGGCCTCCTGGATGAGCACAACACAACAACAAGAATTGAGGTAATTTTTAGACGTTTCCTTTTGTTCGAGCTGTTATTTATATATCTGGCCCTGGACGTAGTCCTCTCTGCCATCTGATACCCTTCTATATTCATCTCTATCTCTTAAAACCACTTAAAACCAGGGGTCGCCAACCTTTTCAATGTGTTGAGATACTTTAATAATATTCAAATAGAGAGAGCTATCTAAACTTGTTTAATGCAATAATGGAAACGCATTTTCGACGTACAAGATTTATTTTATTATAACTATATTATGGATTACTTGGATTGCTTATAAATGTAAGCTACCAAAATTGTACGAGCTATTATACGATTATTGGGCGAGGTTGGCGACCTCTGACCTAAAACATTCTTACAGTTCCTTACTTCACTACTATTAACATTTTCTTCATTCTTTTGCCTTAATTCCAAGTTCTATTGGATTTTTATCCAATTTAAAATAAAATTTAATGCAAGAACGTTGTTTGGTTATACATAGTGGTTATTCTACTGCCTGCCAAGTTCTAACAAAACATCAACGTACTCAAAATGAACTAAATATTCACGTCGAACAAAAAATATTCCGCAGGCTAAAAATAAACTGAACTGGACAGTAAACAGAAAACAAGGAAAGCTCTGAAAACAAAAGCATTCTGAAAAATTGACAGTTAAAAGTCATATTGTCATTAATCCTTTTAGAAATATGAAATTATTTAATACAAAATTAAACTAAAAAAGCTTCTTTATCACAAGCACTAACCATTTCTAGTGTCTTCCAAATTAAACCTTTAGAATTATTAACAAACTCTTAAAAAACAAACGAATCTTAACTTACGAGTGTCATTTTAAAAGTTGTCGGCATGATACAAAGATGGCGCAAGTATAACTAAATGTCCCATATTTGTCAAGTTTGTCTCCTTTAAACTCCTTTTTTTCTGAAATCTGGATAAAGTTATAGTATGTGTGAATTTTTTTACTCAAACCGCAGCTATTGTTAATAATCCAGAATCATTCGAATAAACATTGCTCAAGAAAGTTTAGACGTATTTAAACGCGTTTCTTCTGAATTCTTTGACGTTTCGTAACTGTACAATAGCAGCCCCAATGAATGAGTGGAAGCTAGTGAAAGTGCACCAAATACGTTTACATCTGCAGGAAAAGTCATGGATACTATTTTCTGAGATTCGAGCATTGTAGTAATCATGGACTACCTGACAAAAGGCAGGAGCAGCACTGGAAAGTATTACACTTCAATATCAGATCAATTTAATCCTGAGTACTGTCCAAATTAATGCTACATATTGTCAACGAACACGCGCTTCGCAATGCTTCCATACAATGCTTCCATACGCCGTTTCCTCCAGACTTCGCTTCCGGCGATTACGGGTTCTTCCTAAACCTAAACAAATAGTTCGCTGGATTAAGCTTTAAATGATGGGGTTAAAACTGAGACAGTCAAAATCAAAAATCTCATGTTCTTGAAGTCCATTTCAACAGCACTTCTCAAATTATTGATTCAAAAATAATACCTACGAAAGAGTAATAATTGCAGTAGATAAAATAACAAAAATCAGGCGGTGTTAAATCAGGAGAATATAGAATATATAGAACAAAATGAAAAGTATGAAGAAAAACATTAATTAAAAAGTAAATTATTTTCAAATAAAGGGTTATCAAATAAAGGCTACATATTATTATTATGGAATGAAAACAAAACGCTATAAAATATCAACGTGATTTTTTTTATTTTAAATATTGGTTCACGTAAATAATTTCATGTAAACGATCACCTCTGGATCGCGATCTTTTAAAAAATTCTATTCTGGGATATACTGCGGTTCAAGATTTATCATTGACCGAATGGCTGCAATAAACTGTTAACAACCCCTGTCGTAACGAAATCCGGCAAAGTTGCAAAACAGTAAACAGGGCAGGGCCTAATGAAATAACAGGTTAAAAGATAAAATAAATTTTATATCTGGTTTAGTAGTTTCGAAATATTTTAATTTAGTTCGTATTCTTTTCTTAAACAGTACATTTATTATTCCAAATGTGCAAAAAAGGTGGCGATCTTGGCAAGATAATGATCATTGTGCCTCCGGTAGTGTTAGTTTTAAAAGAAAACATTTATTTTCCGATGCTAAGCAAATTGTTAAAAATGTGTATGTTTCTAATTAATAAATAAACTAATAATCTAGCCGGTTAAAGCCAAAAAAGTTCGTAGTGAATCTCGTAAAAGCAAATACTTAATTCGAAGCAAAATGTATGCTATGTATGACCAGCAAATTGTGCCTGCATTACATTCATTGCAACAGCGACTAAGGAAAGATGAAACCAACATTCTTTGCAGCAGAACTAGCCTCCGAAGAATATTATCTGTAATGGGTTTTGCATATCGGATCATTAATAAAAGACAAATATTATTGGAATCACAACGATTGCGACGATGGCTTTTTGACTACTTAAACTCTATAAAAAATACAGATTAGAAAATCGTCCCATTATCTACCTTGATGAAACATGGTTCGATACGCATGAGACGCCAGCAAAAGAATGAGTATATACAACAAGAAAATGCCCCAAAAATGGCCAAAAATGACCAAAAATGACCAAAGCCCCAGCAAACAAGGGAAAAATAATTACAATTTTACATGCTGGTTCTGAGGATGGATGGGTTCCAAATTGTTTACGGTTGTCGTCCAAAAATATTAAACATTCATTTTTGGAATACCATGACGACACCACAGAAGAACTTTTTGAATATTGGTCTATAAATAGCCCTTTGCCTAATGTGTCTAAAAAAAATAAAGATAGTAATGCAAATAACACTAAATTGAAAAATCAAAAGTATATATGAAAAACGATATATACTTCGAAAATACATATAAAAAATGTGGTCTTCTAGAAACATTAAAGACAATTAATATTAAAAAGGAATATGGATGTGATACCATTGCTGTCGATATAGGCACGCCTTCACCCGTTTTACCCCCGTTAGCCTTCCCCCGTATTACTGTATTTTTAAGCCAATTGAGCGACTGCAAATTTTAAGCAATGGCATCATGTAAAATCCAGTGTTAGAGCAGAAAATATGTATCCCACTCTAAGTGCAAGTGCTGCAACATTAATTAGGAAAGTTGTAGATAGTATTCCCAAAGAAAGTTGGATAAATTCAATCAACCATATTATTAAAATAGAACATTCCTATGTATCATTTACTAATAATATAGAACCACTTATTATTAATGTAGATCAAAGTGACAGTGAGAGTGAAACCGAATTAAATGTATAATTAAATTTAAGTTATAAGTAAGAATAATAATAATAATAATAATAATTGACATCGCCTTTTATAATTGACATCGCAGTGCCACTCTCTCATAATATCAGGAAAACCGAGTTGGAGAAAACCACTAAGTATGAAAACCTTGCGTACGATTTGAAAAACCAGTGGAAACCAGTGGAAACCAGTGGATTAAATAATAATTTAATAATATTTTAATTTTTTTCCAAAATTATTCAAAAGTTAAACAACTCTGGCACTTTTGAAGAAACTAGGAATATTTTTATTGAAATTTATTGGGACAACACACATTTTGCCGATAAATCTACAACCGGACTTTTTTTTTGGATCACTTTGCCATTTTAAAGTCATTAAGTGTTTGTGATTATTGTTGTAAACCAATGATTTCATATAACACCAGAGAAAAGAGTCCAATGGAGTTATATCGCTCCATCGCTATAGCTCTTAGTGGCCATATAACATTGGCATTTCTTCCAGACATAACACGGTCATTGAACTTTTCTCTCAATAAATTGATTGTGTCACGAGATGAATGGCATGTTGCATTATCTTGTTGAAACCACATGTCGTCCAGATCAAAATAATCCAAATCGTGCCAGAACAAATGAGAAATCATGTTTCAGTACCGTTCTCTATCGACAACAACTGTTTTTCCGCTTTCATTTTCAAATAAGTACAGTTCAATTATACCTCCAGACCATAAACCACAACAAATTGTTAGGTTTAAACCGCATGTGGGTTTTCTTCACTCCAAATGCGACAGTTTTATTTATTTACGAAGCCATTTAACGAAAAATAGTGCTGAATCATCACTGAAGATGATTTTTTCACGAATGATCTGTTTCAAGTTGCTCTAAAGCCTAATCTACAAAATTTCTACGCCACAAATGGTCATTTGGTTTGAGTTCTTGGGTTAACAGACTTTTATACGCCTTGAAATGCAAATCTTTATGAAGAATATTCCATGTAGTGCCATAAGAAATCACAACTGCTTGAAAACGACGTATAATTGATTATTCTGGATTTTCAATCACATTTTGATTTACAACATCGATGTTTTCAGCAATAAGTTTAAGTTTTTGACGGGTTTGATTCTTAGCATCACAAACACTGCCGTTTGATTCAAATTTGTGAATTAAATTATGAATAGTAAGCATTGTAAGTCCATAAGACCATAAATTTCACATAAGGTGCAGAAAAGTGGCCAGAATAGATTCATTATTTTTTAGATAAATTTGAACAATTTGTATACTCTGTGTAACTGTGTAACTGTATATCTTTTTATCATGATTAGCGAAACAATACTAAACACAAATGTCAATTTTGTCGGGAATAAGAAAAAAATGTCTACTATGACGTTTTACAAAAATATATATGTAGTACTAGTTTGATAATCCTTTATATTCAGCTAATGTTAATTATTAATTAATGGATATTAAATAAACAAATTAATTGGTATCTTGTATACAAATAAGAAAATCTTATTCTTGATATGCTCTCATTAGTGAAACATTTCCGCAACACTTTCACTGTTTTTCTGCAAGATTTTGTTTACAAATTCATTATCAGTAATAAAGTGAAATTTCTCTAACGAATACCAATCACAATAATGCCAGTCAAAAGCGAAAAATAGTTTAATCGACAAAATTCAAGATATACATTTAAACAAACCAGTTTCGGAACTGTTTGATTTGAGTAACGTTGTTTTTATTTATTCTTAGGCGAGTTTATTTTTATTTATATGAACTCTATATTAAGAAAATTAATAATGTTATTGCCAATGACCCAGTTTTGAGTAAAAGGAACAAAGCGAGTAGAAAAAAACACCCACAACGCTTAAAATGAGTTTTTTTTCGAACGATATATCGAGAGATTCCTCAAGGTAACGACCTTGCGCACTATATACGTTTAACATACTGTATTACTTCCGAAGATTTTTTTTCGAAAAATTCAAAGAATATGATATAATAGCATAGGTATCCTTGTCTCTATTTAGTTTTTGTTGTTTTTAATCTTTAATAAACTTTTTCATATAAGGTACTTTTACTTGGATTTTTTTGAAAATTTTTAATGATTTTGATTATGTATACCATACAGTATACCACAAATATATATATATATATATATATATATATATATATATATATATATATATATATATATATATATATATATATACGAAAAACAGAAATTTTTCATCCGTACTTCCACGTACCACTGCTCGTCTCAAATCAGTCGCCGCCACCACGTCGAGACTAGTACCTCCCAGGACCGGTTTCTGACTGAAACAGCCGAATCGAAACGAACAGAGGAAGACCAAGTCAACTGGTCATATATATATATATATATATATATATATATATATATATATATATATATATATATATATATATATATATATATATATATATATATATATATATATATATATATATATATATATGCCTCTTAATGTTCAGGCGCTTCAGGGTACCTACATATGCTCTCCCGTCAAAAATAGGAACCCTATCCACAGTCAACAACCCATAGTTTGGCCGGTATTCCATCGGATAGCGTATATGTGTAATGTTAGATTTCTTTGGACAGCATCCAATGAAACAACAGTAGCTGAATGTCATATACACCCAACTGCTGGGTTCCACAATCTCTTGTGGAACACAAAATAACTTGTGTCTCCGCCTAAATGAACATTTTGTTAGGTTAAGTGCCCGTCAAGAATAGGGAAACCCTATCCACAGAGTTTCCGCCTAAATGAGCAAGAATAGGAAGACGGGACAGGATATGTCGGTACCCTGAAGAGCCTGAACATCAAGAGGCGAAACATATACCCTTCAATTGAAGGGATGGGTGAGGCTCGTCTCCAGTAAAACACCACCAATTAAGCACTATGTTTCAATTATCAATAAAACGTTTTTTGCAATCAACGCAAATTCTGGGTTTTATTTAAGATTTAAAAAAACAACGTTTAATTTGAAAGTCCCTTTAAGATAAAGTAAGTATTATTTAGTAGTAGTATTATTTAGTATTATTAGTAGTAATTGATAAAGTAAGAAGCGCGAGTTTTCAAAGCAAAAGTCACCTTACATTTTAATCATAGTGGTATATTTAAAATTTGATATTTGAACCTGCTAAATTGTTCTTAGAATTCATTTTACATCAACAGGTACTCGACTGGACTCGAATTGGCATCGAATTACTTAGAAGAAACACAAAAAACTATAAATTATATAGTTGATGTAATCATTTACGTTTACTTACTGACCTGATTTAATGTCGTGTGATTGTTGTACAATGAGAAATTTCTAGCAAAAATTAATCATCTGAAAAAAGAACTCAGTAAAATTGCATCCGAGGCGTTTGGTTACCGGTAAAGGCATTAGCAATTATATAACGTCAAACAAGAATTTTGAAAGAGCGTTACAAAATACTGGTAATTTAGTAACTGACGATTTGGTTGTAAACATGCATTTTTTACTGCATTTGAAGTGAAGGTTTTTTTTTCTTCGGATGGCCTTATAATTAGAATTAATATTCGTCAAAATATCTGTAGGGTTTTTTTTAATATATGCTCACTGCTATACCACTGCTCGTCTCAAATCAGTCGCCGCCACCACGTCGAGACTAGTACCTCCCAGGACCGGTTTCTGACTGAAACAGCCGAATCGAAACGAACAGAGGAAGACCAAGTCAACTGGTCATATATATATATATATATATATATATATATATATATATATATATATATATATATATATATATATATATATATATATATATATATATATATATATATATATATATATATATGCCTCTTAATGTTCAGGCGCTTCAGGGTACCTACATATGCTCTCCCGTCAAAAATAGGAACCCTATCCACAGTCAACAACCCATAGTTTGGCCGGTATTCCATCGGATAGCGTATATGTGTAATGTTAGATTTCTTTGGACAGCATCCAATGAAACAACAGTAGCTGAATGTCATATACACCCAACTGCTGGGTTCCACAATCTCTTGTGGAACACAAAATAACTTGTGTCTCCGCCTAAATGAACATTTTGTTAGGTTAAGTGCCCGTCAAGAATAGGGAAACCCTATCCACAGAGTTTCCGCCTAAATGAGCAAGAATAGGAAGACGGGACAGGATATGTCGGTACCCTGAAGAGCCTGAACATCAAGAGGCGAAACATATACCCTTCAATTGAAGGGATGGGTGAGGCTCGTCTCCAGTAAAACACCACCAATTAAGCACTATGTTTCAATTATCAATAAAACGTTTTTTGCAATCAACGCAAATTCTGGGTTTTATTTAAGATTTAAAAAAACAACGTTTAATTTGAAAGTCCCTTTAAGATAAAGTAAGTATTATTTAGTAGTAGTATTATTTAGTATTATTAGTAGTAATTGATAAAGTAAGAAGCGCGAGTTTTCAAAGCAAAAGTCACCTTACATTTTAATCATAGTGGTATATTTAAAATTTGATATTTGAACCTGCTAAATTGTTCTTAGAATTCATTTTACATCAACAGGTACTCGACTGGACTCGAATTGGCATCGAATTACTTAGAAGAAACACAAAAAACTATAAATTATATAGTTGATGTAATCATTTACGTTTACTTACTGACCTGATTTAATGTCGTGTGATTGTTGTACAATGAGAAATTTCTAGCAAAAATTAATCATCTGAAAAAAGAACTCAGTAAAATTGCATCCGAGGCGTTTGGTTACCGGTAAAGGCATTAGCAATTATATAACGTCAAACAAGAATTTTGAAAGAGCGTTACAAAATACTGGTAATTTAGTAACTGACGATTTGGTTGTAAACATGCATTTTTTACTGCATTTGAAGTGAAGGTTTTTTTTTCTTCGGATGGCCTTATAATTAGAATTAATATTCGTCAAAATATCTGTAGGGTTTTTTTTAATATATGCTCACTGACCTTGAAGAAATCGTACTAATATAATTAACATAAAGTTAATCAAGATTATTGTAGAACCGTTAAATTAACATTTATATTTAAATAATCAATGATAGATAATCATGATGAATTGGGAGCATATGATTTATATCTTTTCTATATAGTTTAATCCTAATTACAATATTTCAATATATCATCATCATCATCATCATCATCATCAACCCGTATCAATCCACTGCAGGATGAAGGCCTCTTCAGCATGCTTCCAACTCTCGCGGTCCTGAGCTTTCCTTTGCTATTCGGGTCCAATACATCTTTCCATTCCCCTCTGTGCTACTCGAAGATTTTGAACTGACTGTGATGTGAATGTCCAGGTCTCACTTCCGTATGTCATAGCGGGCAGGACACACTGATCAAAGATTTTTCTTTTCAGACAAAGTGGTAGTTTGCTCTTAAATACTATGTTGAGCCTGCCAGCCACATTTAACGCGTCGTTCCACCTCCCGGACGGTGTCCCCTTCCTATGAAACCCTTTTCCCAAGATATATATATATATATATATATATATATATATATATATATATATATATATATATATATATATATATATATATATATAATGATCCACAACTTCCAAATCCGTTCCTAAAATAGAAATCCTTTTATCCTCAGCAAATTTATTGGACATGACCTGACTCTTCTTCTGGTTTATTTTCAAGCCAAATGGTTCCCCAGCCCTTTGCAATTCTTGTACGTTTCTTTGCAGCTCATCTGGGTCTTGTGAAAGAAGAACGATATCATCTGCGAATCTAAGATGATTTAAGTACGCACCATTAATCCTTATTCCATCTTGTTCCCAATCCAGCTTACGGAACACTTCTTCCAGGCAGGCTGAGAAAAGAAGAGGCGATATTACATCCCCTTCAAGATCCCCTACATCAAGATCGTCAAGGTGGACTGTCGCTATAGCTTCATCATATGTCGATCCTAGTAGGTTTACATAGGCTTTCTCTACACCTTGATTAAGCAATGCATCCATTATGGCCCGTTGTGAGATTGATTCAAATGATTTTTCATCGATAAATGCCAAGTACAGTGGCATAGTGTATTCGTTGTGTTTTTCTATTACCTGCTGTAGAACCTGGATATGATCCAATGTGCTGAATCCACTTCTGAATCCTGCTTGTTCCCTTGGTTGTGCGTCATTAAGTTTTCTTAGTATTCTTTTGGATATTATCTTGGTGAAAACTTTGTACACCACTGATAGGAGGCTTATTGGGCGGTAGTTCTTTAAATCTTCCTGTGCTCCTTTCTTAAGTAAAAGAATCACATCTACATTTTTCCATAAGCTGGGCACTTCTTGTTGTTTAAGGCATTTTGTGTATAATCTTGCCAGTGTTTTATGTAAGGTCCGACCACTAGCTTTTAACATCGCGACCGTTATGCTATCCTTTCCTAGAGCCTTGCTATTTTTCATCGAGTCTATTCCCCCTGTCACTTCCTCCACCAGGATATCCGGCATTTGTTCTTCAGTAGGCATTGCTGTTCTTGTTTGATTCTGGTCCTCATATAACTTTGAATAAAATCTTCGGACAACCTCTAACATTTCCGTCCGTTTCCTGCACATAGTACCATCCTCACGCATTAAGGAAAACATTTGTGTCCTTTTCCTTCTCATCTTCTGCTTAGTTTTGTTAATTTCCCTGTTTTCTTCCAGAGTTTTTTGCACTAGCTGCATGTTGAATCGGCGCGTTTCGTCTGCCAAAAAGACTGTCTGCATTCTTCATTGTCCGGCGTTTTTTCATTAAATTAATGGTCTCATTGGAAATTTTTGACTCTTTGAAACATTTATCTACTGGTGCTATTGAAGCCACCGTTTTAAGCACATTATTGGCGATTTCTTTATATTGGTCTGTAATTTCCATCTCCTCTAGTTCTTGTAACACAGCAAAGCGGTTCGACAAAGTAATTTCAAAATCTCTGCTCCTCTCCAGTAGCTTCCCAGAGTCCACTTTGCCGCCTTTTGATCTTATCATTTTTTCGCGTTCTTTTCGGCAGGTTATCCTAATCTTTGCTCGTACCATTCGGTGGTCACTTCCCACATTAAAATGGTTAAGGACAGTACAATTGCAAAATATTGCTTGCATTTCACTGGTGAGTCCAGATGGACATTTCCATGTCCATTTTCTGTTGATCTTTTTCTTATAAAACGAATTCATAATATAGAATTCTTGTCCTTCAGCAAAGTCAACCAGCCTGTCACCTCTATTATCCCGCTCACCATTTCCATATGGGCCAGTTGCATTTTCACCAATTCTTGCTTTTTCGATTCTGGCATTAAAGTCACCCATCAGGATTTACACCTACACCTCTCTTTGTTTAAAAGTTCGGCAACAGCATCATAAAGTTCCTGAATTTCCTCATCTCTATGGCTTATAGTTGGTGCATAAACTTGGACGATTTGAAGCTTAAACTTTTTATTCAACTGAATGACGCATTGGGCTAATCGGTCATTTCATCATATCAATATATATATATATATATATATATATATATATATATATATATATATATATATATATATATATATATATGAGGCGTTAAAAAAGTTCTCCGTCTGACAATGTAGTCACCTACAATTCAATACATTTAGACTTTCCAACTTTTTAATAATAGGTATAAAGAAATAAGGGTCTGTTCACAGTCTAATCTCTATGTATGTATGTATAAATTCTATATTATAAATATCTACATTTTGTTTTGGGGGAGAAATTATTATTTTTAAAATTGATGCAAAATTGTTAGCTGTTTAATTTTTTTCCTTTTGGATCTCCCTATAAGGTTATAGTAGCCCAATCAAACCATTTGAAAACTTTAGGCTTAAACTTTAAACTAACGGGTCTTTATCGTAGACCAAATCTTGCAACTGTTGTGCGGTTAATTATTTTTTTTGTAAACTACTTAATGTTGGAGATGTAGTAGTCATCTTAGTAGTCGCTGTCTCGTCGATGATCTCATCGCCTGTATTACCTTCGATATCCGATGTATTTTCCAGAATTTCAAGCAGTTCTGATTCTGATAATTCATTGTGTTCATTGTTCTCGTGTTTATTGTTATCGTGTTCATTGCTGAGAAGCTATAACTTCTTCAACGTCACTTTGTTGCAACTCGTCGAAACCATCGCCAGTAATTTGGTGTAAGATTCTTACAGTTGTGTTGCTTTGTCGGGAACTGCTGACATATCGTCCACATTCTCTGACCATAACTTTCTCCAACAGGAATTCAATGTTGATGAACATAACTCATCCACTGCTTCTTTGATAAATGTTATGTAATGAGCGACAATAAAATTTTTACAGCTCTCAGTAACAGTAAGAGGAGGATTTTGTTCTATGTTAGTCAATACATAACTGAAACTTCCCTTGATATAATATCTTTTAAACGATGTTATTATTCCCTCATTTAATGATTGTATCAGTGAAGTAGTGTAAAGGCGTAGGAAGCAAACTTCTATATTTGGATCAGCAAACTTTAGAGATTCAGAATGACGGGGAGCATTATCAATAAGAAGTAAAGCTTTGAATGGCAACGATATTGCGGCCAAAAATTGCCTAACACTCAGTACTGAGTAGTTCAAAAAACCATTCTGTAAATAATGTTGCAGTTATCCAACCTTTTTGATTTACTCTCCAAAAGACCGGTAGATCATTCTTGTTTTTATTTTTTAGAGAACGTAGATTAAAATATTTGTATACGAGTAGCTTTATCATGGTTACCTGAAGCACTAGAGCAAAAAAGAAAAGTAACTCTATTCTTTGCAGCTTTAAATCCTGGTGCGGATCTTTCGGTTTGAGACACAAATGTTCGAGCAGGCATCCTCTTCCAAAAAAACCCGACTCATCGGCGTTAAATACCTGATCTGGTTGATAACCGGATTAGAGAGAAACGTTTAATCAATTGTTTGAATTTAGTAGGATACCGATTAGTGGCCTTGTGATCTGCAAAAGCCGATTCCCCAGTAATTTTTAGGTTGTGTAGCAAAAAACGATTTTTAAAATGATTTCAAATGTACCATTAGTGGCTTGGAAGCTTAGAGTTTTCTCATCTAACTTTAGATTCTCAATAAAACGCCTAGCTTTTTCTTGAATAATTCAGCGGATAAGAGGTGCCCTTCTTTTTGTTTGATCTTCGATCTAATTTCCGAAAGCCCTTTCCATCTTTTCCATCGTTAGAGGTCTCAAGAAATGCCTAACTTTATTGCTGGTACTAGTACCGCATGAAACACTGGCCCGAATGGATTGCTCATTCTTTATTATTGTTCTTACTGTAGATACATTCACTTTAAACTTTTTCTCGCATACGTTTTACCTGCAACAATACTGTCTAACAATTGAATTTTTGTATCAAGAGTCATTACATTTCGCTTCCTTTTAACAAAATTTTGACCTGTAGACGCCATTAGATATTAAAATTAGGACATGTGCATATAACTACGTATTTAAACTCACGAAAATGACAAGAGTCTCCCTAATCATCAACTTCGTTTGAATAATGATACATACAAACTATGTAAATGCGTAACAAACGGCCGTGCGTCATGCAAAAAAGGTAATAAAACAATTCCTGAAAAATTAGAGTAGCAATTCGCATGAGATTGTGACGAAAAATTTCGCAAGACAAAACCACGGATAATCAAAACCGAGAGCGAGAGATTACTGTACTGTTTTTCTTGTTCAATCAAAATAATCAAAATAAAAGCGTAAGTTAAAGCTGTCGTATATTTATAGAAACTTACGGTGACAATGTCTCCACGCGAGAAGTTTGTGGACGTTGGTTTAGATAATTCAAAAGTGGTGACATCGACTTGGAAGGCAAAGAACGCTCAGGTCAACCGAAAAAATCTGAAGGTGCCATATTGTGAACGTTGTCGGAAGAAGACGATATGCAAACTCAAAAACAAATGGCAAAGACGTTAAATGTTGGTCGGCGAACCATTTGTGATCGTCTGTATGCATGAATGAAAGATCCAGAAGACAGGAAAATGGGTACCACATCAGCTGAATGACATACAGATGGAAAAGCGAAAACGGTGTGCGAAATTTTGCTTTCTCGGCATAAAAGACAAACTTTTTGCATCGGGTTCGTGACGAAAAATGGATATATTTCGAGAACCCAAAACGCAGAAAATCATGGTTTGACCCAGGTCAGCCATCAACATCGACCGCAACATTGAATCGCTTTGGAAAGAGACAATGCTGTGCATTTGGTAGGATCAGAAGACTGTCGTGTACTATGAGTATCTGAAACTAAGTGAAACAGTTAATTCCGTTCGCTACCGTCAACATCGGATCAATTTGAATCATGCATTGATGGAAAAGCGACCAGAATGGGCTACAAGACACGGAAAAGTGATTTTACAGAACACCAAAGCCCCAGAACATACAGATGTACCATTTTTGCATTTGGCTAGGAATTATTTGCCAGCCCGCCGTATTCACCAGATTTGATTCTTTCCAACTACCACTTGTTTTCATCGATGTCTCACGTACTTTCTATGAAACACTTCAACAATTTCGGAGATGTCGAAAAATGGCTTGATAACTGATCCACCTCAAAAAATTTCCGGTTTTTCTGACAGGGCATCCACAAATTACCAGAGAGATTTAAACAAAGAGCCAGAGAAGGGCCCCACGTACAAAATCTCAATTCTTCAGTGGCCATCAAACACCAACAAGCATCTCTCGAGACCGGTTTTTGCCTTAACCCGTCATCAGTCGGGCTTCGAGTTGAACGTTCGAAAGCAACTGAAGGAGTGACCAGGGTCCTGACCATATTAATCGGCCAAATCGGATGAAAGCAGCATTGAAATACAGCTCACGCCATCCGGTGGTTCGTAACAGTATTAATATATGAAACCGTTCGGCCCCAAATCGATATGGTCAGGACCCTGGTCAATCCTTCATTTGCTTTCGAACGTTCAACTCGAAGCCTAACTGATGACGGCTTAAGGCCAGAAACCAGTCTCGGGAGATGCTTGTTGGCATTTGATAGCGACTGAAAGATTAATAATTTTCGTGGAGCACAGGAAAAATTTTTCCTTGTTTTTTGAATATTTTTAATATTCCACTGTATATTTTCAGCCAGAGAAGAATTAAATGTTTTTTTTAAAGGAAAAATAAGAATACGCTGACGTTTATATATTAAGAGCGTTTTGAAAGGAACTGTCTTAGTAACAAAATGACACGAGATTATGCGCCATCTCTTAACACAATTAAGAATTATTAACCGCCACACCTGGTAATATGGAACAAAAATTTAAAAACTTGTAATAAACAGAGGTGTACTGGCTTTTTCTGTGAACCTTACCTGTGAAAAAACCGATAGGAAATGTTAATGCGGTGCATTTCTATTGAGGTAAACAGCCTTTGCAAAAATAAACAAAGTTTAAATATTTTAACATATTTATTATATATAAACACAAGACGCCAATGGATATGATATCAATAACAGGTCACGGAAAAAGGGTTGCAATTTGTTTGAAAAACAACTTTATCAACGAGAGATATAGTTTTTTTTATCGCCAAATAACGACGCATGTCACTTCTTTTAGCACAACAAATAACTAGTTTAATCGCAAGCCATGTTAAGAAAACCATTGAGCGTATGGTAAGGACGATATTGCACCTCGTTATAATACACATGTCAGAGGTCGAGATAAAATTCTATATTTGTTTAAAGGAAACTATCAAAATAATCTAAATTTAACTATTTTCAAACAGAACTTCATTCCGAATGTTTATACGTGTATTTTTCATAGACACAAGGTGCTACGTGGCTTCCCGAAATAGTTTCGGTATCCATCCCTTCTTACGAATTAAAAACGGAGATTGCAGAAATTTTATTTGAGGTTAGAGCATAACTACAAATCGCATATTCCTAGATCAGACGTGTGTAATAGCAGCTATATAATTTTAATGATATTTTGAAATAAAAGTAAGGTTTGGTGATTGTAAATAAAACTCAAAGTATGTATTTATTCATCCAAATTTAGTTTTATTCAAAATAACTCCTTCTTCTAAATAGTTTTTACACTTGACTTTTGATGTTTTCTTCAAAGCGGCCAGCGAAGTGGGTTCTGGAGAGTCAAAGGGGCACCTACGAAATCGTTCTTGGATCGAGCGAACAGGAAAAAGTCACATGGAGCCATATCTGGCATATCTGGTGCTGGTGAAGCGGTATATGTTTGACTTTTGGCGAAAAATTGACGAATAATTATTACGGTACGTGATGCGTTATCGAGATGAAAAAATCATAAATTGTTTTGCCACAAATCTGGACGTTTTTGATTTTTAAACAGACTAATACTTAATCGGCGATTAGTCACAACAAGATCCTTGATTTTGGTTAGGTTTTCTACATCGATTGTCGGGGAAGGCCTTTTTAAAGGAGGTTCTTCTTCAATTGCTTCTTTACCATGAAAAATCTCACCACAAAAACCTCCAAAAACGCTCCATACCGACTAAATTCCTAAACGCGGGCTGTCGATTAACTCCTTTTTGAAGGAGGTTCTTCTTCAATTGCTTCTTTACCATAAAAAAGTTCTTGTATCACCTGCAAAAAAAAATTGCATAGCTTCAATCGTTTTCGTTAATATTTTTTATGTATCAGCACAGAAATTTGTTTTTAGACAATATTAACAATTACAAAAGGCTCTAATTTTTAACTTAATATGCGAAATGATATGAAACTCTGTCAGATGTCAAGAACAGTCATGCCAACATAAAAAGATGCGTAAAGAGCGTGACCACACAACAAAATTCACTTTACTTTTTGATCATAGTAGTTTGAGTGATCAAATTTTTGAATTTATTTTTCCAGTGACGACACTTTTGTTTATTTACTTGACTATTGAGACGAAAAACAGTCGCCGAATCATTGTTTTTTGAAAATTCTCGCACCCACAACGCACGGTTTGCTCCCCAGAAACGCTCCATACCTACCAAATTCCTAAACGCGGACTGTCGATTAACTCCTTTTTGAAGGAGGTTCTTCTTCAATTGCTTCTTTTCCATGAATAAAGTTCTTGTATCACCTGCAAAAAAAAATGTGCATAGCTTCAATCGTTTTCGTTAATATTTTTTATGTATCAGCACAGAAATTTTGTTTTTAGACAATATTAACAATTACAAAAGGCTCTAATTTTTAACTTAATATGCGAAATGATATGAAACTCTGTCAGATGTCAAGAACAGTCATGCCAACATAAAAAGATGCGTAAAGAGCGTGACCACACAACAAAATTCACTTTACTTTTTGATCATAGTAGTTTGGGTGATCAAATTTTTGAATTTCTTTTTCCAGTGATGACACTTTTGTTTATTTACTTGACTATTGAGACGAAAAACAGTCGCCGAATCATTGTTTTTGAAAAATTCTCGCACCCACAACGCACGGTCTGCTCCCCAAAAACGCTCCATACCGACTAAATTCCTAAACGCGGGCTGTCGATTAACATAGAGCGCCCCTCACAGTTTTTGCGTTTGCATGGTGAGCCAATGAAACTATTTTATGGCTTTATTTACACCTTGCATAATTGGAATGGGATGTTGTATCTTCTATAATCTGGAAGCTAAGAGGTTGGTTGTTAAAGTTAATACTTGGATGGGTGACTGTCAGAGGAAAAGCACTGCATTTCATTAGGTAAGAGTAAAAATTCTGAGAAGAATCGCTCCTCAGTTACGTCTGTAACTAATTCGGTTAAGGTCGGGTGCCTTCTAAAATATATTCAACGTTAGTCACTCGCCTGTCGATAGACCAGTCGAGAGACTGGCTAAACACAAACCAACGGTTGAAAGACGGAAAAGTACGCTAACCAGAGTTAATGATAACCAGAGTTTGCTGATGCAGCTCCATTTTTAAAACTGTACTTTTTAAAAAATAAATTGTATTAAATATATGTAAAAAAGATTCGGTTTAAGGTTTTCTTTTATAACGCTTGAATAAATACCAAACGGTTTTACTCAAGCGTATAACTTACATCAATTATTAATCGAATTGCTTAGAATTTTGTCATTTTTGCGAAAAGGAAATCGAAGAATGTTATATAAATTGCAAAACAATCACCTCGTTAAACAGCTGCCACTGAAAAACTAAGTGGTCTCCTTATTAATTAGTAAAGATTTTTGCTAAATACGAAGATGTGTGCTACTTTTTAATTTAAATAGGGATCAATCGCGTAATTATAACTCTTATATAACCAGTGAGCATGATTGATTTCATATTTTTGAATGTGATGTTTAAAATTATCAAAATCAATTCTCTCCAACAAAACACTTATATACACAGTATGTCGAAAAAATAACTTTTTAAATTAAAAAAAAATACTAGAGTCATATATTGAAACAATATAGAATCTAAAAATTGTATATCTCCTCAATAAAACGAGATCGCCATAATTAGAATTAGCAGTACTGTCACAAAAACGCGATGGAACAAAGAGCTAATATTAAATTTTGTTTAAAGCTCGGTAAAACTTTTACAGAAACTTTTGAATTGATCAAAAACTTTATGGTGATGATTGCTCGTCATGTGCACGTATGCTCGAGTGCTGTAAGCGAATCCAGGAGGGTCGCGATGATTTGGAAGACGATCCAAAGCCAGACCGGACAAAAATACAAAAATTGCGACGAGTTGTAGAAAAAATATATGAAATGTTAACCTACGATGAAAATTCGATCGTGAGATGGATAAGAGAGGAATTAAATACGACCAAAAACATGATTCACGTGATTTGTTGCTCATGCCTTAAATAAGGACCAAGAAATTGTTCGCGTTAAACAGTCTGTGTGCTTTAACATCCTCCGTAGTCGCTTGATTTATCTCCGTGTGACTATTTCGTGTTACCGAACCTCAATCTGGTTTCAAAGGTCATTGAGGGAACTCCGAAAAATGACTGAAAATGAAAAATATATATGCTAGTTGAAAGTTGCCTTTGGTGTATTGCTGCGGACTTTTGAATAAAAATAAAGAATTTTAACAAAATAACTATTTATTTTTTTTTATTTAGGTTTTGTAATTTTTCTTACATACTGTCTATATGCGACAGCTCTACAGGACTATTAGGTTCTTGGCTTCTTTATTCATCGCTTTCCTTTTCCTGTCAATAATTTTAATTATCTGTAGATATCTCATGGCCTGGTGCTCCTCTTCTTGCCTCCTATACTACTTAATTTTTTGTAGTTCGATCCTCCTGCATTCTAAAAACCATGTCCCAACCATCTCAATCTTTGGGATTTCACAATTCTTATGATGTCTGGTTGTTTAAAAAGCTCTTTCAGCTCCTGGTTTGTTCACCTCATCAAATTTTCCATCGATCTTCAAGTCTTCTACCTCCAAATATCTTTCTTAGTACTTTTCTCTCCCATACTCCCAACATTTTTTTTTCTATCACTCCCAGCGTACAAACCTCACTTGCAAATGTAACTATGGTCTTATAACAGTTTTATAGATTGTTATCTTTAGATTGCGAAATACCACCTTACTATATAATAATTCTTTGAGGGGATGAATGCGTCGATTTCCTGCCATTATCATCCCTAATATTTATTTCCTTACACTTGCTTTTCTATGAAATACTGTGCCCAAACATCTGAAATGTTCCAGTTCTTCAAACTTATATATTTCCCTTCTTAGCGTTGTTATTGTTGAATATCCAGCTGTCCTATATTCTTTGCCTGACCACATCATATATTTCTTTTTTCTTGGTATTAATTTACTATATCCACTAACCCTGTACAGACTATCTATATGCCAGTTGTTCTTTTCTTCTTCTCAATTTCTTAGAGTAGAAAAGCTCATGGCAAAAAAATGGAAAAAGTCAAACTCCAATGGTACAAGGTCTGGTCTATAAGCTGAATATGAAAGAATATATGAAAGTCCAATTGTGTCGATGTTGAGTGTTATCTTCATTTTTAAAGCTGTATGTGATTTAATCATTTCATTATTCAATATTTCATCAAAAACACTGCAACGATTCTTTCAAGACTCTATTTCATGTTACTATAAATTTCCTTCAATCGTCTGAAGTAGAACCATTGATTTTCTTTCCCTCTCTCTCTTTGAATCCACGATTCATTATACGAGATGGTCATTCTGTGAATTTTGAAGCAGCTTTCAACAAGAGTTAAGAGGACGCTGGGGTATAATTATAGAATATGGAGTTCAACATATACTTTTACAAATACTATTTCAATCAGGGCTTTAGGATCCATTCTAACAGGATGATCCAGAAGTGGCTAACCTATTAAATTGATTTACACCAGAGTCGTTCGAAAAATACTCGTCCTGACAAAGAAGTGGCGCCAAAGAACATGATATTTGTCAAGTTCTGGACCAACGAAGTGTGACCTACGTTTCGAGTTACTTCAATATGCGTCATATTCGCCAGATTTGGCTCCCTGTCGTTAAGTCCTCTTCCCTCCTCTGTCAAAGCTAAAACTTTTTTTAAAAGATATAACGTTGTAAGTCTAAAGATATTGAATGGCGAAGAAATTCTCGAACGACCTTTGTACCGCAATGATTTTTATTCATTTTGTAAGGCACAAATTAAAAATCCACTTTATGTATTTTCTTCACGGCTTTACTTTGAACTGTTGCATTCGATAAGAGCGGAAAAGAATACACATTTAAAATATTTGGGAACATCAGAGATACATATTTTTACAATTAATGTACAAAATATGTACAATTATGTACAATAAAATATTCTAATTTTAACAACCTCTCTACCAATGGGTGAATAATTATGTCAAAGTCAAAGCTGCACAAAGAAACTACACTAATTTGTACTAGACCCGATATTTACTTTGGTGTCATCATGCAGAAATAATATTATATAATATTAATTAAACGTTTTATATTAATTAACGGAATTGCGTAACGTTTAGGAGTATCATGACAATAGTTTCGTTTTTTTTTTGTTGTGCAAGAAATCAGCTTGTGATTTTTATTTTAAAAATTGTTGGACTTTATGTATCGTTATCTTTGAATACAAAACTACAGGAAGGGGCATATAATTCTGTAAGAGGAACCAGAATGGTAGCTGCATATGGCCGACTACTGTTTCCGGTTTGGCAGTGGCATAGGGCAGTATGAATAAAACCAAGAAACTGATAAAAGTTTAGAATTATATAAAACAATAAATTATTCTATAATTATCGTTACTGTATTAAATGAATTAAAACTTCCTAGATAGGGCACAGAAAAATCATATTTACAGAAATTGGTTAGATAATCAGTTGCATCTTTCACCGAGAGTTTCACATAGTTGTTCAGTTAGTTGTTCAGTGTTTAATGCCCCTTAAAGTAAATTAACTTTGTATATGTACTACGAATTTTTTCTTCTACTACAGCGTTTTTGCAAATATAATTAATTCTTCTAGTGTAAATAGTCAATAAATATACTAGTGTGAGATATAAACTAGATAATAAACTCATTTTTCACAACAACCAAAAAAAAGCTAACTTTCAAGAGTAAATGCTATGAAAGATGTTTATCAAAATGATAAAATAAAAAAATTATATATTTTAAACAGTCCACTTCAATTGAAACAGCATTTGGTAGTAGTCTCACTTTTATCTTAGATGTTGGATCAAAACAGTCCTCAGCAAAATGATAGGAACATCAAAATCTGCTTCGATTTGGAATAAAGTGTGACTTTTTAATAAAATTAATCCACTGTGATCTATTTGAAATCTTTGGGAAATCTTGAATCTTATCTTGAAAAAGATAAACTGGTTTAATAACATGAAATCCAAATGAAAATGGAAGCAACATCTACATTTATTAGTACAAT
Organism: Cosmopolites sordidus; assembly: GCA_031761425.1. Taxonomy (NCBI): domain Eukaryota; kingdom Metazoa; phylum Arthropoda; class Insecta; order Coleoptera; family Curculionidae; genus Cosmopolites; species Cosmopolites sordidus. The sequence goes on along the minus strand of JARFXV010001495.1, from coordinate 58,323 downwards.
AATTTCTGAAAAGGAATTATATTATAATTATAAAAAAAGGTAACACTCGGTATTATTAGTTATATTTTATAGATTATATGAGTAAAGTAACATGTTTTATATATATCAAACGAAAACTAAAAAATAATCTGAATTTTTAAGGCCCAGTATCTCAGAAAACTAAACATTTTTGTACACACGTTAAAAACTTAAGTTCTAAAAAAAGATAATCACTATCTTGAATAACATTATAATTATGTTATATTTTACTTAAATCAATTTGACTACGCCTATGCATACCAGGCGATATGTTGGCTTCATTGCCTTAAAATTTCGTTCAAACAAAATACGTTTTTATTTCTAAATAATTGATAAATTTAGATAGATTTTTTCGTGCCAGGGGACAATTACAAGACGCACAACTAACCATATTTTCTGTGTTTACCTTACTTCCGATATTATTGCTTTTATTATCAATATAATCAGTATTAATGTGTATCTACACTAGAATCCACAAGAAGAGTATTCCAGTACACTTATTTGGCACTTATTGATTAAAATACACTAAAATTGCACATATCTACTATTAAACTTCTAAGTTGTTGATACATATCAAAATTCCAAAACAATGAGTCATGTGTGGTGTTTCAATATGGCCGTTTCCGTCTCCATTTATATGTGCATAAAGATAGGCAAAGCTCCTTCATGTTAGTGTTATATTCAAAGGTCGGTACCATCGTTTATTTTTTTAGTTGGTATAACTGTCCTTGATATCTGACAGAAGTTCACAAATTTGAAATGACATATCACGTCGCTTGTTCTGTTAAAAATTATAGGGTCTTTTGTAATCTATAAAACATTTTCGTCGCGATTTTATAAAATGTATTTGCATAAAAATGTATTAAAAATGTTATGGCGATGTCAAAAGTCAATGTCAAAGAAATATTTACAAGTGGTACAAGGACTTGATGGTAGAGAAGTAGTTGAAAAAGAACTTTCAGGTTCAGGAAGACTTTCCACGTCAACCATTAAGAAATCATTACCTGTATCAATAATTTTGTAGTGAATAATCGCCGATTAAAGTCCAAACGGCTCAAATCACGACTACGTAGAGGGTAATTTATATCATCTCTCCTGGTAAACGTCTAATGTACCATTCACTGTGAATCACCCTCTATATGTACCCAAATATTTAACTAGAGCCGTCTATTGGCAAAAATCGCATGTACTTTCCGAACCACCCAATAATTACCTGTCTGGTTTTGCCAATTTTGTGGTAAGAAAATCAAATAATGTTACATAAACCGCAGATCAGTCACCTCGTCAATTGGTATACTTTTTAAACCACTCTTACAATTAACTAACGAGGAAATCGCTTGAATCTCGAAAACTCATTCAAATAACATTCGCAATTACGAAAAAATTCAATTCTCAACACTCATGCTGTTTTTTATTTTAAATAACGATCCATTACGTAACTAAAAAACTTACATAACGGATATGATTACCTTCTTCCTTTTGAATGCGGTTACAAAACGTCAGAACCATTTTTTTCCTGCAATATTTCATGCAAAATAAAAACATGCATATTATTGTTAATACTCATCATGTTGTTAAACTAATTTTTGTTAAAATTGGATCAAGGTAACAGAGGAGAATTATAAACAAATATTTTTCTTTACAGTTTTATTATGACAACACAGACATGTTATATTTATCTTTAGATAAACCTTATTATAATCCAACAATGGATTATACAATTTACTGTACATTCAGTTCAAAAATGTTAAACAATTGAACAATTATTTAAAATAAAACGTATTAATATAAAAATTGCAGTAAGATTTTTCACTCATCTTAACTTGAATTAAATGAAGACGGCTCTCAAGAAAAAAACTTAATACTTTAAATATAATAAATTTTAGATGTGTTCAAAACCCCAAGTTTCATAAGAAAGAGCAAATTTAACAAGAGAAAAACATAACATTTTAATATTTTATGGTGTTCCCACTACTTTTTATTAAATCAAAAATTATTTTTGGTAATGAAACATACAACTGTTTTATTGTTTTTTGTGGAATTTGTTCCCGTAGAGCTTGATTGGTTCACTATAAACTCTCCTTGACAACACCCCAGACATTTTCAATGTTATTTAAATTAGGATAGATAGCTGGCTAGTTCACCAAATGAATAGGAGCATTATCTTGTTGAAACCCTGGTGAAGGTTCTCTCATATCATAAAAAGATAATTTTTGTTATTCTAATCCATTTTTATATTGAGAAGAGTTAAATCGATGGAAAAGAAACCTTTTCAACCAAACTGGACATTCCTAATTGTTGTTTGCACTTCAGCTTAATCAGTAAACGCTCTTGCATTCTTGCATAAATTCGATGCACATTTCTGAATGAGTCTTTTTTCTGTTCTTGACAGAACAAGTGGTCTCCCAATCAATTGGCCACCGATGAAAAACTTTTTAATCGGCTTCCTATGTCCCTGTAACGCATCCCATCTGCTTATAACGAAAAATAATCATATTTCTTCTTCAGGAAAGCACTTATCCAATATCTTAACATATATTTTTTTCATATGATCAGTGGGCAGAATACCGATACCACAATACTGATACATATATGTCCAAAAGTTTGGAATATTCTACGCCTATAATACTTGCCTATAATAAATAAATTGAGATGGATATTTATTTTAAACCGTTTTTAAATGAAAATGACAAAAGTATTGTTTTGCTGATAACACAGGTTTTTCAATTTTCAATCAATCTGTTTAAAAATGCCTAGAAATATGATATCTCATTTTAACAGATCAAGAGTCATTGCTTTGTTACAACAGGACTTTAATCAAAGTGATATTGGCGAAATTGTAGATGTTTCCCCAAGTACTGCATCAAAAATTCATAAAAAATTCCAAGAGACAAAAAAAATTCCAAGTCGCCCAGAAGTGGTAGAAAACGATGTACAGCAGCTGCACAAGACCAGCAGATATCAATAATAGCTCGAAGAAATCGTCTGAAATCTACAAATGGTATATCAACGGAACTTGTTAGGCTTGAAGGGGCATCGCCGAAGACCTTTACGTCTCCCCAAACTAACCCTTCAATAAAAAAATGGAAGATTGTAATGGGTTCAAGAAATGGTGGATCATAGCCTTAACTGGAATAACGTGATGTTCTCCGATGAGACGAGAATTGCCTTGGTTTCTGATTTGTTGTTTCTGATTCACAATATTTGTTTGGAGAGCCCCAGATCGACAGGCCTGATTAGAAACAGCTCAACCACGTATCACATTTGAAGATGGAAGCGTGATGTTTTGTGATGGCATTATGAGGGGTATACGGACACCTCTACTGGCCCTGGAGAGAAGAGTCCCTGGTGCTGTGTACATTGAGGAAGTTTTAAATGCTGTTGTGCGTCTGTTCCGAGGCGCAATAGGCGACGGATTTGTTTTCATGGATGACAATACACCACCTCCTCATCGAACAGCAGCAGTACAAAATTTTCTTGAAGAGGAGGGAATAACCAAATTAGAGTGGTCAGTAAATTCCCCTGACATAAATGTCATTGAACATGCTTGGAACATTCTGAAAACACGCATCAAGAAACGAAACAATCCTCCTCTTACACTACGAGAACTAAAAGTTGCTGCTCGTGAAGAATGGGAGAGAATTGCTCAAGCCCAAATTGATCATTTAATCGCATACCGACCCATGGAGAAACTACTGCTTATTAGTTTCATTGAAAGTTGTTCTTTTTATTTTTAAATTACTTTTGAAGGCATTTGGTACATTATAATTTTACATAAATTGGTGATTTGGTGTCGAGTTTTATTTGGCACCAGTAAGAGTTGTAATAAAATGATGATTAAGCAAACGAGTGAAAAAAACTTAATATTAATAAAAAAATTAAACTTTTGGACATATGTGCACTTTCTAATCCGATTAAAACTTGTCAAAAAGATTAACCATTCGTTTTTCTCTAATAAATATTAATCCAAAACCTTATCAATTAAAGTTAATCCAATGATGAGATTGTTCTATTGATTATGCACGCTTAACTCGCGCACCATGCTTTGCTTGTGCATACAATACACTACACGAAGTCAATAGGTTTAGTTCTCTTCTACTGACTGTAGTTTTTACGTTATATTTTGTATGTTTTAGTCCACGGTTAGTACGAAGGTTGCTATTTATGTATCGGGAATTGGCAACAATGATGTTGCTAGGCACCATCTGACATATACATCGCAAAGTTTAACATTGTTAAGTCTACACCTACTCAGAAGGTTGTTTAGTGACTTGAAACTTTCATCTCAGTCAAGAAATGAAATTAACTCGTGAGAATATTTGTGCGATGATTTACTACGATTTTCGACATGGATAACAACGCATCGATTAACTCACTTCGGCTTTTGGCGATGAAGCTCCACCTAAAACCACTATATATCACTAGTTTAGTGAATTCAATCGTGGTCGTGGTTCGCTCACGAACGAATTTAAAGAAGGACTTCCACAATCGGTTGTGGTGCCAGGAAACATCGATACTATGCGTGAACTGATAAAGCAAGATCGTCATGTGACATATCGTGAGATTGAAGCATCCCTGGACTTTAGTATGACAAGCATATTCAAGATTTTACGTGAACATTTAGCTGTGAAAAAGATTTGTGCACGTTGGATTCCGCAGAGTTTGACAATCGCTCAAAAAAGGTTCGTGTCGATTGGTACAAAGAAATACTGCACACAGGTGACGAATGTTGGATCTATGCGTATGAGGTTGAAAGTAAACAGCAGTCGACTGTATGGATCTGTCAAAATGAGCCAAGCCCAACTAAAGTTGTTCCCGCAAGAAGGACTTAGTCGCCTGTTTTTTTTGGGATAAATGGGCATGTGGCTATAGTGCCACCAGAGAATCGTAGAACGGTCAACTCTGAATGAGTGTTTCAACAGAAATCTGTGAAGAGATAAGAAAAAACAACCAGCGACGCAGGATCATTCTTCACCATGACAACGCGAGATCGGACTGAACAACTCAATATTTGACCTGTTAAAACGCCAAATTGAAGGGTCTTCCTCCGTACAGTCCTGACTTGGCATCCAATGATTTCTTTTTGTTCTCGCCCGTGAAGAATAAACTACGTGGTCAACGGTTTTCGACGCCAGAAAAAACGGTTGATGCGTTCAAAATGCATGTTTTAGAGATACCTCAATTAGAATGGAAAAAGTACTATGAAAATTAATTCAAACGTATGTAAAAGTGTATCGATCATCGCGATATTTGTTTTTATTGATTATTGCGGATACATAAATAGCAACCCCAATAGAAAAGTATCATCAGCAAATGTGGCTATTGCAGTATCTTTCAAAGTTGGTAAGTCCGCTGGTAAGAACTACCACTCTTATTTCTTTCAAGTGAGTGTTCGTCTTGTTGTGTTATACTAAAGAGTCTGATATGAATGATATCAGTATCTCCACATATTGTTTAGGCAGCATTTTGTTTAATTTATGTATTAGGCTTTCGTGCCACACTTTGTCAAAGGTCTGAGCCACATCTAGAAAGGCTGCAGAGCATACCTGTTTTTCTTCAAGTGCACGTTCTATGTAAGTGATGCAGTGCAACTGATGAATTTTTGAATGTTTAAAGAAAAATTGAAACTTGTATTTGAAACAAATAAAAAATCAATAAAGAATCTTTAATTTAATATTAAATTTTTTAACATCTCTATGGTGTGTCTATCATTTCGGCAAAAATTAATTTCTACTGATACGTGACCTCTATAAACCATTTAGATGTGCTGTACACCTTCCAAAAAAAAGTTTACTGAACTCTACAAAAATCATAACTTTTATGTCATACTACTCCATCAAATGGCGTTTGTTAATAACAGGTGAATCAGTTGTATATAATGCAAAAAACACCTGTCTAAATTGCGAAGAAACCATCGACCTAAAACAACAATTCCCATTACCATAACTCAAATCAAAACTCAAGAAAAACCATAATCGAACAACTAACATTTAAGTTTAAATGAAAAATTTACTCGCTTTACGCGTACGAAAAAATATCTCCCTACATAAATCACTATCGCGCAGGCTGCATCTAAAAAAAACGACAGATCGAAAAAATCGTAAGAAAAGCGATCGTAAACTGGGAACAAAAATCGCGAAACGCGCCGAACGCCCCGCCAAACGTCAAACGATCGGCGTGCGAGCCGATGCGAGAAAACTTTGCTCGGCCGAGGGTAATATGTTTTTGATTTTTCCGATTTGCGGTTCGTGTCGACCTGATTTTGAGTCGCCTTCGTTCAGTACGCGAAATGAGTCGTTTTAATCGACGAAAAACCTTCGTTTAGTTTTTTCTTTTCGCGCGGACAGGTCGACGTTTGCTTCGACGAACCGGTATTAGCAGGAGAAGCCAGTGTAAATTCTAACAAATGTGGCACTGTAGTAAATATATTTTAATAAAATAATATCGAGCCCAATACAATATAATAAACTCACATTTTATTTGGAATTACTTTTAAAACAGCTACTTGAGCGAAACGTTTTCTTTTTTCTCTTTTACACTGGTTTTTTTTTTGTCAATTCAACTGCTTCCATACAAAGTTATCTGACTTATTTAATCCTAGGCCTAATTTTGTCGTTGAGTTTAAAGTTGCGTGAGTTGAATTTCTCTTTGCAGATCCTTCAAAGGATCATTTCCCATTTTGAACTATTTCGTTTAGTTATTTCACTTGTCAGTGTCATTTTCTCTTTATTAAATTTCATCTCTTAAATCAGTGTGCCTCATTCTTCTTGGTATTCCTTTTTTGTTTTTCCTCTGTATATTTGATTCGTATATACTTTCAGGAAGTATCTCTTCCTGCATTCGGCACACATGCTCTAACCATCTCAGCTGTCTGCTGATTTCTACTATTATTCTACAAAGTAAAGATATGGTTTCAAATTCGATAATTTTGCTATCATGGAAAAAGGCGAATTTATGTGTTTTTTAAATCCTACTTTTTGCGTGGAAAAATCACTCACACCAAAAAAAAGTTGAAAATCCATTAAGGGAGCGGATACTTCACATACCATCATTGAATACGATGGAGCTATCAGCGCGATGGCCGCTTTTGCTCACTGCGGACCAAAAACAAAATCAACAGACAATTTTATAGCGGTGTTTAAAAACGTATAAGGTCAATTCGGTGAAAATTCTGCTGCGATTTGTAGTTGTTGATGAAACTTGGATTCATCACTACTCGCCAGAAATGACGGAACAGTCAAAAGAGTTGATTTTGCAACGAATCGACGAAAAAGACGATGACGCTTCCATCGGTCCAAAAGGTCATGGCCACTGTCTTTTGACATTTGCAAGGCCTTATCTCTCTCGAGTATTGGTAAAATGGAAAGACGTTCACAGGAGGGTATCATGATACATTATTGATCAAATTTCATGAAGGATTGGTAAAAAAAACTCTCATATTAATCAAATATAAAAGTTTTGTTTCTGCTGCTTCTAATAATCTTGTTTTTTATTTTATCCTAAAACCTACTGCTCTCTTCGATGACCAATAATGAATGGATCAGTGATTTTGGCCACCTGGTTGATCTGACTTTGCATCTGAACGAGCTGAATGGGTGGCTACAAGGCAAGGAAAACTTTATAAACAACTTGAATCCCTTGAAGCTAAATTCAATTAGTAAAAAATGCAGCTTTAAAAAAAAAATTTCACGGTATATACATACATTAACAGAGGATTGCGCAAACGCACGGTCCGACACACTAAAAAAAATCAATTTTTATTAGTGATACGAGATATTTATAACTGTCACTCTTCAATTAAATACTATACATTTTATTTTATTTCTTGCCGAAATTACTATACTTTTCGTTTTATCATTGTTAATACTCATATATATTTTTTTCAGTTCTCTGTCTAGGACTTCTACATTATATAGTATAAAATAATGGTTTTCTTCTGTTTCAACTATAATGGCCATGTCATCTGCATACATCAATTCATTCAGTATTATATCTTCCATTTTCCTTCTTCCAATTTCCAGCTTCTTTTGTAGCTTCATCCAACACTACTGAAAATTGCAATAGTTTGCTTTATAAGCAAAATTGCTTAATTAACTGATTTTGAAATTGAATGAAAACAATGGAAAGTTTTAAAGTGATGTTTGATAATGTAACATTGATTACGAAACTATAGACACATAAAGTAAAAAATAAAATAGGTGATATATAACAATGATAGATAACAAAGTAAAAATTTGTTTCATTGAATTAGTCTCAACACAATTATAATGTTTCTCTGTGAGTTCCTCATTTTCTAACATATTACAAATATCTTTCCTTTTCTACTCTGTTTAACCCTCAAGAGAAACACTTCTCTGTCCCGAGCATATGGGTATGCCATACCCGTATGTCTATGATTATTAATATATTTTGATTAAATTATCCAATCTTTTTTTTAATTTAAACCTCAATCAGTATAGAAAAATACTATATCTATAGAGTGTTCCAAAAAAAAAACGTTGAAAAAATCAGCAAAAATAAAAAAAATATTAAAATGGGGTGTTCTATTCAAACTATCATATCTAGGCGAAATTAATAGATAAAAACTTTCTTCCAACGGCATTTAAAAGGAGACTTAATGTACTTTCAGATACTTATTACATAATTTAGCTTTATTTTAAAAAATATATTTATTTCGTTAGGTACAGATCACTGGTATGATGCTCTTCAAAAATCGATTCTCTCTTTGTCGTTGAAAATATCAGATGCCTCATATAACGCTTCTACTTCAGACGCACAGTGAGTACAAGAACACATGTTCATTTTGAGCTAAATAAAAAAAGGAAGAAACCGATAAATAAATGTTAAAAAAATAAAAAATCAAAGTTTTCAATAAAAATACTATAGAAAATATAATATTTATGATGAATATTTACTTACCACAAACTGTGTCAAGATAAAAAAAACATAATATTTGTGCAAAAAGATTATTAAACGGTTTTTATTTATTGGCAAATCCCTGACACAACAACAGCTCTGGGTGGATTATACCTATAGACTAACTACGGTCGCTTATATTTTTTCTAGTATTCACATCTTAGCATTCACAAGATGGCTGTGATGGAGGATCTGTAGTGGAGTTTTTGGAATTTTTGGGATCTGTAGTGGAAATAGTAAATTTTTTTCCCAAATTAAGTAAACATTATATAATTTTTTTTCAAATATATATATATATATATATATATATATATATATATATATATATATATATATATATATATATATATATATATATATATATATTATTCTTTTCTCCATAATTTTTGCCATATCTTCCCTAGAACACCTGCCAATATGTATTATTCCTCTATAATTTTTGCAATTCGTTCTATTTATCTTAATATCATTTTTTAGTTGTAAGAAAATCTATCCAAGCTACAATTTTTCAATTCATTCCAAAAAGCACTTGCAGGACCGAAAAATAAACCTACACAGTTTTTGGATCAGTCCAACCCTTCCAGAAGACGTGAAACTCAATATGAATAAATAAAAACAGTGTTGCTTTTACACTGGCTTCCCCTTTTTGCTAATCCAACTATACAGCTGGATGCCTTGAACTTAATATATTATTAGTGTTACTGGTAGTTTCCTGAAAACATTGAACAAGGTGAAAGAAGGAATAAAAATCTTGGCAGTTCTATGTCAACAAACGATCTTGGTCTACATTTTGCTCCAGGTGTATCTGAAACAACTCTCACAACTAGAAAATATTACGAAACTTCAGATAGAACATTTAAACTTTTTTGTTTTTTAATAATTCGATAATTATATTAGTAGAATCAGCAGGTTGGCATATTCTAAAAAAAAAAACAATTAAAAATAATTATGGAAATGTAAACTATTATAATAATTAATGATAATTGTTATTCAATACATTTGAATTTTTCGTGCGTGATCATATATAACTTTTAATTAAGTTTATTTAACGAATACAAAGGTTAAGTGAAAAGTTGTCTATAATAAAGGTTTAAAAATATATTTATTCATATCTTAAAGGGTTGTCCAATAAGAGAGTCAGAACTTTAAAATGAGGCAAACTAAAAACGATAATCCGGTAATTTTTATTTTATTATTAAGGCAGGTTTCGATTTTGTTCTATTATTATTAGAACATTAACATTTAACACTCATCTCTAAAGCGGACCAAATCAGCAAAACTAAAGTATTCAAATATTTTTTTACCATAAAAAATAGTTTAACTACTTTTTTAAAAAAATTACATTCTGCTTTTATTATGGTATAGTTTTTTTTTATTTTAATTTGTTTAAATTCAAAGAGATTTACTATTAAACACCGAACCACTTTTTTAAAGTTCTCGACGCACCTTTCGCTAACCATGTTAACATCATCAGGAGATGATTTAATCTAATTAAATGTTCTATTTATATGAGGACCCTAATTGCTAACCTACTACCTAGGAAGCGTACTACTGGGGGCAATGTGTTCTTTATATTTCGTTAATATGGATCTTTTTGTTTGCCCAATATACCTTCGATCACAATCTTGACAGCTAATTTCGTAAATCTCCGACTTTTCATATTAATCTACTTTATCCTTTGGATTACCTAGGACTTGTCTTAATTTATTACATGGTTTGTACACAACCTTAAGGTCCACTTTTTTCAAAATTTTGTCTAGCCCTCGTGTTAATTAGGTATCAAACGGTATTACCATTAATAATTTTCTATGTTTTCTAATTAATTCATCTACAATATTCTTATTATAACCGTTCATTTCGGATACCTTCATAATTTGTTTTAATTCTTTGTTATAATTATCTTTGTTTAAAGGAAAATTGATTAATCTATTTACCATAAAATTTAAACTTGCCATCTTATTTTGTAAGCTATAATTCGAATCGTTAGGAATGTATCTCGAAATGTTGGTGTTTTTTCTAAAAATATCAAAATCTAACCTATTTTTATTGTTTCTACTGACTAAAACATTCAGAAATGGTAAACTATTGTTGTTTTCAAGTTCATGCGTGAATACTATGTTTTGGGACTTACTATTTAAGTTCTTAATAAAAACATTTAAATTTTCATTTTTAAATCGAAAATGCCAAAAACGTTATCCACATATCTTAACCATACCTTTGGAAAGTAATTGAATTCATTTTTTCGCCTCGGTTTCAAATTTACTCATAAATAAGTTGGCTAAGAATGATGACAGGATTGCCCATTGCCGTTCCTTCTTGTTCCTTTTTGTTCCTTCTTGTTGTTCGTAAAACCTGTTAAAAAGTTGAAAACAACTTTGCGTCATACATAATATTGTTAAGAATATGTACTCAGAAACAATCTTGTTATTAAAACCATTTAACTGGATTAACTCCCTTATATATGTCAAGGTATGTGGAATCGGGACACTCGGAAACAAGGATGATACGTCAAAGGAAACCAAGACCTCACCTTCCTGTAGATGTGTATTTTTGACTTTCTCTATGGATTTTGTTGAGTTTATTACAGAACCGGAAGGTAGTTGGTTAGTAGATTTTCAAATTCCTTTGTTAATCATTTTGCGAACGTGCGTTAAGAACTCCGTGCGTTTTGAGTTTAGTATTTCACACTGTAGGTTCAAATAGAGAAATTGATCTAGTTTGTTTAGCTTATGATGATATAACGTCATAAAACGAAATGCAGTTAGAATAAAAAAAAATGAGAAAAATCGGATTGTTCAATTACTTTTTCTCATTATGTGTACTTTCTGATGAAGCCTGGTCAATTTTAGACGTTATTTGATCTGTTTTAATTTTATCAAAATTAAATATATGAAAAAAGGAATTTTACATTCCATTTTATATCGATTAATGTTAAATATGTTTGTTTACAAAAAAAAACTGGGTAACCTGAATTGTGTGTAAATATAAATATCATTCCATGTATTTAGAAAATTAACAATAATTGTTATTAATTACTATGTTATTACTATCTCACGATCATATGCAACTCTAAATTGGATGTTGTGTTGATTGTTGGGTTGCATAAACAATCAATACCTTATTTCCTAAAAAAACATACTGAAGTAACAATATTACTACATTCTGTTTACATAAATACTTTACAATAAATGATAGTATTTTTTAACAAAATTATCAATAAAACAAATAATTTCAACAGAAAAATGTTCGTAAATTAATCGGTATTTATTAAAATAGTATTTAGTATCGTTTTGCTGAAAAAACAAAATTATTGTTGTCTTTCTTAGCGTGCGATCGGTATTTTGTTCTTTTTTGTCGCAAATTTAAAGGCTAATTTAGGTTTTTCAAAAAGATTCGTCTTGGCTGAGTATTTATTGTTGATATTGTTTTTTTTCAATAATATTTATTAAATACATTTAATAATTGTTTAACCACTAAAAGGTATGTGTTATAAAATATACAACTGGTGTGTCATATCTGGGATAAGGAGAAAATATAGGATTGTCCGAAATGATGTTTAAACTATTAGTCTAGTATTAAGACGATATGGCTCCGACAAATATGCATTCCTGTTAATTTTTATAATCTAGGCATGCAGCAAAAATAAAGAACTGTCATTACTCAATTCAAATAATTCAATTTAAACAACTTCCGAGAAAAATGTCCACTTTTTAAACTGAACGTATTTATAAAAGGCCAGCTCATTTGTTTTGAAGTTCAAGTTGAAGATGAGAGCTAGAGGTCAGTTTTCTTAAACGAAAGTGTCCATATTAATTTAAACCGTCCCAAATTGAACTAGTTATTAAACAGGCGTACTTACAACCAAACACTTTAAAGGGTGTTTCACGATTAATTTAAAATAAACTTGTATGTATTCATTAATTGACAAGGTTTATACAGGGGTATTTGAATTTCGAATAATTTTGTCATGAAATAAAATATAAGAATAATTTTAAAACAGTGTAAAATATTGGCTCTTTTGTTAAACGTTTTTGGCAATTTATTCTTATGTTTCATGCGATATCTCTTGAATGGTTTCACGAATGTTAATAGGAGAAAAGAGAAAAATAATGATGGTATATGATCTCTTCTTCTTGTATTCTATTATCTCTTGTTCTCCTACCAGTGTTACCAGCCTTGATCTGTTCCAACCTTTGGTTCAAACCCAAGCGATCTCTTGTAACCCCTTACCAGTTTTTAGATATGCAGTAGTTCTTACTAGTAGCTCTAATATTATCCTGAGAAACATGTCTTTGGTCTATCTCTCTTTCTGTTACCATTCATTCATCCCTCCATGATTCCCATTGGTATTCGGCTTTCTAGCACTCCCGCCGCATGTCTCATCCATATGACTCTCTGAACCCTCACATACAATATCCAGATCTTTGTACGATTACTTTGAGTTCCAAGTTATAACTGATCCTTCAATCCGTTATTATTCACAGCACCAAAAATTCTTCCGTGTATTCTTCTTTCAAATACTGTCAATATCTTTTCTGTCTTCTTTGTGAGAGTCCACGTCTTGCAGTCATAAGTGACTACTATGCCATTAATAAAGAACAATATCTAAAGTTCCTCAATAGTCAAGCACACAGATTCATCATTGGAGGCGACTTCAATGTAAACCACGCTCATTGGGGGATCTAGGCTTACAACAACCAAAGGCAAAATATTAAAGGAATCAATGAGTGAACTAAAGTGCCACTTGCATTCAACCAACATATTGGCAAACCAACATATTGGCCTGTAGATAAAAATAAAATACCAGACTTGATAGACTTCTTTGTTGTAAGAAATATTTCAACAAATTATATTCAAGTTGATGAAGCATGGGACTTGAACTCAGGTCACTCGCCCATTCTTCTCGCCCTAAGCGATACCAGAATCCAAAAAGGAAATGCTCCTAGATTAACAAACAGGAAAACAGACTGAAAAAGCTTCAGACTGGATTTGGAAAATGCTGTTGATATATCAGTTCCACTAAGAATAGTAGAACAAGTGGATAGAAAAGTGGAATTATTAGTAACCAGCATACAACGGGCAGCTTGGAATAATACCCCTTTCTTTATCAAACCAACGTCTTCAAAGGAAACAGCAAATGAAATAAAAAGATCCTGGCTTTGATTCAACCACTGGAGAGGTATTAAAACAACTTCCAAAGAAAGCCATAATAAAACTTACACACTTCTTTAATGCCTCATTCAGATTAAGGTAAGTTCCTGGGATGTGGAAAGTAGCAGAAGTCATTATGATCCCTAAGCCAGGAAAACATCAATCAATCTCTTTACTATATATGTTTTCAAAATTATTTGAAACAATATTCTTGAAAAGGCTGAAACCCTTTATTGAAGAAAGGCACTTAATACCAAATCATCAGTTTGATTTTAGAGAGAGCCACTCAACTATAGATCAGGTACACAGACTAACTAATTTAATTGAAAAAGCGCTAAAAAACAAAGAAGTCTGCTCAGCTATCTTCCTTGATGTTAAAATATAAGCTGAATATGCTTCTTTCACAAAACTATTCTGAATTATTAGAGTCTTAAATATCAAACAGATTTCTCAGAGTAAAGCTGGAAAAAACATACACAGAATTGAAAGAAATTGGAGCAGGAGTGCCAGAAGGAAGCGTCCTAGGGCCTATACTGTACCTGATCTACACCAGTGACATTCCACAACTAGAACAATATACAATAGCCACATTTACAGATGATACTGTTATCCTAGCGGTAGGCAAATATCATGAAGAGGCTGCAAATGAACTTTAAATATCAGTTAACCAAATAAACAACAGGACCAAAAGGTGGCGTATCAAACTGAACAAGATCAAGTCTATACACATCAATTTCACAAATAAAAGAAAACAACAGATTCCAATTAATATAAATGATACCCAGATCCCCTATGCAAACTCAGCAAACTATCTAGGTATCACATTAGATGTAAAACTTCTCTGAAAGGTTCATGTCAAAAAGAAAAGAGGAGAGCTTGATATAAGGTACAAGAAAATGTATTGGCTACTTGGTAGATACTCCAGTCTATCTACTTATAACAAAATACTATTGTATAAACAAATCTTCAAACCGGTGTGAACCTATGACATACAGCTCTGGGACTGTGCCACCAAGAGTAATATTCTAATCATTTAGAGATTCCAGAACAAAATACTAAGGAAGATCGTCAATGCGCCATGGTACATCAGAAATAGTGATCTCCATCGAGACCTTCAGCTGGACATTGTTAACTAGACTGTTACCAAATTAGCACAGAGTCACGAACAACGGCTTCATCAACACATGAACGTTGAGACAATCCAGCTCCTCACAATACCAATCTAACAAGAAGACTTAAGAGAGTGAAGCCTTTTGAGTTAGCTAAGTGATTGTGCTAGTGCAAAGCAGAGAATAGTGCGGTTGTGCAGCAATTTAAGTTAGACAGGAATTAGTTATTGATCTACATTAGATCAGATTGTAATATCAGTAAATGTCCTTCGAGGTGTTTATGTAAAGAAAAAAATAGCTGGCCGAATAAGTGTTTTATAGACCTTAACTTTCATGTATCTTTGTATAAGTTGCAGTTTCTTTGTATCTCTACTGGGAGCAAGTATATTTGTTACCCTTCATAGTACGACTTCTGATATCTCCTGTGGTGTTGTTGTTTTCGTCAAGTACCTCTAAGTACTGAATATTTTTATACTTAGCTTGATAGACGCAATATTTCCTTGATCTCATTGAGATCATGCATTAAATTTGGGACACCGTATACACTGTATACTATGTAATTACACTTAATTTCGCAATTAACTTGTGTACAATCTATTTCAAAATCTTTATCATATGTTTCCATTCGACTTTCTATTGCCTTCAAGATATCTCAAAATGTATTTTAAAACCGTTATCTTTATAATATTTTATATTGAAAGTTAAATATATAAAATAGTGTTCCTTATTTATCTATACATGTTACAACTCATACTCATACAGATGGTTAAATGGGAAGATATCTAGAAGCAGTGGCGGCTTGTGGGTTTTTAAAGTGGGAGCGCGTAGAAGAAAATAGTGCTGCTGAAGATTTTTTTTGCCTTCCCCTTCCTCTTTTTTACTTTTCGTGCTATTGAAACCCTATACAGGATGTGAACCAGGAAAATGAGCTAAAATAAATAAACTGAACGGCAATAAAAGATGGTGTTTTGCTCTGAAAAATTGTTTACTGTGATAAATGCTGTAAAGCCCCAACGCTCTCCTTCACGAGTCGCAACTGCCTAGAAGATGTTTAGATTTCAAATCTTAAACATAACCAATTGCAATTTTTTTTTACAATCGTTGTCTTCTTTTATCTTTAATTTGTAGTTAATGGTTTGTTCTTCATGCAATCGACATATAAAGAGGTTTCCAATAAGAGTGTCATAACTTTAAAATGAGGTTCACTGATAACTACAAGAGCTAATTTGGTAATTTTTATTTTATCTTGAAGAACAAATAATGGCATCATATGCGAAAAATAATGTCGTTCAAATGTCCCCCTCAACTGCTCCGAGTGGAATATGGTGGTCGATTGTGCCAACTTTCAAATGTCATGTCAAAAATTGCTTGACTAACTCTCTACTAGGTTCTGAGTTTTAATGCTGCATCATTTAAAGTTAACTGCTTTAAATGACTAACTGCTTTAAATGACGCTATTTTTGTTATTTTCAAAACAATAAAAAAAATTAATTTCGTATGTTGATGAAGCATTGCTTTTTGATGAAGAAAAATACCTTTGAAGCAAAACAATAGCTTGATAAAAAATTCACAAAATTATTTTGCAAAATCGACAAATAAAGCTGCTGGAGATAGCTGATATCATGAAGATATTGAAAAAAAGTGTTTACGTCATTTTGCATAAATATTTGGGAATGCGTAAATTGCTATCGAAATAAAATAAATAAATTAATACACATTTTATTTAGCATTTGCAGCTAATAGTAACACAACAAAATCAATACACAAAAAAAAATAAGAATAAGAAAAATTCTAAGAAATCTTAACAAAAGAAAATACAATCAAAAGGCAATAATTAACACTGTTCACATGACAAAACACTCTATTGCTTCAAATAATAATTTAACAGTCTATTAAATATAAGCACATTAAGAGTACTCCCTATGTGGGCGGACAAAGCATTGAAGAGGCAAACACCTTCCCAAAACAATGTCTTCTGGAGATCAGTAGTTCTTACAATTGGTACATCATAATTGTTCTTATTTACTCTTTGTTCCAAAAAAATATTTAATTAATGGGGCAACAAATTATGTTTTATTTTATATATCAATCGAATGTTAGCCCCTTCAATGGCCCGCGCAACTGAAAACCAATCCAATGACCACAACATTACCTCTATCGGTATATAGCTATTACAGTTCAATAGTACATACACAGCCTTGTTCTGCTGTATTTGGAGTCTACCAATACTCTCCTTATTACATGATATCAGTACATACATACAATAAGAAAAATGGGTTAAAACTATAGTATTATATACACGCCTCTTAGACCAGGGGGATAAATGTGACGATATACGACTAAAGAACCCTATTTTTTCCCCAATCTTTCTACATAGATAACTGACATGATTACAAAATGTTACCTGATGATCCAACAGTACTTCTAAGCATTTAATTTTATTTACAATTTCAATATGACAATTGTTTATATTTATTTTTAACCCTAACTCATTAAATCTTTTGCAGTTTGCTTTAGATCCTATCGCCATGCACCTTGTTTTCAGTTCGTTTAGTTTAGGCTTATTTTTACATAGTCATCTAAATAGTATAGCCAGTTCACTACTCAATATTTCAACCATTTCAGGCAAATTATACCCAGACACAGATATGAGAGTATCATCTGCAAAAAGACTAATAAAGCATTTATTCAATATTGCAGAAATATCGTTGACATATATCAAAAACAGCGACGGACCCAAAATACTTTTCTTTTAACTCTCGTGATCTTTTGATCTCTTTGAAGACTTTTGACCTTACACCATAGCTTAAGAACTTTTACATAGTATATCTCGGTCAAAAGTTTCGAATACTCGCTTTAAATCTATCAACACACTAAACACAGTTTTCCTGTTCTTTATATCGTTCCTCCATGTTGCGCATGCATACTGAATAGCCATCTCACAAAAATGTTTTATCCTAAACCCTGATTGAGCAGAAAATAACAATTCATTAGTTTCAAAATAAGTTTTCAACTCTGTATATACAACAGTCTCAATTATTTTATCAACAACATCTAATAAATTAATTGTTCTAAAGTCACTTCGTACACTATACAAATGGGTACTGAGTTTGCTCACACCAAAAACAACAACGTATTGATGATTCTGTGCAATCTTTGAAACTGTTTAAGCGAAATATAAAGGACTTTTTCATGCGGTATGTGGCAATGGATCCATCCCTATACTACGAAGCCAAATCGGTAGTGCCAACACAACCATCAGAAGGCAAGATTATGGCCTCTGTATTTTGAAATGCGCATGGGATATTGTTCATCCATTATCTCAAGAAAGGCAAAACCATCAATAGCGAATATTGCATAGCGTTATTGATGCGTTTGAAATATGAGATCGCAAAAAAGACTCCAAATAAACAAGACAATGCACCGTGCTATAAATCGTTGACAACGATGGTTAAATTGTATGAATTGCACTTCGAATTACTTCCTCATCCACCGTATTCTCCAGGTCTTGCACCCAGCGATTATTCCTTCTTCTCAGATCTCAAAAAATGCCGAAACTGAAGGATATTTTGAAGACAAAGAGAAATTGTTCTATAAAAAAAGTATTTTTAGACAGAAATTGTTCTATAAAAAAAGATGTAGAAATGTTAGCAAAGTGTTGGAATGCTTATATTGCTCTTCAAATGGAATATATTGATGAATAAAGTTGAAATTTGCAAAAAAAGTGTGTTATTATTCATTTCCTTATTGGCGATGCTTTCCTGATACTTAAAATGACTGAAAATATAATGATAAATAGTTAACCTTGTTTGCTTCTAGCAGACAAAGATAAATCACGTTACTATGATGATTATTGTGATGAAAAAATGGAAATTATGTCAAGTTTTCAACAATATCAAATGCGGAATCATTTTGTCAACAAATACCATTTTTAAAAAAAAATATTTTGAAAAGAAATGTATGATGACATGTTAACAATACTAGGAAATCATTGTACATTGTAGTCAACTGTCAAAAACTGATTGCCTTTTAAATACACAGGTCAACAAATTTAAACTTTTTGAGGTAACATTAATGAAAATAAGTGTAGATGGAGTATTTTGTAGTCCTAAATCCGAAAATAATAAACAAATTACTGTAACACGTACGGTTTTTTTGTTACAGGAGGTTGGTGGTGGGGAAAAAACGGAGACGACATATTTTTAAAATCTAATCTTTATTTAATATAATCATGTAAAACGTATTAAATATATGCAAAGATATTACTGAGAATTATTTGAATAAAAAATGTATTACATGAGATGTCATACGGCGACAAAAACGTTTACTTTTTCCTCTTGTGTTCTGAAGTAAGTACCAAGTTCAAAAGAAGTTCTATGAGGTCAATTTTTGTAGCTGTAATGTTCTTTTGTTGTCCTAATGTCCCATAGACACAAAAAACAGCAATCCTTTGTACCAAAGTATTCCAAAGTCCAAAGTTGTAGTCCAAAGTCCTGTTCAAATAATTTCAATGAGCCCATGATGGAAATAAGAAACCGGGACTTGAAAATAGGATGTGCTAGACCATTTTTGTGAAAAGGTGTTTTAATAACTACCTAAATGATACGCAAAAAGAGTATTCTCATCAATGTTACAAAAAATCATGTCGAATCGATGGTACAAAAATCGTGTGATATGGAAAGAAAGATGATGCGAAAAAACCGCCATTTCTATACAGTTAAAAAAGATGTTATGTAAATATTTATGGACTTCTTTATTCTTTTATTGAAATTAGACTCTTTGTAAATCAATACGATGCTAGAAATGGTAGTCAAATTTTTCGAACCACTTTCCATTTTCTGGAATCGCGAATTTTCCGAATTTCGGAATATGTAGACTGCACGAAATCGTCTCGAAACACTTTTCCTGTCAGTTGCATTTCTGTTGCATTCAATAACCATAAATAGAACGGAACAAAATCGGGTGAATAGGAACTACGATACTTTTTTACCCAAAATATGCGACCATTTCATTTTTATATTCCGCTACATTGGCGCGTGTTAAAATAAAGATACATATGTCCACTTGTTCAACTTTTGGTCGTCAAGACGTATGCATCTCTTGAAAAATTAGACGCATGCACTGTTGAACGAGAGATAAATAAGGACGTACGTGAAAAGTCATGACGCACGAAGAGATGCAGAGCTAGCGCATCGACCGCGCTTTCGCTTTCAACTTTTTGATATAATATAGAAAATTTTGCAATAGTTTACAACTCAAAGAGGTTTACCACTAAACACCGAATCATTTTCTTAAAGTTCTCGACGCACGTTTCGCTAACCATGGTAGGATCATCAAGAGATGATTTAATCTAATTTGGGCATCAAACGGTATTACTATCAATTTATTGTTGTTTTGATCCTTTTGAAAAGTCGAAGATTATTTCAATAATTTTATAAACTTATGTTTTCCAATTCGCACGCAGAGTGGCAAGTTGAAAGGCTTGTTGAATAAGTGTGGAGATACCTAAAGCTGGGTTTACATTGATACAAATGTGCGTTGTGCGGGCTGTATGCGTTGTATGTGGTGTACCTGCGCGGCAATGTAGACGCTCTGAAACACAAAGTCACTTCCAAATATTGCCGCCGCACACCACGCACCCGAACCATCTGTTGTCCATGAGATAATTCAAACAAATTGTTCCAATTCAATACACACGCAAAATTTTATTGGTGTGAACCCAGCTTAAGATGTACGGTTCATACGTCTCATTGCTTCGATACCATAAGCGTTTAGGTCAATTCAAAACTTTCCGTGATACTTTTGTGCAACTTTGAAGAAAAGAGCATTAAATTAAATGTATCATTAATTATATGTACAGTCGTTCAAAGATGGGGCTGCTAGTTACGGGAAAATTCTACCAGTCACGTTTTCCGTTGAATAGTGTGTAAGTCAACGCAAGAAAAGACATTGATGTTATCCATTTAAGACTAAAACTGTAGAAAAAAGAACGGAAACAAAAAATCAATGAAATCGGCTTAAAGAATAATTGTTTCTTTTCAAAATTCAGCGCAATAGTTAAGTATACAGGTTTACCAAAACTAGTCATACCATGATCAAGAAAGACCAAGTAAACAGCAGCCTATTGTCATCAGTACAAGCTTAGATTTAATACGATGATGATTAATATTATGATGATTAATGAAAGAGTGAGACTATACTTTCCCTGTATATATTTCTGTGACAAATACTGTGAACGTTATCAACATTGACATAAACTATCGCCATAAACAAAGAGTTTACTAATAGTAACAATATCAAGTTGATATGAAATAAAACTAAAGCAGTTTGAGGTCAACCCAATTAAAAAAATATATTTTGTCAAAATACGAGTGTACTACACAGTATGCCGGAAAAATATAAATAAATCATTGCAAGCATTATTGGAAGAAGACGATTTGCAAATTCAACAAATGGCAGAGAGGTTAAATGTTCATCGTCGAACCATTCGTGGTTATCTGATTATATTGAGATCCAGGAAACAGGAAAGCTAAACGACAGACAGATGGAAAAGTAAAAAACGGTGTGCGAAGTTTTGCTTTCTCGGCATGAAAGACAGACATTTTTGTATCTGATCGCGACTGGGGGGCGAAAAATGGACATATTTCGAGAACCCAAAACGCAAGAACCCAGAACCCAAAACGCAGAACATCGACTGCAAGACCGAATCGATTTGGAAAGAAGATAATGCTGTGCATTTAGTGGGATCAAAAATGTGTCGCGTATGATGAACTTCTGAAAGAAATAGTTAAAACCGTTTACGTTTTTACGTTTACGTTTACCGTTTTACGTTTACGTTCAAGCTTGATTGTAAATTTGATTTTTCGGTTAAACAGTTTTTGTTCTACCAATGAGGAAAAATGTCAAGGCCAACAATAGAAGAAGCCTACATTCGTCATTGTATACTATTTTTGTTCGGTTAAGGAATGAAGGCAAACGAAGCAGTGAAAAAAATTACCGATACTTATAGGGGATGTTTTGAAACTAAACAAGTGTCATAGATGTTTTAAAAAGTTTAAAAATGGAAATAAGAATCTCAAAAATGCCGCACGAAAAGAACGACCACAAAAATTAGATGTAGATATCCTGAAGGCGATGGTGGATTCAGATCCTCGTTAAACAAATGAGAAATTGTCACTGAAGATTGGCTGTCCATGGTTATCAGTTTCAAAATTGTACAGGCAAGGAATTAGGTTCCTCGTTAATTGACGGAGACGGCGCTCAATCAACGGCGTACTATCTGCGCGTCTCTTTTGTCTCGGTATGAAGCCGATCTGTTTTTGCGACGAATTGTATCTGGAAATGAGAAATGGGTATGATACAATAATCCTGTACGAAAAAGACAATGGCTTTCTTCCGGAGAAGCCCCAGTTCCGACACCTCGACCATCACTAACAATGAAGAACACTTGTTTGGGTGTAGTGGGATTTTTCTGAAATCATACACTATGAATTGCTTGAACCTGGTCAGACCGTTACAGCGTCATTGTGAACAACTCGAGCGAATGCAGCAAGAGCTCATAAAAAAAATCTGTTTTGGTCAATAACAAAAAAAGGATCCTACAACACGATAACGCGAGGTCTTATGCTGCAAAAATTACACAGGAAAAAATAAGGGAGCTTAGATTGGAACTTTTACCTCATCCACCCTATTCACCAGATCTCGCGTCGTCGGATTACTACCTTTTCAGATCGTTAGAGTATGTATTAAGAAGTAAAAAATTTAAGTGAAAACGCACTTGGAAAAGTTGTTCAATTAAAAATCGAAAGACTTTTTTAAAAACGGAATCGAACAAATGCTTTACGCTGGAAAAAAGTGTTAGAAAATGATGGAAATTATTTTCTTGACTAGTATTTAAGATTTCTTTAATAAATAAATGTTTTCGCCAGCAAAAAAAATTAGAAATGCTTTGAATAAAAGTTTTTAGTCCACCTATATTTATTAACTTCTCGACGCTTTTTCATTAAAAGAAGATTGAATCATCTCATAATGATGCCAACATGGTTAACGAAACACGCATGGTAAAGTGAAACAAAGGTTTATGAGTTTGAGTTTTATGTTTCACACCAAAGGTTTCAATTGAAGAATTGATGAAATAAAAAAATATGACACAAGGCAGTCAAGAATGAAGAAATACTACCTCGAAATCACCATGTCAGAAAAACGAAAAATCTAGAAAAGAGATAAAAGGGTAATTTTAGAAACAATCAGAAAGTAACGATAAACAAACTCATCGAGGTATAAAAACAACGAACCATAAACACAGATATCATTAGCCAATATTAGCCAAGCAAACAAAATATGACAATAAGATACGAAACTTGCATAAAAAAACCGACCGGCAATGAAGGGAAAACGAAAAAATCCTGTTTAGTTCTGGCGAATTAAACTTTAACTAGAACGACCAGTATTTTTCTTATATTTTAAAATAACCACTTTAGATTTTTTAATCACGGCAAAACTTACGTAAAAAATTACGAAGAAAAAAAAACTGCTTCTAAACGGAAATAATGATTTTATTTATGAAATAGGTGGAATTAAGTGGAACTCCCCGGTAAGTCACTAGCAAAGTACATCATGATAAACGACTAATGTAGAGCTCAGATGTTAGTTCACCTCCAAAGCTGGTGAGAGAGGCTTTAAAACACTCGTAGATTACGATTTATTTTTCCGCGTAGGTTCGGCTCTCTGTGTAGTGGAGGGCTCCGCATTCACTGACCATAATTGCTGCATTATTAATTATTTAAATTTAAATGTATTTAAATTTCTTGAAAAATGTGAGTAAAAGATAGTTCTTGGATTTAAACCACATGTGGTTTAAACTTTCCATGTGGTATTCGTAACAGCAAACAGACCAGTACTCTTCATTGTTGCCGGTAGATCAGTGGGTTTCCTCAAAAACGTAACAATGAACGAAATTCACACCGACGATGAGGAAGATGAAGATACAGTTCAGGATCGACTGCTTCGTAAGTGTTAGAATAGTTTTAAATATATTTCACTATAATCACACCTTATTTCTCAATAATTAATTTGCGTTTAAAATATATTATTTTATCGTTATTAGATAATAAAATTAATAATAATATAATCCGAATATACATTTATAATATTAGATAATAATACTCGATTATGCATTTATAATATTAGATAAGAATATTCGATTATTAGATAATAATATTCAGATAATAATATTAGTTATTAGATAATAATGTATAGTCACCAGTATACTAAAAATCAAACTAAAAAAAAATTATTGCAATTACGGATGAGTAACGAGGGTTTAGGAAAAACAGGTCTACCACTGACGCCATATTCGCCATAAGACAAGTGAAAGAGATGATAGAATACAATAAAATTACATATGTATGTTTTTGATATGATTATGATTTTGATAAGATGAAAATCAAATACATCATAGATATTCTCTCAGAGAAGCAAGTATCGAAAGAAATAGTAAGTTTAAGTAACTTAAAGCAGGGGTCTTGAACCTTTTATTAACCAAGGGCCAGATTTGGGATATATATATATATATATATATATATATATATATATATATATATATATATATATATATATATATATATTATATATATATATATATATATATATATATATATATATATATATATATATATATATATATATATACATATATATATATATATGTATTATATATATATATATATATATATATATATATATATATATATATATATATATATATATATATATATATATATATAATATATATATATATATATATATATATATATATATATATATGTATTATATATATATATATATATATATATATATATATATATATATATATATATATATATATATATATACTATATACCGTGAAATCTTTTTTCTGAAGCTGCATTTTTTACTAATTGAATTTAGCTTCAAGGGATTCAAGTTGTTTATAAAGTTTTCCTTGCCTTGTAACCGCCCATTCAGCTCGTTCAGATGCAAAGTCAGATCATCCAGGTGGCCAAAATCACTGATCCATTCATTCTTGGTCATCGAAGAGAGCAGTAGGTTTTTCCTTACCAGCCTGAAACGTATAATTGCTTCGTTGAGGTCGAGCACCCGCTTCAACATTTTTCCACTACTAAGCTAACGAACAAAAATTTTTGGAATTCTCGGTGGTTGAGTCCTCGAGATCTCATAAAATTTACCATTTTTATAATTTCTTTCATAACGTAGTCAAAATTAATTTAAACTCTATATAAAAAATAATCAACTTTTAATTGCAAATAATTTAATAATTAAATTTAACTAATTTAGGTTTGGAGGAGAAAGTTGAATTAAAAACTAGCGGTCGTCCCACGTCCATATTGAATTTGAGTCAAGTTTAAAAGGAATGTAAAAATAGCAAAAAAATCTCCAGCAGCACTATTTTCTTCTACGCCCTCCCACTTTAAAAACCCACGAGCCACCACTGGCACACTATGTATTTAATATGAAAAAATATAAACACAAGTAACTTCATATTATATTTTTATGTATTACATACCCAACCCTTTTTTTGTAAATAAATAAATTAAAACTTTTCAATCATAACAAAAAGATATACAGAAAATACACTCAACCTTTCAAAATAGGTGGACAACAGTGGTGGCTCGTGATGGAGGGCATTGGGCGCCACTCCTCCAACATTTATCACAGTAAACAATTTTTCAGTGCAAAACACCATATTTTATTTCCGTTCAGTTTCTTTCCTTTAACTCATTTCCTGATTCACCTCCTGTATAGTGTTTCAATAGCACGAAAAGTAAAAAGGAGAAAGAGGAAAGCAGCAAAAAAATTCAGCCGCACTTTTTTTTCTACGCCCTCCCACTTTAAAAATCCTGCATTTGACCCTTAATTCCCACAAATTTGACAGCGTGTTTTGTCTCATAATATCTTTTTAAACTGTATTCTTTCATAGCAGCGGGCTTTTCTCAAATGTTTACAAATAAATACAAGTTTGTCCACTTTTCTTGAAAAACTCGCGACTTATCGGCGATTTTGCGTTTTCGATTCATACTTATTATAGCTGCTATATCGCCGTCGAAATAATTTGCGAAAGAATATTGTTGCCAAAACTGCCGCGAAGTATCTAGCGGAACAGTGTAGTTTTCGCACGACCACTCGCTATTCGCTTGGAACACTATGACAAGATCAATAACACGCAAGCCGTTATCGATTATTATTTGATTATTATTTATTATTGAATGCCCGCATCACAATAATTTAAATACGCTACGACAATTACATGAGTGTAAGCCAATATTACATCTTGACAACTTTTGTAAATGAAGACTTAGTCCTACACTATTCTTTGCAAGTCGTTTTTTTCAGTTCTGGATAATTTATTATGTAGTTTGATATTTTTAGTTGCGGGTCGTGAAAAAACAAAAGGTAGGTTGAAGATCCCTGACTTAAACCAAGAGAATAAGATGAAAATACAAGTCGACATATATAGCAGAGTCCGAACTATTTCTTACTATCTTGGGGTAAACATTTGTAACCACAACGTCCCAACAAGGGAGCTGAGGTATTAAATCAACAAGACTGCCACCATGTTAGGATGTTTAAGAAATGGGAAAACAAATTTTATGGGAAAACAAATATATGAGAACCCCTAGCAAGATCACAATATAAACAAACGGTAGGGATCCAATAAGCAGTGAACTAGTCGTAGAAAACTCACCAATTGAATAAACTAAAATAAAAAAATAAACTAAGTGGAAAAAAAAACTAAAGTAGAAACGTATTATCAAACTTGCAAATCAAAGAAGAATTTCTGGATCAAGTAAAAATGATGTCTATTAAATGGTAGCCATTTTCGCATCTAAAAACTGATGCTCTCTTTGCAACATCTTTCATCGCATTGATGTTTCATCGCCGAATATTGTCTTTCAACTGAGGTTGGTTAACGTAAACTCTCTCTTTAAGATGGTGAACTCAAAAAAAAGCCAGAGACGGTGAGATCTCCATTCTTGGAGATTATACTATTATGAAAATGTGTGGTCAAAAGCGCTGTTGAAGCCTTAGCAGTACTAGACTGTACTGCTCCAACCTGCTGAAACGAATAGATCTCATATACTTTCAACGCTCGGCCTTTACGGTTTCTGCTAGTCCTTCTTTAAAAAAAAGGTTCAAAAATCCTTTGTGCGGAAACTGCACAGCAAACCACCACAAAGCCTTTCATGAATTCTTTCAATTGAAAAATGTCTATGCCCTAGTAACGTGTCTTTTGTTTACTAACATATCCATTTAAGTGAAAGTGGACGTCATCAGGTATCCACCATTTCTTGACACCATTTTTACGTGCATGTACAGAATTTAAGCTCTTTCATTAGATTAATCCTGTATGGATGCATATGGAGGTTTTGTTTTAAAATAGACTGTAGGGACCGTTTTTCGCAGTTATTACAGAACAATTTCCTTTAAAAGTTGGATGTTTTCAGCTGATCTTTCTGCTCGTGGTCTACCTTGTCTTCTAGCGTCACCCACAGACCCAGTCTCAAAATCCACATATTGAACGCCTACCAATCCACATATTGCACACATGGAAGCAGTATCTCCAATGTTAAAAAAACTGTCGAAATTGACACTGTGTCGAAATGTTTCTTTCCCTTTTTAAGATTGTAACAATTTATGTTCATTTTACTAGTGAATACTGCTTCATCTTCAAAACTCCTGTGTTTTTATCTTATTCTAAAATAAAAAGGAAATAAATTGTTAAGCTAAAAATAATATATTTTAATTTAAAATAGGGAACCTTATTTTGCGCCACCAAGCAACGAAATTTCTATTCCAACACGAAAATAAAATCTAAAATCAACTAAAATAATAAAACAAAGTTTTCGTTCACTTATTTTTTATTATTTCATATTAAAGAGAAAGCTTCACAATTAATATCAATAATAATTTTCACAATTAATAGGAGGGTTGCTATTTATGTATCCGGAATTGGCTACGACGGTATTGTTAAGCGCCATCTAGCATACATTATAAAGTTTGGCATTGTTGACTGTATACATACTCAGAACGTCTTATCATACGGGCGCTAGTTGTGTTGAATTAACTCGTGAAAAGCCTTGAACGATGATTTATTATGACTTTCGACGTGGATTATCTCAATAACAGTGCATGGATCAACTCACTTCAATTTTTGATGATGAAGCACCATTTAAAACCACTGAATATCACTGGTTTGGTGATGACTCACGGACGAATTTAAAGGAGGTCATTCAAAATACCAGAAAATATCGATACTGTGCGCGGACTGATAAAGCAAGATTGTCATGTGATATACCTGAGATTGAGGCATCCCTGGACATTATTATGACAAGCATACACAAGGTTTTGCATGAACAAAGCCGTGAAATAGATTTGTGGATTCAAATTGTGAAATAGATTGGGATTCAAACCCAAGAAAAGTTGTTCGCGCAAGAAGCACTTCGAAGCAAATGGTCGCCTGTTTTTTGGGATAAATGGGCATGTGGCTACAGTGTCGTAGAATGGTCAATTCTGAATGCTACATAGCCATTTGTTTGCCAGAAGTCTTTGAAAAAAATAAGAAAAATCAACCAGCGACTCAGGATCATTCTTCACCATGACAACGCGAGCTCTCACACATCGAACCGAACAACTCAATATTTTACCGGTCAAAACATCGAATTGATGGGTCGTCCATCGTGCAGTCCTGATTTGGCACCCAATAATATATGTATGTTGTCGTTCGTGAATAATAAACTACGTTGTCAACGATTTTCGATGCCAGAGGAAGCGGTGGATACATTCAAAATGCATGTTTTGGAGGTACCTCAATCGGAATGGAAAAAGTGCTATGAAAATTGGTTTAAGCGTATGCAAAAGTGTATCGATCATTGCGGAGAATATTTTGAAAAACAGTTTTTTCAATGATAAATATTTGTTTTTATTTATTATTCCGGATACATAAATAGCAACCATCGTATCAATAATATTTATATAATAATCGCTGAATATACTCGCAGATTTTACATGAAAAATTTGCTTTTCCATATAGGTTAGGTTAGGTTAGGTTAGGTTAGGCTTTCTGTGTAGTGGAGGGCTCCGCATTTGCTGACCATAATTGCTGCCTTATTAATTATTTAAATTTAAATGTATTTAAATTTCTTGAAAAAAACCTAAGTAACCACGTAAGTAGTATTCGTAACAGAAGACAGACTTGTACACTTCATTGTTGCCGGTAGATTAGTGGGTTTCCTCAAAACGGTAATAATGAACGAAATACATACCGAAGATGAGGAAGATAAAGATACAGCTCAGGATCGATTTCTTCGTAAATGTTAGAGTGTTATTTCCCATTAATTAACTTGCGTTAAAAATATATTATTTTATCATTATTAAATAATGACATTAACGCATTATTTAATATTCAGAATGACGCAAAAGTTGGTAATCCATTTAAAATTATATTATAAACAAAAAGGTTCAAAAAACAAAAAAGAAAGGTTCAAAAAATCTTTGTTGGGAACTACACATCATACTGTCACTTTCCCAATATGGAAACGCATTTCATGAATCAATTATAAATTTTCTGTTTATTAACGTGATTTTTATTTAGTTGCAAATCAATTTAGATAAAAATGAACCTCATCACGCATCAACCATTTCTTTCTCTAATCGCTACTGGAAATAGGGGGTTAGTACTCGTTCATTTTGTATGATTGAATATGGAGGATTCCAACCAGATTAGAAATATCCCAGGATTTTTTTCTGGATAGGAGGAGGATTTCTGGAGGACAATAGATTAGAATGGTACTAGGCTTGCTTAGACTCAAATTTGTATATTTATATACAAAATATCCGAAATCACTTTCAGATTTTTTAATGAAGTTTTGTAACAAACATTAGGAAATGTTTGCCTTTTTTTTGGGTAATTTTTTTTTGTCGTATATTTGAAATCCAAGGCTAACTTGATTTTTTGTTCATGACAACAGTACCATACTTGAATTTGACATTGTTCGAAAGAGTATTTTTTCTGAATTCAACGAGGTAAATATTACATGGTTTGATTTTAAAAGTAGATTTAAAAAAATGGCTATAAAGTGTTTCGGTCTGTTTTAGAGTAAATATATATTTCATTTAGTAGGCTATGGTGCTCTTCCACTTTAAAAACCCGTCGAGCCGTCACTGAAATTAATATATATTTAACTGAAAGAGAAAGATTTGAAATACTTGTTGGATACAGTGCCAGAAAACGCAGTTATGCTGAAGTCTATCGAGAATTTAATAAAGTATATCCGAATAAAAACATCTAAGTCAACAGTAAAACGGTAAAAAGATTCAATGATACAGGCATTATTAAAAGTCATCCAAAATTAGGAAGACAAAAAACAAAAACTAATGACTTGAAATCATAAAATGTAGACGCTCAGTTCAAAAAAGTAATAAAAAAAGATTTTTATCTATACAAAAAAAAATTACTACAAGAATTAAGTGAAGATGATTTTGATCGAGAGATTTTGAGTTTTTGAGCGAAGTTATGATGGAAAAAATAAATACCAATCCCAATTTTGTTTCATATTTGATTTTCGCGGATGGAGCAATATTCTGTTTAAATGATCATGTTAATAGACACAACTGTAGATACTGGACTGATACTACACAACTGTAGATACTGGATATAGAGGCAAGAATATCATAGGACCTTTTTTATTGATGGTAATTGGACAGCAGATAAGTTTTTAGATCTATTGTTGTTGTTGTTGTTGACGAGGAGCTATAGAATTGCCGGCAAGGTCACCAGGCTTGGCACCACCCGATTTTCTTTTGTGGGGCTATTTAAAACGTCGGATATACGTTATAGGCCAGAAAAAGTCGAAGATCTCAAATTACGAATTCGACAAAAAATTGCCGATATACCTCTTATCTGATGGGAAAACGCAATTGAAGGCTTCGTCCGAAGTATCTATTACTGCCAGGAAGTTAATGGTGGGCACTTTGAATACCTTTTGTAAATAGTTGTTTAATAAAAAAGATATGTAATATGTTTTTTTAATCTGATATTAACAAAAGAGACCGAAATTTTTTTAGACATTTTTTAAAATCTATTTTGAAAAAAACCATGCAATATTTATCTCGTTGAATTCCGAAAAATAGGCTTTTTCCAGCAATGGCAAATTGAAATCATAATGTCACTGTCATAAAGTCCTAACATTTCCTGATGTTTGTGTACAAAATTTCATTAAGAAATCTCAAAGCATTCTCGAGATATGCGTGTGTGATATGATATATATATATATATATATATATATATATATATATATATATATATATATATATATATATATATATATATATATATATATATATGTATATATTTAAATATTAAACGTTTAAAAATATGGCTTGATAGAAAAAAAATGAAAGTGCATGTTTGTAATTTAAATTTTAATTTTTTTTTTCAAAATCCGGAAGAAACACGAACAAAAACTGAACAGAGTTTGATGAAGAGTATTCTCGTTAATTGTCAAATAAAAGACCTTGATTAACGAAAGTCTGTTTGACCTTCCTCGGCCATTAAAAAGAATTAGAGTGCTGAACTTGCAGGGAAATATCATTAAGAAATAGTAAACTTGTTTTCAAATTGTGTTTTCTTAATATCTGGTAATGTGTTTTTGACCCGACCGACCATTCATTACTTTTATGAGTATTCAAATTAACGTCGCGTAAGCTTATACATGTGATATTTCTCGGTAAATATATGTTTTTTTATCCCAACCGCAACGGCTTTCGTGCTTAAAAAGAAACCCATCAGAACTGTTCGTTGCTTCTGATAAATCAGTGAGTGTTTGCTCAAGAACGCAGCAATGTACGAAATACACAGCGATGATGAGGACGATCAAAATACAGTTCAAGATCGTTTACTCCGTAAGTCTCTCACTATTTCTTGTTATTATTTCTCATCAATCATTTTTAAGTAAAAACAGTTAAAAACATATTTTTTATTTATTGTTGTTAGGTAATAATGCTTATGTATTGTTTGCTTTGGGATGATATGAGGGTAGTTCGAAAACTTCTCGCTTTGACACAAAGTCGGTGTAATTACACAGAATTTTTATTTTGTCAAAGTAATTTTTTTTTATTCAAAATACATCCAGCCGGCATCAATACACCGACTTTTTTATGTCGTTTATCTCAAGAAATAGTCACACGGAGATAAATCAGGCGAATACGCAGGATGTTGACTCACACCGACTTATTTTTTCGTCAAAAATTCACGAACATCGATAGTCTTTATCTTTATGAGATGGTGCATTATCGCGCAAAAAAGAAACCAACATCCCGGTGGTCGATATTCGGTCCTCACTCGAACGATTCGCTTCCATAAACGCTCCATAACACTCAGATAATATTCACCAGTGATATTTTGACCCTGTGGAATGAATTCCCGAAATATAATACCTTGACAGTCGTAAAAACATCGACATTGTCTTCTCTGATGACTTCTGGAAACACAAATTTTTTGTCACCATTTCGTGAGTCATATTTTTGGTCTTATTTAATTTCTCCACTGTCCATCTTACAGTCAAATTCGCATCGTAGGCGATCATTTCACGCACGTTTTCTACCATCTCATCGCGATTTTTTATGGCCTATCTGGCTTTGGGTCATCATGGTCGATCGAGTTTGAAACAAAATTTGATATCAGATCTTTGTTCCATCGTTTTCATGAGGTGACAGAAGGTACTGCCACTTTAAGATCTATAACTTGACAATCCGTTGATCGATTTTAATGATGACGGTCTCGATTTATAGAGGAGACATACAGCTTTCAGATTATATATTGTTTCGATAGATGGCGCTAGTAGTTTTCTTTAAATTTAAAAACTTCCGTTATTTTTCCGACATACTGTGTCGGAATGACCAAATTACTATGATATTTGCCGAGTATGATTCGACAGATGGCGCCCGGTGAAGTTTCAAATGCAGGCTTGTTTCGGACGATGTTGTAAAGCAAACAAATTGTGACATTATCTGAAAAAATGGATAAAATTGAAATTCGCGCTGTTATAAAGAGCTTAAACCCGACGGACATACAGTAAGAGTTAGAAGCCACTTTAAAGGACTTGGTCATGTAACTATTGAACCCACCCAGGCAACTTTATCAAATAACTAAGAAATTATCAGGTAGGAGGGGCAGCGATGCACGATCCGTAAAATCAATCTCGGGGTAAGTTCTGACCACACTTCCAGAAGAACTCAGTAGATGGAAGGAACATTTTCTAGAGATGTTAAGTGGAACACTACAAATGGAATAACATTAACTGTGATGCACCTTCGAAAGAGGAAATTCAAAGAGCTGTAAGAACATTAAAAAACCACAAAGCCCCAGAACTAGATAATATACCAGCAGAAGGCAGACCCTGAGTCATGTTCTGAATTGCAATGACCCTTAATAAATCAGATGTGGGAGTCTAACAATATTCCCGATGATTGGAAAAAAGAACTTATATTTATATTACAAAAAATTGTAATAATTGGCGTGGTATAACCTTACTAAACGCAACGATCAAAGTTGCTTCGTAAATCAGCCTAACGAGATAGGTAGGACATATAGAACCAAAAATGCCTCCAAGTCAAGCAGGCTTCAGACCAAGTCAGTCATGTACCGATCACATATACACTGTTAGGATCATTCTAGAACAATCAGCTAAATGGAGACTGGCACTTTACTTATTATTCCATTCCTCTATTTTGAGAGGACATTTGACAGTTTATCCCATCCTGTCATATGGAAAGCCATAGAAGCTTTAGCAGGGAAATGTATACGAAAGGTCAGCGCTGTGCCCATGGTGGATATAGAAACGAGGAATTTGAAATGTTTACTGGTGTGAGGCAGAGGAGTGTTTTGTCTCCTCTTCTATTTAATGTTCTGCTAGATTATATCCTTAAAAATATCAACAACGGCCAATTCAGCATCCAGTGAACACTCTAGTTTGAGGGACCTTGAATACGCGGATGATATATGCCTTATGTCGCATCGATACAACAATATGGTCCATATGCTAAACAAACTTGCAATGGAAACCCAGAAAGTAGGCCTGAAAATTAATGTTGCAAAAAACAAGTCGCTGACAAACAACACGAGAAATTTTACTATTTCATCTTCAACGGATCACCCATAGAATATGTGGAGAGTTTTACATACTAGGGCAGCATTCTCACAAAAAATTGAGGTGTAGATCATGCAGTCATCAGCAGACTACGAAAGCTGGTAGCTGTAAGGAGATCAACCGATATTCAACGCAAACAAAACTCCATATATGTAATAACAATGTTAACGCAAACGTTACTAGGCTCACACTAGTAGGAACTTTGGATTTCTCACCTTTGAAAACCTAACCACCCCGATTTTGAACCTGATATTTTCAACCGTTTTTAAATTATCTCAATTTTTCGAAAATTTAGTTTCGCTTTCAACACCCTGTATTTTTTTAATGACTAACAAAATTTGCCAACACATTTATTGACTAAATATTCTTATTTTGAACTCTACTATCATCAGTTGCTCTATGGAGGATAAGTTATGGGACACCTTATATATTATATATATATATATATATATATATATATATATATATATATATATATATATATATATATATATATATATATATATATATATATATATATATAATATCCTGTCCTGATTTCTTGAGAGAATTGAAACTACGCTGGTCTAAATGATTAAATTTGAAAGGTGTCTACGTCAGAAAATATTTAACATCAAAGAAAAATAAGGTACAAGCTACGATATTTCCATATTCTATTTATATTTCCGATACCCGTCACGCATCGCCAGAACAAAAGATAACAAACTTCAGATCTGTTTACCTATAATTTGTATCAATGCCCCGAAGAACCAGGCCCAGCAATAGAATATCGCTTGATGAGAAGTATACGGTCATTAATTATTAAATAAAAAAACCTTGATTAATAAAAGAATAGTTGACCTTCCAGTACTACTAACAGGAATCGGTAAACTACAAAGAAAAAATAATTAAAGAATAAAAAAACATGTTTTTAATCTGTATTTTTCTTTCTAAACCAGGTGAGAGGTTTTAAAGTCGCGTAGCTCTACTTTTCCAATAATTGGAGGAATTTACAGCTACCGACCATTCATTATATTTACGACTATTTATTCAAATGAGAGTTGCATCTGCATGTACGTGTAATATTTCCAAGCAAACATGCGTAAAAGTAGTTCTTCGATTTTAACCACAAAGGCTTCCATGTTGAGTTCGAGAAAGGAACAATTATATCAGTGTTGTTCATTGTTCTTTGTAAATCAATAGGATTCGCAAAAATGACAACAATATACTACACTCAATGCCAAAAGACATACTTGAACAATTAATTTTTAAGACTTCAAAATATCATCTTAATACGAAAGCTGTAAACTTGAAGAGATTTACCACTAAACACCAAAACACTTTTTTGAACTGCTCGATGCACGTTTCGCTAACCATGTTAGCATTATCAGGAGATGATTTAATCTAATTCTAAAACTAAACTATGTTCTATTTCTTTGAAAACCATACCTAACCAAGCGTATAAAAATCATGAACCGAAAGATTCTTTCAATAATTTTCTGAACTTATGTTTTCTAATTAGTTTATCTGCAAGTGCGTTTATCTACAAGTTGTAGATAAACTAATTAGAAAACATAAGTTCAGAAAATTATTGAAAGAATCTTCGACTTTTCAAAAGGATCAGAACACAAAGAAATTCATGGTAATACCATTTGATGCCCAGTTGACCAGAGGACTATACAAAATTTTGAAAAAAGTGGACATTAAGGTTGTGTACAAACCATATAATAAATTAAGAGAAGTTCTGGGTAATCCAAAGGATAAAGTAGAGCAGCATGAAAAGTCGGTGATTTACGAAATTAGTTGTCAAGACTGTGATCGAAGGTATATTGGTCAAACAAAAAGATGCATATTGACAAGATATAAGGAACATATTGCCCACATTAGATATGGGAGAAATGAAAAATGTTGTGTTACCCAACATGCAATCGAACATGACCACAGTATAGATATTAGTAATTTAAGACTAATTAAAAATGTTAATAATAATGGGGTTTGGATGCATATGAAAGTATTCAAATAGAAAAATGTAAGAAAATCATGAACTGAGATAAAGGACCGATTCCTTTCAGTCAACTTTTTCAATTATTAATGTAAGGCTTGTTACACTTCACGGTTCATGATTTCTACACGCTTGGTTAGGTATGGTTTTCATATAAATAGAACATAGTTTAGTTTTAGAATTAGATTAAATCATCTCCTGATGATGCTAACATGGTTAGCGAAACGTGCTTCGAGTAAAGCTGTAGTAAAATCAATTTTTACTAATCTTAAGTTGAACTGAAGACTTTTTTCAAAATGTTCGCAAAAAAATAAAGCTTAATAAACCGGTTAGTTAGTTAATTTTTTGTGTAAATGAAATAAAAAAAACACGTGTAAGAGTTTATAATGTTATTTCGTATCTCGCGCTTGTAGCAAACGCCAGTTGATGTAGGCAGGTTAGGTTAAGAAAAAGAAGAAGTATAAGAGTTTAGTAATAGGCCTTTTCATAACTGAAAATTTTTGGATGCATGCCTCAACTTCCACCATGTTTTTCGGGCACTTTATGCGTGAATAGGCTGTGAATATTATGTTTTCAATATAATTAACAAAAAATATATTTAATTATTAATTCACTATCAACAGTACAGTTTTAATTGTTATATACTTGAAGTAAAATATTAAGCATTTTAATAAAAATATTAAATGTTATCAGTAAAAAAAGGAGCAAAAAACATTGTTGTTATAGGATAGGTCGCAGCTATACGTGCAGTAAATAATTTTCGGAGCATTTATATTACTTTATTAGTTTTTCAAAGCCCTGTCTTGAATATCGTCGAAAATTTATTAAATCAACGAAACAAAAACATAAAAATGTGTCGAAAGTATGCTAAATGTGATTTGTGAGTTAAAAAAATGGGGACGAGGTAATGGTTGATTCCAACTTAATCATATTAATAAAGATCCGTTTATTTGTTCACTTCATTTCAAAGAAGAAAGTGGTCTAACAACAGAACATCCTCCTGACCCCATCAGTTGGGTTAAGAAACTCATGTAATCAGGCAATTTTAATCCATTTAATTGTTAATCTAATAGCTCATGCTATAATATCAAATGATGAATGTTTTTGTAGGTAAAAGTAGCAAGTGCCTGTTTGGCTGAAAAATATAAACAAACTCATGGCGCAAGTTAATTATTTCAACTGCTGCTAATTGCTCCTATGTAGAGTATAAAAGTATTAAAAGGAATGAAAATTAAAATTTGTTGCAAACTTTATATAAAAATAAATGTAATGTTATAAATATAATAAATGTAATGTTGTGAATATTATAAATATAAAACTAATATGAATATAATTGTCATCCTAATGATTCAACAAGTTCTACTTTATATCCATATTGGAGACGGCCATGGCATTTTAACCATTATTGTAATCGAATACAATTATGTGTTTCTATTGTGGGATGCACTAATAAAGCACTATCAATTAATTTTTCATTTAGTTGCGCTGATAATAAGGGTAATGATCCTTGTTATCCAGCCATATTTATAAAAAGTGCCCGAAACTTTCATATTAACGCCTCGTTAACATGGCGAACGCGCTTGCGCACAACTAGTCCTGAAAAGGTGTATTGTACACGCTTTAAGAATAACGTTTTTATTTTTTTGTAAATCAGCATTTTTTAATTGGTGAAGTTATCCTTATAACATCAGAAATGGGATTAAGGATTAATTTAGGAATTAAAGGTGAAAAATCGTCCGTTTTTATTATGAAAAGTGAAAGTTAAAATGTTGAGGTTAGAGGTTCACACTATTATTCGCAAAATGTCTTCTGAAAACGATTCCGCTCAAACGAAAAGTGTGATTAGTGAAGAAGACTTTGAAAACTTTGTGAACTCTACTGCTAATGGCGGTGCCAGTGGAAATCCTCAATTTATGAATTTAGTAAGCAGGCTGTTGCGACAAGATACACAGATGCTACAGATGCTCAGTGTTACGATTATTAAACTAATCTTCATGTTCTGAAGATTACATTGTCTAAATATGCTCCATTTCTGTGCTAGCACTCCTGAGATCTTCCAGAGCGGCGGGCGGTCGTGGTACACTTGACTTTTAAGATATTCCCATAAAAAAATCACATGGAGTCAGGTCCGTGGTTCAGGGGGGCCACTGAATGTCTCCTCTTCGAGGAATTTTCCCGGAAAAAACGCCTGAAGGATGGGCAAAGAGAGATTGGAAGTGTGACAAGTGGCTCCGTCCAGTTGGAACCAAATATTCTGAGTGTATCCTTCAAATTCTTGAAGATCGGTAGTGAAAAAAGTTTGAAGCATGCCGATATAACACTGGTGGTCTTCGAAAAAAAAACAGGCCGATTATTCCAATGCCGAACTGTGACCTTCGGGCTAAGCAGAGGCCTTTCATGTTCCTTTTTCTGGTAGGGATCTTTCCACACCAGTAGCGAGAATTTTGCTACAACATGGCCATGTGGTGGTGGAAATGACCTTCATCGAAGAATAAAATGCTGTTGACTGCTGAAAATCAGTTCATTATTTCGTTAGCGAATAAAACTCTATCAGCAGGGTCCATCGGCTTCAATTCTTGCACTAACTAAATCTTACACGGGTAAATGCATAAATCTTTGTGAAGGATGCGAAGTACAATAAACTCGTCACATTTAAAACAGCTGTGCGTTTTCGAGTCGATAAGTTTGGCTATTGGCGCACGGACGCTCTCACTCTCTCAATGTTTTCATCGATTCTCGTTAACGAACCAGTTTCCTTAAACTTACGAACCCATTGCTTAACCAACGGAAGGCTGGGTCATTTCTGAATATCGTACAAATTGAAATGTTATACGAATACCGCTGCATGGTGACTAAATTTTCCTGAGCCGAACTATCGTTTAAGACCGACCCCACCTTTCTATCCTTCCTACCAAATTTTCTACAGCGCAACAAAACATTAACAATTCTTTATAGCACCCTATATTTATAAATTTTAATGGATCTTAGATGCGTTAAAATGTTAAGCACACTATCAATTTTATAAAAAATAGGAATGTATCAAGAGGAAAACATGTCCCACGAACATTTTCAGTGATATTCAAATCTGGAGAGATAGCAGGATAGACCAATTTTTAAATAATGTTTTAATTATGTATGAATGGGAGCGTTATCTTGTCGAAATACTGGCGATGCTTCATTCATATCATTAAACGATTACTTTTGTTGTTCAAATATTTTTTTATATTTTTGACAACCATGACACTTTCTCATCTTATTTGCCATCAGGATAAATGTTTTTCTTCCTTCCAAGTATGTTGATTGTAATGGTTTTTATTTCGATTAATAAAATTTAGTTTGAGCTGAGATTTGTGCATTTCAATTCAATGGTTAACAATCGCAGTAACTTTCTTAACAACCTAAAAATTGTTAAAATATTTTGCTAAGTCAGGAAACAATATTTACAAGTAGTACAAGGACTTTAATGATGATAGAAAAGTAATTAAATTCGAGAAAGGAATCGTTCATATTGCCCAAAAGAAGGGCAGACGACACTTCGAAACGACGATTTTTTTAAATTTTATTCAATTCGTGCTGTACTTATTTATCGAGATTTTGTGTCTTTCCAATCTTCTTCATGTGGTTAAAAATCATCACATGCCTTACACCTAATTCAGAGGCAAGCTCCCGAACAGTTGTACTCAAACTGGCTTCGACTAGATAGGCGACGAAAAGATAGGAAGTAAATATATTTTAATATATTTTATAGAATACTAGTCAATAATAGATTTTAATGACAGTGACATACTATCGGTCGAAATTATACGAAATGGCTATATACTATATATATACCTATATACGTATATACTACCTCATAACTATATTCTATATACTATATACTACCGGCCGAAATGATACAAATTTATACGAAATGATACGAAACTCTCAGATATCAAGGATAGCCATACTAACTTAAAAAAAACGACTTGTTGAGTCGATACATAAAGCGCGCAAATTTTTAAAACAGAGGTCACCGTACTTTTTGATGATAATGTGTAATTCAGGATCATTTTCTTCGCAAACCCGTTGAATTGTTCTTTTTTTCTACTATCATTAAAGGTCACTTCTCAATGGTCTTTTTCGACTATAAACACTTCTAAATATATATTATTTTATTGCTATTCGATAATAATGTTTATAATATTTTGTCGGGTTGTTGACGATGAAAACTCAATACGTATCACAAGAACAAAATTTATGAAT
The DNA here is from genome assembly GCA_031761425.1 of Cosmopolites sordidus. NCBI lineage: Eukaryota > Metazoa > Arthropoda > Insecta > Coleoptera > Curculionidae > Cosmopolites > Cosmopolites sordidus. The sequence continues at coordinate 17,701 of JARFXV010001495.1, read as the reverse complement.
GATTAGATTTGTTTATAATTTCAGTTTTGGTAGTTTTTAATGAGAAGTTCTTCTTCCTTGCTTCTTTAAGCTTAAGCTTTAAGTATCTAATAATGAGGACTCTCAACTGTGTCCCCTTTTTCGGTGGTTTTCCCGTAACTCTTCTTCTTTCTGTTGGCTTTTCGTTACTTACGAGTAACAAAATTATTTACGTTTTTATCATTGTTTAAGCTTTATCACTATTCCTATGCTTCCCAAATACCGGTTAATGGTAGTGTGACATACTCCTAATCTCCCTGAAAGTATTCTAGTCCTCGTTCTAGAATCTGCAGCCACAACTGCTCTTAAAATATCAAAATATTCAAAATTCATGTCTCCCTCCGGTGCAATGGGGTTGATATAAAGGGTCTTTCAAATTGAGTGGTTTTTTAAATTCCCGAATAAAACACAGAGTTTGCGTTGATTTTAAAATGATGCCTGAATGATTGTGGCGTGTTCATATATTTTTTTTTCTTTATTTGGGTAAAAACAAAAAGCTAAACGGAGACAAATTTCTCAGTGATTCTTTTTTGTAATAAATTTGCCTAACGAACAAAATTTTAAAGATATAAAAATGTTATAAAAAAATATAAATTCTGAATATATAGACAGTAAATATATTATATATATATATATATATATATATATATATATATATATATATATATATATATATATATATATATATATATATATATGACAGCCGCGAACATTCACCGTAGGATGGCGCGAGTTGCATTGAGATTGCGACCCGCCATCGATATGACCAGTTGACTTGGTCTTGCTCTGTTCGTTTCGATTCAGCTGTTTCCTTGCGTTGGGCTCGAGCCCAGCTGGCGACGGCTGTGAGGCCAGAAACCGGTCCTGGGAGGTACTTGTCTCGGCGTGGTGGCGGCGACTGATTTAAAACGAGCAAGAGGTACGTGGAAGTACGGATGAAAAATTTCTGTTTCAACAGTTTCTTTTTTTGGGTTTTTTGCCTCGATCTAAAACTCAAAAAAATATCAAAAATATCTGTTCTTATGTACATAAAGAATCACTGGGTTAAAAACAAAAAACCAAACGCAGACAAATTTCTCAGTGATTCTTTTCTGTAATAAATTTGTGCGTACTGTTTCACGGATGGAGAAACATATATTGGGTTTTTTCCAGGAGTACATCCGGTTGTCGAGTTGCTCCCTATCGCTCCCTTCGGCGCTTACTGTCGCGAGGTTCGTGACTTTCAGGAAACTTTTTCAGGAAAAACTTTTTCTCTGTTTTATTCAAGAATTTAAATGAGAATTAAGAAAAGAATTAAAAGGGATATTACATTAAAAATTAGATTTATATTAGTTTTTTCATAAATTCCATATCAAAGATAGTCAGAAAAGGTCAAAACTTAAACTGGGGGCCTAACAAAACACTTTAGTGTTGTTCATTGCGCTGGTAAGCCAGCGATTTTCCTCAATAAGATAGTATTTAACGATATTATATGCGACATAAGTCTCTGATTCCTTAACAAAAATATTTTTTTTAACTGTAATCGTGTGTTATTTCTAATCAATCAATATTTATCTATTAATTTTGCTGAAAAATATATCATTTTTATCATTATTACCTAATGTTTGTACTACGATGTTTACACAGTTACGAAATTTTAAATTTTACATATACCTTTTTAGATCAGTAAAAGTGATAAAGAAAATATCGGGTTGTTCGGAAAATACGCTATTTTTTTAAGAGAAAGAGAAACCCAAATAGTTACGTAAATATTTAGTGGTATGCCCATAATGCCTTTTTACCAAAAATTAGCATCTCTATTACCAAAGAAATGCCAACAGGTCGTTTTTCCATTTAAAAAATTTCCCATTAAAACCATTTTCGAGGCAGTGTAATATAGCTCGTACAAAACAGTTGCACGTCATTAAGCACATAATCAACGGTGTGACTGCCCTGTTGCCAGATTGCGATTAAACATCATAACCTTATTGTAGCAAATCATTTTTACCATTCAGACTTTAATAAGAATTAAAAAAATCAACTCTAAATTAAATGCAAATTACAAAGTAACTAACAAAATTATAATAAATGTTGAAAGTCTTGTAAGTGTCGTCGATTTAGTACCTCTAAATAGATTCAGCACATGTAAAATGCTTCGTTCAATAACCGTCGACAACATTTTTTAATATTTGAATGGTTATTAAAATAAAAATATTACATAATTACCAATGATATTTATTGATATATAATATACAAGTACTAAACAAAAAAAAACAATGAAATATATGCATACACTTATTTTCATTAATCAAAATCTGAAAAGCACTGGCTGGAATGACAGCTGTCATCTGCATTATTTATAATTAACGGAAGAACTTCTTTTCGATCAAGTATATGCTCTGTATCATACCATTTCATTATTTCATTTTCTGTATGCTTGCTCGTATTTTTCTTTATCTCAGGACTAACAGTGTGAAATGACTCACGCCACAGGTTTGAGCCACATGAGTCCTGCTCTGTATTACCATTTCTACCAATGTGTTTATTATAGTAATTTTTTACAATTCTGCTATAAGTTCAAATTGATTGAAAATACAGTGATATGGGGGAATACGTAAAACTATGTGCCCATATCCTACTAAGTTGTCTACTAAATATTTCCGTGTTGGTTTATTTCTGAAAAGTGTGCACTTAGGAAATATATCAAAATAATAAATTTAGTTGTGCTACGTACTTTGCTACAATTCTTATTATTTCAGTTTTAAGCATTTCGTCCATAAGCTGTTTGGTATCTTGCTTAATAACAGGCTATGATATGGATATTATCCATAAAAATTAAAGATGACTCACTTAAGTTTTTTAATAATTGGTTTTCAAACCATTTCAAGAAATTTTATCAGAAGATTAATCAGTAAGCTCATTTTTATATTGTCTAGCTATTTATATTGTCTCTGCACCCTCAATAAATGCATTTTCATTGCCAACATGAAGTATGATGTATCTAAAATAAAAATTTTCAGTCAAAACTTTTCATATTTTTTGCATGTTTATGTAACTTACCTTTTACCATCAACTTCAGTGATTTACGTTTTAAGGCAACATTGGAAAGTTCTATAAGCCCTCGTCTTGGGTCATCTTTTTTCCATTTAAAACCTACTACTTTCAATACGTTGCACAATGACATACGGCATCCGTCAAGCAGTTGTTTCTCTTGTAATTGTTCATGCAAGAAGTGAACAATTAAAAGTACATGCAATGTAATAATGTAATCAAAGTTACATGCTATCCTGAAAATGAAAATTAAACTGTGATAAAATTAAAAAGTGCCAATGTATAAACTACATATGGGTTTAAGAACAGTTTTTTCTACAATTCTTAGGTTACGAATACTTACTATGTTCGGATTTGATATGAATGGTGTTACGAATAGAACTTGAGTCCAAAGCTGCAGTATTGGTAACCCTTTTAGTAAAACTACACTTTCTAGGCGATTTTAAAACTTCATTGTTTTTCACTTTTTGTGAAATTGTATTAAGAGTGAACATACTCAACCTTAAGGCTGCTGCAACATGTTAAAAAAAAATCTAGTTTCTATAATATATATGTCTTAAACTAAACGTATCCAATTATTAGCAATTAATATACCTCTTTAATGGCCGCAAAGGGTGACAATGGACCATTATCCTATTCTTGCCAAAATAGTATATCAGGGATGCTGTAAACTCTTGACAATGAACAGGCGCGACTCTGACAATTATAACAGTGTAGTAGTTCTTAAAAGAACTATTTTCGATTGTAAGGTAAAAAATGAAAGTAAACATTCAGATACAAATGGGATAGCCTCCAAACGTGTCAATAAATATCAACAAGAAAAATTTGAAAATTTTTGAAATTTGAAAAATGTGCTACCATCCGAATCCATTTGAAATTTATGGAATACATTCCATTTCATTATTTTATTATTTAATTTATCTAGTGGTATTTCTGCTGTTCTTCGATAGCGTCATCGATGACGTGCAATTGTTTTAGTTTTGTACAAGCAATGGTGGATGGGGCACAATATCTCAATTGAAGCTCAACAATGTTTGCTGAGCCTTAATTGAAACGTGTAGCTGCGCATTATAAGGATGAAACACGACGCCTTTCTTGTTTGCTGATTCTGGCCGGTTTTCTCCAATTGTTGCCTTGAAGCCATCTAATTGTGAATGGTAGAGGTACATGAATTCACCAAATGCAAAGCAAAAATTTTTGTCGGACAAAAACCACCTTTCGCGTACTTGAAACCGACCACCCTAGCAAGCCCCATAATTTTTTTCGTTGTACGTTGATGCCATTTTTCATCAGCAGTATCTATCCGCTTCAGATTTTTTTTTTAAGTTAGACCGTCGATGGTCTAACTGTATTGGATTGCAAGGTGACTACATTAAAAAATAAAAAAAAGTCTCGGTTTTCTTATCAGGTTGAAAACTTTTTGCAAATGCCTGAAACTATGTCATCGACCTTTTGCTTGGATGTTTAGTGATAATCAATCAAAAGTTGTAATAAAAAACATGCAGAAGAAATACATATTTTTCTTCAAGTTTAGCAAAGGTACCTGTCCATTTTTTAAATGTCTTTTAAGTCCACCATTAACCTTAATAATTGAAACCTTCAGATATTTCACAAATTCAACACCAAATTTACCCTTTTCTTCTCAAAGCCTGACTAAAGCCTTAACACATGACATGAAGGGTCTTTCAAATGGAACGTTTTTTTTTAATTCTTGAATAAAACATATAATTTGGGTTGATTATAAAAACTTTTTATTGATAATTAAAGCATCGTGTATGACATTTAAACACGAATTACTATATCTGCCAAATGACCATCTCTTGCAACTCTACAAACGTCCACTCTTTTGTCAAAATTTTTGATTAAACTTTGGCATAACCATGGCTCTATCTCACCAATGACTCAAATAATCTTATCCGTTAGTTCAGGAATCGATTGTGGATTGTTCTTATAGACCTGGCATTTCACGTAACTCCAAAGAAAATAGTCCAACGGTGTCAAATCACATGATCTTGGTGGCCAATTGACATCACCGTTTCTTGCAACTAATTTTCCAACTAAATTTTTGCATTTAGAAATTTTTCTCTCAATAAAATACTCCAAGACCAAATCGAGTGTCTCATTCTATTAATATAAATTATTGATGGTTATGTTACTGATGGTTATGTTTACTTAAATTATCTATTTTTTTTAAATACTTTAAAACACCAATACATTTTTTAGTAACAAAAAAGTTTTTTTCACATGGGAAAATCGTGAAAAATCCCAGAATTCTGTTTTTCGCATATTTTACAATAGGCAATTTTCTAATAACATTAGAATTATTCCTTTTATACAAAACAAATTTACTTCGCTTAAATTTTGAAAATATCCCATAAATCATTGTTATTATATATTGTATAGATGTTTTAAAAAAGAAACATTTCGTCTAAAAATGGTTACTACCATTATTTTAAACCGTATACAAGGGTCGTTCTAAAAGTTCTCAGACTAATAAAAAAAAACATTTTTGAGACTATCTCTTAAAAATAACCGCTTATCTCAGCTTTGACGTCATCATTTGAAGTGATCTTCATCCACAGGGCTATTGTTTCAGCTTTTGGAGTGGGAAGTAATCACTGGAAACCAAAAACACTTTATTTTTAGTTAGATATGGACGTTTAGAGTGAAGTCTGTAGTAATACTCCCCAGAAATGATCCTGTCTGTTGCCCAGTGATCTATGGGTACCACACCACGAGAATCACTGAAAACCCGAACCATAACTTTTCCTGTCGATAAAACCATTTTTGCTCTCTTTAGCTTTATCTCTGACGTTTTATCTGCTGTTATAAAATGCCTAAGAAACCCAGCAGAATCACATATAAATAAGACTAGACACTATTAGAATATTGACTTGAATGGCTATTTTGATCGAGAGTTTATAAGTACGGCACGCATCAAAAGGAGAGCTTTTTCATAACCAAAACTTCGTATGAAATGTAGTGGACGTGGTTAATCGAAACGTTTACAAGCTCGCGTATTTCGCTTTATTTATCGTACTATATTGTTTTCACACGAGAAAATCGTGAGAAATCTCAATATTCATTCTCTTTTTCCCATGTTTCGTAAGGCATAGTTTCCTAAGATTCATAGATCGCACTTGTTAAAAAAAGAAAAGTCGAATAAATCGTTTGAAGCAGAGGCGTACGCCCTCACTCACAAGTTATAAAAATATCTATATCTTTAAAATATTTATAGATTCATTGTAATTATTTTTTGTGAGTACATCGGATTGTTTCGTTTTTTTATATGTTGGTGTTGGTTTTTTATATGCGGTGATCCCAAGAGCACATCTCTTCTGCAACTTGAACATGACAATATTTTTCAAAAAAATTAGTATAGTTGGTAAAGGATCTTTCAAATTGAGCAGTTTTTTTAGTTCTTGAATAAAACACAAAATTTGTATTGATTTCAAAAAACTTTTCGTTAATAATTCAAACAAAGTGTATGACATTTAAATACGAAAGACAATATCTGCCAAATGACTCTTTTGTCAACATTTTGGATGACATTTTGGCATAACCGTGGCTCTATTTCACCAATGACTCGAATTATATCATCCTTTAATTTATTGTAATATGGATAGGATGGATTGTGGATTGTAACCCCAAAGAAAATATTGTTAAAGTCACCAAAGAAAACGGTGTCAAATCACATGATCTTGGTGGCCAATTAACATCACCGTTTCTTGCAATAACTCGTCCAGATTTTTTTTTTTAATAAATCAATTGTTTCATTAGCAGAGTGAGGTGTTTAATTTTTGATTAAACTTTGGCATAACCATGGCTCTATCTCAGGTTATTGCCAGAGGTGTATTGCCATCCTGTTGGAATCACATATCCTCCAGATCAATATTATTCAATTCAGTCCACAAAAATCCAGTTAACATCTCACGATATCGAACACCATTCACAGCTACAACTTCACCAGCAGCATCTGAAAGAAATACAACCCAATAACACCTCCTGATCATAATGCACACTAAACAGTGACTCGATTAGGATGTAAAGGTTTCCCATGAATCATTCCTGGATTTTCATCACCCCAAATGCAGCAATTTTGTTAACATAGTCACCATTTTCAAAATATGCTTCATCTGAAAATATGATTTTTTGAAAAAAATTATCTGTTTGTTCTTTGATCCAATTGAGAAATACACGACGTTCTGACTGATCCAGTGGCTTTAGTTTCTCTGTTATTTGAACCTTATATGCCTTCAGAGCTAAATCTTTTCGTAAAATATGCCATGCTGTGGATTCACTGAGTCCAAATTCTTGTGAAGATCGACTGATGGAAATGTCTGGATCTTCAGCAACATTTTCACGTACCGAATGAATATGCTCTTGTGAACGACCATTGTAAACGACCAATACTATATATTGCTTATCTTTTATCTTCCACCGAACAGTTCACCATTTATTGACATTTTTGAACAATTCGATTGATAGTGCTTTCAGATGGGCTATTGTGCAAATCGTGAATATCACAAAATTTTCTTAAAAACATTTTTCACCGAACGCCCAGTTTCATAAAATAATTCAACAATTTTAACGCGTTGTTTTGTGCACGACTCTAGACCTAGGCAAATTCCCAACGCCATCTGCGTTTTATTCAAGTATTAACAAATCCACTCAATTTAAAAGACCCGTTACAAGACTAGAAGACACTGTAATTTCCAGTTTAACAAGCGAAATTATATGAAACTTCTTCCTGCTGACAAAGACAGTCATATCAAATTAAAAAAAATAAATGATTGTATTCAAAATTTCTCGATTTTTTTTAACACAGTGATGTTCCTAAAAAATTTTGTTTTTCTTTCCTAGTTTCAAAATTTCATTTCCACTTTACACAACTTGTGTACTGCATCTTATTAATTGCTGCCACTATCTACTCAATTTTAATGACCCTGTTATCTACAATTTTTCTCACACATTTCTACACTCCAACTATTAATCAATATATCATATTATTTCATTAAAAATAACAAATATAGAATAATAATTATTATCGGAGACACAACTGTAAATATGCAGGCAATATTTTACAACTGAATAAAATTACAGTACTGCCCGCATAGTTAAATAATGGTTATCTTTATGATTAATTAGAACTTTTTCATATTGTACCAGATATAATTAGAAAGTTGTATATATCAGTTGTATATATCGACAATATGCTTAACAATTAGTTTAGTTTAGTTTTAATATATTAGAACTATATATATATATATATATATATATATATATATATATATATATATATATATATATATATATATATATATAGTAAAACTCGGTCACGACGTACCGGAGAGAACCTTAATCAGCACGTTATATAAGTAGTTCGTTAAAAAAAGTAAAAATATGTATGTACCTACACATACATGTAATTACATTTTTAGGGGTTTTATTCTCTACTCTACTCTAAAAATATCCAAAAAAATTTAAAATACAAAACAAAATTTAAAATAAAAATGTAATAAAAAATTTATAAGTTTGTAAACAATTCTGTGATATGAGTTTGTTTTTAGCGACTCAAAAGAATAGTTTGTTGTAAATACATTTCTATTTCAAGCGCTTCGCTCAAAATGTTATCTTCTGTAGTGCTTCTACTTTCTAATAATCGTTCTACGTTTATCGTTAATAATCGTTATAATGTTTTATCGCTTGTTAGGGCATCATGAAAAATTAGGAGCATTTCTTTTAACGGTACTTCTTCATCTTTTTTATCACTCTAACCTGTTCAGCTTCACCAATCTGGGGCGTAATCTCTTGGTCAGTAGGCATACTTGTTGTCGCAAGGTCCTTATCCACATCAACAAAAGCGTCTATTATAGTAGAATTTAATTTTTCCAACTTAAAATTATCATTAGTAAGCCAGACAGGCAGGTTGTCCTCGTCCTCCTCAGCTTGTTTAATAAGCCACTGGGTGAGAAGCAAGTAATCGTCCTCATAGAATTCGCAAAGGGAGGTCCATGCATGTTTCAAACAATTCTTAATTGTTTTTTGGGAAACCTGTTGCCAAGCTTTAGAAACCATTTCAATAGCATCGAGTTTATTTATTGCTATTGGTGTGCTATTTTCAATGCACTTAATAACATCTTGATCCATTGGTCGTATACCAAAAAATAAAAAAATAAATAAACTTTTGGTGGGGCGTAAAATTTGGTGGGAAAAAATTCAGTTTAATGTTTTTTAGATTCGTAAGATGCGGATGAGCAGGGCAGTTATCATCAAGCAATAATATGTTCCCATGTTCTCTTATTAATCGTTTGTCCGATGATCTTAATTCACTTTCGAAAATATCAGCGGTCATCCAAGCTCGCTTGTTTGCTGTATAATTAACTGATATTTTTTTATGTTTTTAAAACGACTGGGTGTGTTAAATTTCAGTCAGTTAGTTCAGTTTTCAGTTCCGGTCATGTTTGTTCACATCACTTACGTCATAGTTTCTAAGATGTGGAACTAGTCTTTATTTAACCCAATCCATCGCATTTTCCAGGTTCACACTCACAGCTTCTCCATGAATTTTACTAGAACTTATATTGTACCACTTTTTAACATTAAACATTTTCGCAAACTCTTCAGCCTTTGCCTGAAGAATGAACCAAATAAGTGTAGTATGCATGCTTCTTTGATACGTAAACCATTGAAGTAATGCTTCATCGATGTTTTTTGAAAACAGGTTTGTGAATTAATTTACCTGGTTTCGAAACTCCGCGGAATTGCAATATTTATTTTTGTTTTTTCCTATCGTGGTCGTTGTTGTCTTTTTCAGAGCCCAGGATTTGAAGATGTCGACTTGTTTAAAACAAATTTCTCTCTCCTGGATTATCGAAAAATTTTCATCCATTGTTAAAGCCTTCCGAATTTTAGTGGAACTAACTTCGGTTGATTCATCCATGCTTAAAATACATTTCGTTTATAAATCCGCTCAGACACGATCACAAACAGCACAACTTTACTATACAACACCAACAAGAAAACTAAAGTTGCTAAATAAAATTATTGGGGATAGGCCATTTAATACAAATACATAAGTATAAGTAAATTATGCTGGACCTAAACGTAAAAAAACTGCTGTAGCGTTTGTCGGTCGATCCAAAGGCGGCTGCCTTATCTATTGAATAGAGTAGATACGTAATTAGCGTGTATGTTATAAGTAAGCTTTACTTGGTGTATATACACCAAATAAACCTAAATAGGTGCATAATTTAAAGTTAATTGTATATATATATATATATATATATATATATATATATATATATATATATATATATATATATATATATATATATATATATATATATATATGTGTGTGTGTGTGTATGTGTGTCCCAGAATCACCACCACCAACACAGGAAGAGATTCACAGGCACATACAAAATCTGAGGAATAACAGGACGTCCGGTGAAGATGGTATTACCGTGGAACTATTGAAAAACTTCGGACCAAACTCACTGCGGGAACTCACGCAAATTATCACGAACATCTGGCAAACAAAAAAAATACCACATGAATGGAAATGTGCTCACACCCGCTGCACAAGAAAGGAGACATAATAGATGTGAACAACTACAGAGGAATCTCCTTACTACAAGTCACTTACAAAATCTTCTCAGCATGCCTTCTTCAGAGAACACAGGAACAACTAGAACACAAAATTGGCGAGTTCCAGGCAGACTTTCGCCCTGGTCGCTCATGTACTGAACAAATCTTTAACTTAATAATACTGAAATACAAAGCTATCAGGAACGTCCCAATCATCTGCACGTTCGTTGACTTCAAGAAAGCATACGACTGTATTGACCAAAAATCTTTGTTCAACATTCTAGAAGAACAAGGACTCGACCCCAAAACACTACTATTGATCCAACAGACACTGACCGACACAATCTCTAAAGTGAAATTTATGGAAGAAATTTCCGAACCCTTCCTGATTAAAACCGGAGTACGCCATGGAGATGGGTTATCCCCACTCCTCTTCAACCTGGTCCTGGACAAAGTCATAAGGGAATGGGAAAAGCAACTAAAAAATCAAGGACACTGGAAACCAATACGACTCGGACAAACCAAATACAACATAGAAATATCATGCCTAGCCTTCGCAGACGACCTAGCCATACTCGCAGACAATGAAAAAAGGGGAACCAAACAGATCGAAGTCCTCAAGGAATGTGCAGAGGAAGTTGGCCCACAAATATCCTTTCAAAAAACCGAATTTTTCTGCTCAAAATTAAATGTCCAAAATTTGAACACCAAATACGGCAAAATAAATAGGGTCACTCACTTCAAATACCTAGGCGAGATCCTCGAACCCCCGAGAGAAGATAGCACAGAAGACTCGATTGCAGAAGATGAAGAGGGCATACGGCAAGACACACAATATCTACAATAAAAAATGCCTATCCACACACGCAAAAATAAGACACTACAACACAGTAATCAAACCAGAGGTACTATACGCAAGCAAGACATTTACACTCTATACAAAAAGCGGCATAGAAAATATACTAAAAGAAGAGCGCAAAATTATGAGGAAAATTCTCGGCCCAAACTGACAGAGGAAGGATACAGACCACATTCTAGAAAGAGCACAGAGAGAATGTCCAACGTACCGCCGGACATAAGAAAAAGAAGGTTGAAATTCTATGGACATATCAGTAGACTCAAAAAATGATAATCCTATATAAAAAAAAATAAATCATATATGACACTGCAAAATAGAGTCTGCAACTCCGAAATTTTTTCAGCCCCACCCATCCCTGCAATTGGAGGGCACATGTTTTGCCTCTCGATATTCAGGCTTGTCAGGGTACAGACACATGCTCTTCCGTACTACTACTACTACTTTCCTGTGGTGGAAGTGGACCCTAGGGCCCTTACTTTTATTCACTTGTTATCCGATCACGTCTGTTTCGCGTCAGTCGCGATCGGTGGGGGTTTTTTTAGACGCCGTTCTTTTGGCGTGGTTCCGTACCTCACGGTACTAGTCGAGATTAATCGACCTTGATAGAAAAAGGAGTAACTGCTTCGGAAACAACCCACAAGGATCGATTCCGGTGGAAGTTTATTCATTGATTAAGTTGCTTGAATTCACAGGTCGTTGACTCTGTTTGGTTTGAATGAGCTGATGAACTGCTGCTCGGTTCTTGTTCCTTGGCTGATGTTCTGCGTATTCTCTTTCTTTTCTTGTTGTTATACCGGTTGTTAGTGGTGTTATTCTTGCTTTGATGTTCTTGTGTTATACATGCGTTTTGGTAGCTCGGAATGGACGGATTAGATGGTGCTAGCAATCCCAGTGCATCGAATCTTCACCGTCGTCGGGGCTAAGGCTATTCTCTTGCTTAGGTTGAAGCCTTCTGCGAGACGACTTCGGGGGTACCCGCTCCCTATTCCAGATCGGACCTCCGCTGCTGGAACTGTCAACAGCCATGGTCATCTGCCCCCGCAATGGCCATCGCGGTCGCTAACGCGTCCGGCCACCACAGAATCCACCCTTGCTTACAGATATTTCACTGTTTATACCTGTTTGATGAGCTCGGGCAAGATGGATTTGGTGTTGCTGCCGGTCCCGGCGCATCGTTCTTCACCAACTTTGGGGCTAAGACTTATACTCTGGGTTAGTTTGAAGTGCCACTCATGCCCAAGCGGCACTTCGGGGGTATCCGCTCCCTAGGCCGGAGCAGACCTCCGCGACCTAAACTACCAACCGACACTGTTTTCTGTTCTCATGGTGAGCAGACAAAAACACGTCCGGTCACCTCTGAGTACCACTCCGAACTGATGCTCTCCTGTCATATATCCCGTACATATATACGTCATCCGAAGGGAAATCGGCGAGAGTATAGGTTGCTGATTCTGGATTGAATGGATCCCTATTCTTGACGGGAGAGCATGTGTTCAACAGAGCAGAGAGCAACAAAAATGTTCATATATATATATATATATATATATATATATATATATATATATATATATATATATATATATATATATATATATATATATATATATATATATATATATATATATATATAAATATATTTTTCTTTATCAGATACAGATTTTAATAAGGAACTAAATAATATCAAACAAATTGCTCTAAACAATGGTTATTCGGAGAGAATAATATGTAATATGTTAAAATGAAAACTGTATGAAAATATGGTATATAAAACATATTTGATGAATGAATGAAAAAGATTATTCATTGAAGACAATAACATATTTTACTAAACCAGTTGAAAAATTCTTATTTAGCTGAAAATTTTGAAAAACTATTATCTTCATTAAAACGTTTATGGTGAATGTCCATCGAGTAGAAGCCAACACAGTCTAAAAATTAGATTATTTCTGTTTTGTATGGAGCTTGAACAAGCAGCGAAAAAGTGACAAAAAGCGTACACTGGGGCCTATTACGCAGCATTATTGATCAAATTTAACATTACATTAACATTAAAAATTAAACTCATTTAGTGAAAAAGAATTATGTTGAAACAGCATCTGTATCCGCCCATTCGAAAAAATATTATTTGTGTCATTCAAAATAATTGTATACGAGGTGTAATTTAAAAGTTTCCTTCCGTTCTTGTGCGATGGCGCTACAATAAATCTTGATTCGCTTATTTTTTTAATTAAACAAGCACTTAATTAGACATTTCCTGTCACAAGTGCGACGAAAAGCGACAAAAACGCAAATTTTATTGCTTTTTTCTAATTATCTTTAATTAGTTAAACATTATGTTTCCTTATTATTGTGTGCTGCTTATTGCATATTTTTTCTGCGTTTTAATAACTATAGTTGACGAATTTGTCGGATTTTCACCCTTTAGTCAGGCAACAAAATTAAGCGTCGCATCATTTTGGATAATGATAATGATAATGTTACACAGGCTAACCCAATAACAACACTATATATATGTATATATATATATATATATATATATATATATATATATATATATATATATATATAAATATATATACAGGGTGTCCGCTAATTAATGGTACACAACAAAACTGCAGATTTTTCGAGTAAAAATTGCGATTATAAAAGTTAATAGAAAATGCCAAATTAACATTTACTATTAAGATATCAAAATAATAAAATTGGCATTTTTCTTTCCACAAAAAATAATTGTGTGTGCTTATGACAACACGATAGTGTGAAAACTTGAATAAAGTGAAAACTTCGAATTCTTTAATTTATATATATATATATATATATATATATATATATATATATATATATATATATATATATATATATATAGTAAAACTCGGTCACGACGTACCGGAGAGAACCTTAATCAGCATCAGCTCGTGTCAATCCACTGCAGAATGTTTCCTCTTCAGCATGTTTCCAACTTTCACGGCCCTGAGCTTTTCTCTGCCACTCTGGTCCAATATACTTAACGATGTCATCAATCCATCGTGCTTTCAGTCTTGGACATTTGCGATCAAGCGGTATCCACTCAGGATTGCTTTGGTCCATCTGTCATCCCATCGCCTCGCTATATGGCCTGCCCATCTCCATTTCAATCGCTTTACTTTTCCAATGATGTCACAGACTTTTCTTTGTTCCCTGATCCATGCGCAGGACTTTCTGTCTCGTCTTGTAATACCAAGCATACATCTTATCATTTCCACCTGTGCTACCCGAAGTTTTTTGAATTGATTGGGATGTGAGTGTCCAGGTTTCACAGCCGTATGTCATAACGGGTAGAACGCACTGATCGAATACTTTTCTTTTCAGGCAAAGTGGGAGTCTGCTCTTAAACACTATGTTGAGCCTACCAAATCCCTGCCAGCCACATTTAACACGCCGTTCCACTTCCCGGGCGGTATTCCCCTCCATTGAAATCATCTGCCCAAGATATATATCCAAATCCCTTCCTAAAATTGAAATTCTTTTGTCCTGAGCGTACACCTCGTTCTACATGAATTCCCATGTCATCCATCCCAGATCATCAAGGTGAATTGCGGCTGTAGTTCCATCATATATCGATCCTAATAGGTTTACATATGCTTTATCTACCCCTTGGCTAAGCAGTGCATCCATTATTGCATGCTTTGAGATGGAGTCAAATGCTTTTTCGTAGTCGCTAAAAGCCAAGCACAGTGGCATGGTGTATTCGTTGTGCTTTTCTATGGACTTCTGTACAACCTGGATGTGATCGATCAGCTTGTTCTCTTGGTTGTGCGTCATTCAGTTTTTTTAATATTCTTTTAGAAATTATGTTAGTGAAAACTTTGTACATTACGGATAGGAGGTTTATTGGACGGTTGTTCTTTAAATCTTCCTGTGCTCCCTTTTTATGTAAAAGGATCACTTCTGCATCTATCCATAAGTCAGGTACTTTTTGTTCTTTGAGGCATTTTTAATATAATTTTGCCCGTGTTTTATGTAACGTCCGACCACCAGCTTTTAGCATTTCGATAGTTACACTGTCCTTTCCTGGAGCCTTGCCGTTTTTCATCGATTGTATAGCATTTGTTACTTCCTCCACTAGAATATATGGCATTTGTTCTTCCGTGGGTATTGTTATCTTTGATTGGTTCTGATCTCCATATAGTTCTTTTGTTTCTCAGCTTCTGTTTAGCCTTGTTAATTCCTTTGTTTTCTTCCAGGGTTTTTTGCACTATCTGCATGTTGAATCGGCGCGTGTCCTCTCTGATACGTTTTCTTATAGTTTTGTAGAGCTCAGTGTACTCGACCCTGCCAAAAGGACTACCTAAATTTCTCATTTCCCGCCGTTTCTTCATTGAATTAATGGTCTCACTGAAGATGTTTGTTTGTTTGAGACATTTTTCTTCTGGTGCTATTGAAGCAGCCGTTTAAAGCACATTGTTGGCGATTTCTTCCTATTGATCCGGATCAGGATCTTGTAACACAGCAAAACGGTTTGACAAAGCAATCTCAATTTTGAACTCCCTATTCTTGACGAGAGAGCATATATCGGTACCCTGATGAGTCTAACCACCAACAGACAAAACATGTGTCCTATGTGAGGGATGGGTGGGGCTTCCTCTCAGTCAAGCAACTAACGAATGTTCATGTATATATATATATATATATATATATATATATATATATATATATATATATATATATATATATATATATATAAATAACTTTTTCGCTATTAGTGAAATGCAGCACAAATTGTAAGAACTTTAAATATTATACAGATCATATTCAATAAGACACGCGTATTATATTAAAATGCTGCATAGATTACATGCAAAACGTGGCTGATGACGACTGGAGCTGAGTAAACCCGATCCAGCGTCAACGACCCGAGCATGACGGTTCACTCCTCAGCATAAACGCGCCTAAAGAACTTGCGTCCTTTTGACGTTTTCACTTCAAAAAGCTCAACCCAAAGGTAATGTGAGTCAAATTAATAATTGGTCTATTATTTTATTAAGATCAAACTTACTCAAAATGAAATGAAAGGAATTATTGTAATACTTTTATTTATCACAATATTTTTCGTTAAAACTAAAGCAAATGCTTCAATTGTTTACCTTCGGCACGAATACATGCTCTGCATCGGCTCCAAAAAGATCCTTCCACCAGTCGAGCGAATCTCCTTGCATTTACTTCTTCTGCTGTTTCAAACAGTAGTAAAAGAAATTAAGAGGGTTTAAGTCTGGAGAATGAGGAGGCCACTCAGTTGAACCACGGGGCCCAATCCACCTTTCGGGATGCTCTCTGTTCAAATATTCCGGTTCAGAACGAGCATAATACACTGGGTAGCCATCTTGTTGAAACCACATCTCTCTGTAGATATTGCGCGTTTCACTAACCATGTTAGTATCATCAGGAGATGATTCAATCAAATGAGACCGAATAATCTCCTGATGATGCTAACATTGCAAGCGAAAAGCGCGTCGTGAAATGAAATAATGTGATTTGATGTTTGGTGGTAAATTTAGTAGTTCGACTTCTATAACTACATGTCGTGTCTACAACTATATTTAAAGCTAAAGTTCAGAGTCTCTTAAACAACCTGCGGTTGTTACAAAATATAGCATTTATACATATAAAAGGACATAAAAAAACAACAATTTTACTTTTTTTTGAATAACAGTGTATGTTTTAATGGGGACCACCGTACAAGTCCGATTTAAATCCGCGCGATGTCAATGCGACAATAAATCTAAATCGCGGAACTGTCGTGGACGTAAACGGTCTTTAACCTCAGGTCGGTTAAACTAGGCAAAGGGTTCTAATCGAATTATGGCGGCTCCCTCACTGCATCAGAGGAAATTATGAATGAATAACAAAGGGGACTACTCCGAGACGTTCCTTATGCAAAATCTGCATCGGTTTGGTTAGTCAGGGGTCAGTTTTCGGACATGTATTTGATTGATCTATTGATATATTATTAATAACGCCAGCCACCATAATATACCTGGTATGGTATATGTGATGATCAAAAAGTAAGAAGACTTTTTAAATAAAACATAAAGTGTTTATCTATTCATTTCTCTCTCTCTCTCTCTCTCACTGCAATCCGTATAATCCAAGGTTTTTTTTCAGTCTGAAACAGGTATTTCAGAGGTCAGTGAACTCTCTTTAAAGGCTTTTACAGGCTCAGAAGAG